>JAKWBJ010000253.1:0-273146 GCA_023159175.1 Wohlfahrtia magnifica | reverse complement strand
TTTTGTTCGCATTTGGCTTTTGAAAAAATAAAATAAAAATTATCAATAATGATTCAAAAATTTTACGCTAACTCGCATTAAGACGTTTTCTGAAAAAAGTAAGAAAGACACAGATTGAGAAAACAATTTATATGGGGTCAAATTGACCCAAATGAACAGACTATGAAAAAATTTCAATGCACCAAGTAAAGGTTAAATTTTCAATTTTCTATTATATATCGTTAATATAGGAATAATCGTTGTTCGATTAATCGAAGAATTTTTTCATCATTATTTGATCGCGTAATGAAAATAAGCAATTTCGAGTAACAAATAAGTCGAACAATGTGTATTACTTAATCGAGCAACTTTTGAATGTAAAATTTGTGGTGTAAAAGAGAAAATGTTTATGATTATTTAGTTTTACACTTTGTATATTAGTTTTTAAATTTGTATTAAAAAATGAAACATGTATAAATATCACTTCTTTTTGTTTTTATTACACACTTTCCAAGCATGTTGTAATTTTGCTTGCTCTCAGCCGTTACCGGTTTTTTAGACATTTTACTTAGTTTTTAAAATCAACCTAAATTCCGGTGCAACGATTGCTTAATATTGAAAGTGACCAAAATGTACCAGATGTTGATCATTAAGAAGAAGAAGATGTGGATCTAAACGAGCTCAACAAATGAATACAAAGTATTACAAATCTAAAAAAAATCTAATAAAAAAATATCAGTATAATAGATGATTTCAGGTGTTTAGACAAGTCAAAGAAAGATCAGAAAAACTTTTAAATGCAATTTTACCGCTATCACCAACATCGCACCGCAAGGTCTGTTCTTTCTCCTACGCTATTTCTAATATTTCTTAACTACTTTATTCTTCTTACTGCCAATCCTATCTACTGTTACGCAGATGACACTAAAATTTGCCATTCATGTTCTTTTGAATTTTCGAATTTTCTCCGAGCCTCTTGGAGATTGGGGCAATTGTGACCGCTTCGACTTCGAGGTTGTATTTGATTTAATCAGAATGCTTAATTGTAATATTTTTTAAATATATTTGCAAATACTGGGTGATTTCTTAGCAGTTTGAAAATTAAAAAAAAAATAAAGTGAATGAAATATTTATATGACACTATAAATGAATGTCTGCCATTTACTTTTAAAAAATATTTTAAATAAATAAAAATATTTTAAATAAATAAAAAAATATTTAAATACTAGCTTTCGGCTTTGCCTGGGAATCTATATTTGTATAGTAGTGGCCAGATATTTATGGACAAAAATTGTTTGTATATTGTCTTAGAGTGATTATATATTAATTTAAAGCCTCAATAAAATACAACAACAATTACTATGAATCAGAGATGCCAAGCCCACTCATTCAACTCCGCTTACTTTTAAACTGTTGGTTTGTATTGGCTGTCATTTAGACCGATTTTAGTAACTTTTCCTTTTACCGTTCGAGACTCAAGAAAAATCTATATTTATTCTTATGGGAGGTTTCATTCCCACTTATACAATTACGCCCGCTTATTGGCTAATGATTTGTATTAACTACGGAGTCATTTATACCAAATTCAGAAACTTCCACTTTAACTGTTCTCAAAATCAATGTTTACCTTATATTGGAGGTACCATTCCCAATTGTTCAATCTCGCTTATATTTGCTGTAAAACTTTGAATATGTGCATTGAATCGACTTGCCAAATCTTATTCAAATATCTTTAACAGGGCAGAGATTAAGTCAGTGGTTTAACGTGAGTACCTGCCCTAGGACGTTACCTCACGGTGCCAAAGTACGAGTGAATACAATGCGTCCACCAACGCCCCCACCTATGATTAAAATCACCAGTGAGTACCAATTTAAAGCCATGTTATTTGGACATGACCTCACACCTTGGTAAGGTGCCGGAGACTATCTAAACTCCTACCGATCTATGGGTCACGGCACCCGGTTAAAAATGTAACTCCACACCGAGCCAGCATAGCTCTCCCCGCGATTTGGGTTTAAACCACAGCCACCACGTTGCTCCCACAAAGGGGGCCTCACCATAGTCGGGCAGGAACCGAAATTCCTGGGGCTCCCGACACCCGTGGCACCAGAATTAAGCCTCCGGTCAGGCCTCGTAGCATAAATGCTACTACCAGTGTAAGTCCCAAACAACTTCGGACTGGTGACCAAGATGGTGATTACAACAAACAAGAAACACTCAAACAACACAACAATAAACGGAGCCACCCTCACGGGAGAACTCAAAGTGACATCGTGCGCCACGGACACAATACACAAAAACAAGAACACAACCAGTCAAAAGCAGACCAGTACAAACACACAACACCCAAAACTGCAGCCACAAATCAAGCCGCAAACAGCGGGCCGGGAAACAGAAAACAGCAGACCACAGCAAGCAGCATAACATACCAACCGTCAGCACCCCAGCGGGACGGCAAGCTAGAAAAAGGCCAGCCAGGAGACCGCTAAGATGGTGATGCAGGTTCAACCTCCGCTTATAGTGCCGTCCTTCTACGCCTAAACACCTCAAGGGCAAAAACGCCCAGCCTACCATAAGTACGATCGTCCAACAATACCCTACTGAAATCCCACACCCCCCCAGTATGAGTAATACCCATACTATCTAAATCTCTAACGTCATCATAGTCCGGGCACGAAGTCAGTACATGCCTCCAGTCCTCAATTCCCCTCCCACACCGACAGTCCGCTGATTCAGTTTGGCCAATTCGATGCAAAAATGCATTGAAAGAGCCATGTCCCGTCAGTATGAACCCCAGACTCAAGCCAAAGCCAAAGTCAGGGTGTTCCCGTACGAACGTAACGTCCGGAATAAGTCCATAAATCACCCTTCCCTTGTCGCTGTTCGTCCATCTCGTCTGCCACCTATCTACGAGGCACCCCTGCAAAAGGGCCTTATACCTATCTCTCCCAATCTCGAGCTCCGAAACAGAAAGCCAGTCGTCCGTCCCAAGTGGCAGTCCCCTCTTGACCCTGAAAGCAATGCTACGACGCACCACTTCCAAGTCAAGCGGAGGTACACCAACAAGGACCTGCAAAGCATCGGTAGAGACCGTCCGACACACCGGAACACATGCCAAGAGTGCAATTCTCTGACACGTGAGAATCTTACTCTGTCCAACAACAGACATGACCGTCTTATACCACACCGACGCGCCATACGCCGCACAAGCGACGAAAAGCCCATCGTATATGATACGGACGGCACGCCTGCTGAGTCCCCAATCACTCCTCAATATGCGCCTAACCTTTCCAACGATAGCTGCCAGCTTATGCCTGACATGGGTGAGATGAGCCTGGAAGCTCATACGCTCCCCAACAACTATTCCGAGGTACCTGACCTGAGTCACATAGCGAATGCTGTTGTCACCAATTCTAATGAGTGGAGGTCGCCCGGTTGACAATATGCCCTTAAGCAACATCATTACCGTCTTATCCACTGCGACGTCCACACCAACCCCTACACCCCACTCACAAGCAATGCGAATGGCCTGGGCACCCCTTCTCTCCAGCTCAGCACGAGACCGGCCTTCGATCAGGATGAGCAAGTCATCCGCATACGCACACAGTTTGAATGTCAGCCCGAGCTGCCTCAACAGAGTATCCATCATGAGATTCCAAATGAATGGACCACAGATGGACCCCTGCGGACAACCCCAAACAACCTCCATCCAAACCGTTTCAAAGGATCTAACAACACACGCTTTTCTATCATCGAAATAGCTGCTCCAAGTGCCCATCTCACGACAGCCAACCTCCGATAGCCTTCGTAAGACCTTGTCCCACGAAAGATAATCGGAAGCTCCCTTAAAATCAATGAAAAGCCCAAGCACATACTTCGCAGATGATTGTTCGACAGAACTCTTCACATGCATCCAAGCGTCTTCGACGCATTTGCCTTCCCTAAAACCAAACTGGTAACATGAAGGGCCCTCGCTGTAGCATTCCTTGAGTCTGTACACCATGATTTTTTCCAGCACTTTTCCAAATACTGGCAAGAGGCTGATGCCCCGATAAGAGCGAGGATTACTCCTCACTCTATCAGGCGACTTAAGGAGTACCACAACACGAGCACATTTCCATGCCTTCGGGAAGTAGCTCTCATTAATGCACCTACCGTACACCGCCTCCAGGTATTCAGGGATGGCCTTCCAGATGTTCTTACACATCTCTCCGGTCAACCCATCCAAACCTGGGGACTTCCTGCTTCTCACCCGACAAAAACAGTCATCTAATTCCGACCTCACCAAGTTTGGAGGGTCAGCAACCTCCACCGGTGGGGGAGGATAGTTGCCCAGCTCCGCCCTTGGAAAGAGAACCCCCAATAATGCGTCCGTGCAGTCCCTCCATGAAGACAACACAGTGTCGCCAACATGGAGGCATCCTATGTCCACCTGACTCTTTCTACCCCTGCAGATACGGTAAACCCTACCCCAGGGGTCATCCCTATTGTCCTGTACAAAACTCCTCCACTCGTCCTCCTTAACTGTAACAATCATGTCCTTGTACGTCTTAAGGCTGCCAAGATACTCAGTCCTACGCTGAGCTAGATCTTCAGCATTGGTACGCCTACCCCTCTGGAAACGTCTCCGGAGGTGTCGAACGCGCCGCCGCATCGTCTTCAACTCAGGGGTCCACCATTTGACCCTCTTGGGCTTCGCATAACTAGCTCGGCCCAACAGTGCATCATTCACCGCAGATGCCGTCCGGACATCTTGTCAACCTGGTCGTCAATCGTTAGTAGCCTAAAGTCTTCAATTGGCACCGATGACAATGCCTCCCTAAAACAGTACCGATAATGGTCCCAATCAACGTCACGCGTTCGCCATCGTAAAACGCCGCCAGTCTCCCTATTCCGTTGTGGACAAGTAACCCTAATCTCGATGAGATTATGGTCACTTATCCCCCAATCTTCACAAACTCTCCAACTAAAGTCCAAAGCAGTAATTGCCGCCCCATTCGTAGCTGTCACGTCAATGTCACTGACACCCATTGGCCCATCGAAAGTATATAGCTCACTCGGCTCATTCAACACGCTCAAATCTCGCGAGAGCAACCATTCACTAAGCACTCCTCCTCGTATGAGGTTCGGATGTCCAGACCCAAGTCTGGAGATCTTAATGAACCACATACGAGAGGAGGCGTTCGCATCTAGGCCGAGGATAACAGGAATACTACTCGCCGCGAGTAGTACCGTATCCATATACCCTAGATAGGGTTCCAATGAAACGCCAGGCCTACAGTAGATGCTAGCCAGAAACATCTCCCCAAACCACCCTTTTACCCTAACACACACCCCAAGCTGGCTATCAACTAATTTCGTACAGTCCACGTCGCTGTCCCTAACTATAATCGCGGCCTTTCCCACACCGTCAGTAAATACGCGAAACCCCCCCCGGAATCCCCCTAACATCACCATTCGCAAAGTACGGCTCCTGGATCAGGGCAAAGCTAGCGTCCAGGTGACACATAGCTTGCCCCAGCTCGCACGTCACCGCCTACGAGCGCTGACAATTCAGCTGCAAAAGGCGCAACTCCATTAATGTCTGGCGTTCGCCCAGGCAACCATAGCCGAGTACGTGGGACACGCAAACGACAGCATACTGTGGTCCGCTGGCAGGCCCCTCATCTCGCAGTTACGGCACCTCACCGGGTTAACACAACGTGAGGCCAGATGTCCCATCGTCCCGCACGTCCTGCACACATCCTGCCCCATCCTGCACTCACGCTGCAGGTGGTCAAAGCCGAGGCAGCGGTAGCAGTGCGGGATCGCATCCTGTTGCCGCAACCTGAAGCTGAACCACTTCACGTAGACCCTACCGACATCAAGAAGCGCGTTCGCAACACGCTCACCGCACTCCAAAACAACGTTGACCTGTCCGGCAGGGTCAGACCTCCAGGGACTGGTAACCAGACGAACGCTCTTCTTGAACACCTCATAGCTCATACGCTCCTTCAGGTTCATCTCGAACAACTCCGACATAAATTCGTCAGGAGTGATTGGCGCATGCACTCCGGCAACCACCACCCTTGGCCTATCGCTGACAGTCACCTCCAGGCCGACCTCCTCAAACTTTTTGTTTGAGGCAATCCTCGACCTCTCCGCCACCGAAGGTGTACGAATGACCGCACCGCTAGTCCTCTTCAGCGGCCGCATCTCATGCACTCTGACTCCAAGGGTGGGTCCGACCTGTTCGACGACCTTACTCACTACCTCCTTGGAAGTTGCGCCCTTCTTCTTGTCGCGAACGACCACCGACCAGGTTTCCACAGGCTTGGGTGTAGGCCTGGGAACCGCGACACCCTGTGCCCTAACCACCGCAGGAACCGTTGCGGCCTGAGCAACAGGCCTAGCAGCGGGAGCTGGCACTGTGGTCATCGACTGAACCGGCCTGGGAGACTGGAGGATGTCCAGCCTACCCCTCAACCGCTCATTGTCCACCAGCAGTTTCATCACCAACTCCTCGTATCCACTAGCCTGACTCATGAGTCTGCCCATCGTCTCCGCACTAAGGTTCTCACCGAACAGCACCCCACGGAAACTGTCAGTGACAACCTTAACGTCGGCCACAGTAACACCACCATCACACACAGAAAAGGCAGCAGCCGAAGCCACAGCCCTTTTACGCTGTCTGCTTTCCCTGCCAACAGATGGTAACGGGGGAAACGCCGCAGTAAAACCACCACCAACCGCAGAGCTATCAGAGATAGCAGCAGCAGCACCAGCATCCGACGTGGTACATACGCCAGAACCAGCAGCACCACCAGCAACACCACCAGCTGCACCACTAGCAGCACCACCAACAACACCACCAACAACACCACCATCAACACCACCACCAGCACCACCACCAGCACCACCACCAGCAGCAATACCAATAGCAGAACCGCGACCAGCACCACTCTTAGCACTATCAACAGCAGCAGCAGCAGCATCAGTAACAGGAGCAGACTTAAAGCGCTTGGTGGTCGCCTTACCACCACTCGCCTTTACATCAGCCTCCGACCCCGAACTGTTCAGCTCGCTCTCCGTATGATGGAGACGAGACTTCGCAGGTGGAGGGGGCCCCATCACCTCATCAGTGACTGTCCCAGACGCAGCGTCAGAGGCATCACCCTTCGCCGTCTTGCGAGGTTTCCCCGCAGGAGGCATAATACAAAATTCAAATTCAAAGAATCCAACGACTCACCAGATTCAAAAATAAACGCAGCCAACAGGAAGTCAATAAACGTAGCCAAGTCCGTCACCAATTCCAAATAAACACGCCCGAACCGAAATACAACCCGAAAATCAATTGTCCAATAAACACGCCGAACCGTCAACAAAAAACACTCTGGTAGCACCAAAACCCACCGCACGAGTATGGTAACTCCACTCCGTTAGTCCTATCTAACCTCACTTCTTCAAATTGCTACTGACCTTGAAGTCAAAAACTGAGACACCACAGAAATTACCCCTGGGAGTCTCAACTTTATAACAACAATTCCTCACAATTTTATCACTCACACTTGTAAACACTCGGTTTTCACACACGAACAGTTTGTAACAAACTTAAAATTCTCCGCTTTGAAAAAACACGTCTTTACAATCCGACAGCCAAACTAGAAGTGGGGCACTATGGGACAGTTTGAAGTTGATTAATGGATGCTTATATCATCATTAGGAGAGTTCTGATGGTAAAACTTCATCAAACCTAATAGTAGTGCCTTCCGCTAAGATGAATAGACCTAGTGGAGGACATCTTGGGATAACGAAGACTCTGGAAATGCTAAAACAACGTTTTTATTGGGTTGCATGTCAACAAGCAGTGGCCGACTGGATAGCAAACTGCACACAGTGCCTGGCAGCTAAAGGCCCAGTAAGAAGAAGTCGAGGTCACCTACAAAATACAACACTGGAGCCCCATTCGTTATGTCCGCGTTGGAATTGACTATTTCAGCAAGTGTCCGGAAGTGTATGCTATACCCAATCAGGAGGCAACTACAATTGTAAATGTTTTCGTGAATAACTGAGTATGTCGCTATGGTGTTCCGATGGCCTTACATTCCGATCAAGGAAAAAATTTCGAGTCTGGCATTTTCAAAGAAATCTGTAAGATATATCGCATAAATAAGACTAGAACGGCGCCGATACACCCGCAATCGAACGGAATGGTAGAACGATTGAACCGAACTCTAAAGGAATATTTACGAAAAGTTGTTAGCGGGCACCAAAAAGTTTGGGACGAACACATTCAGAAATTTCTATTAGCATACCGATCGGATATCCACGATTCAACGTCTACATCACCCGCCAAGATTCTTCTAGGAACTAAGTTAAAATTACCTGGTGACTTAGAGTATGGTGTCAAACCTACCGCGGAAAAAGAAGCTACTTACCTCGAGAAACAACAAAATCTCAACGAGCTTCATGAATTCTTGCGCTCGCGAATAAAACTAACCAGCGATAGAATGAAAGCCAGATACGATCGAGTGGCAAATACTGAGGGCTTCCAAGAGAGACAATAAGTACTGCTTTATAATCCACAGCGGAAGAAAGGACTTTCTCCCAAATTACTGAGTAACTGGGATGGACCCTAAAAGGTAATCAAGAGACTGAACGATGTAGTCTACCGAATACAGAAACACAACAGCCCAAGAACTAAAATGAATGTAGTGCACATAGAACGATTGGCAAGTTACGGCAGAGGAGGTAATGAGCCTATTCGGGACGAACAGGCTAAAGTGGGAGGCAGTGTTACGAAAATCAAGTTTGGGAACCACTGTCGTTTGTTACATCGCTAAAATAAATAAACAAAAGCTGCAAAAACAGCTATACGTGCTGTTTATAAATGACCAGAATCGACAACAAACATAAATAGAGATAAAGTAAATAAAAATAACACAGCAACAACAAAAACTAACAGACTAACAGACAATAAGCAAACAGCAACAAATTCTAAGGTCTGAAAGAGTTAGATGTTCACATACGCATGGTTACAAAAGAACTAAAAAGAAATTAATAGAAAGAAATAGAATCTACTTGAAATATCGAGAGGTTCGAGAGCTTTCGATGTATTGTTTACTCAGCCATATAAAAAGCACATCGATGCGAACAACAATCAGTTTAAGTGAAGTTAACTCAGCGAATGTGTTATTGGTGTGAAGAGAGTTTATAAGGAGTAAACTCGTGAAGCTAGTAGTGAAGTAAAAACCAGTTTAGTTGGAGCTAGCTCAGTAAAGAGAGTTAAGTGTGGATAACCTCTGGTTGAAAAGGTTCTGATCGAACCTAAGTTATAACTACGATCGGGTTGGAAGATCTTTAAGTAGAAAGATCTGTAGAGTAATTGTTGTTGTTTACAAAGCTGTAAACAGACAGAGTAATTAAGAATAAAATTTGTTATTGCCTGTAAAAAGATTACAAGCAGTGGTGCACATAACTGTGTTGAATAAAGGAATTTTAATTAAAACCAAACACAAAATTTATTTTATTTTAACTACAATATACGAACTCATAAATAAACGTTTTTGAAAAGGTAAAAACATAACAATATATTAAACTTTATTACATAATACGTACACATTTTACACTTAAACTTGATATCTTTGCTAATCTGTGGGATGCGAAATATGGAATAATGCACGCATTCGTAAGCAGATATCTAACAAGAATGGTGCAATCAAGCGCCAATGTATATTGAAATTAAGAGCAGAAAATGGTGGCGGATAGATCGGTCATAGCTTTCAAAACCACAGGACTGCCGACCTACATACCCAATTAAACTTGGCGAAAATTTCAATACGAATTAAGAAAGGCGATTCAAGTAAAATTGTTAGCATTAAGAAGAAGTGATGGCAAACTTTTGTTGTTTTTTGTGTTTTACCCAAAAGCTTGGTTAATAATAATAACAATTATTACAAAGACTTGAAAAAAACAACAGTAACATATGTATGTAATTTTTTTTTCATAATATAAAAACAAACTCGGCAAACAAACACTGACAAAGAGAAAAAAAAACCGTTGCATTGACAAATAAAGGTTCAATTAGACGTGACAATGTAACGCCGTAGTCGTAAAGTAACAAAACAACAAATTTAAAAATTTAACCGATTTTTTCTATAATTTTCATTTTTCTAATTTATAAAAAAATGTAATTTTAGTTAAAATAGAGTCAAAAGATGAAAAAATAAATAAAATTTTTTTAAAGTTATACCAGTGCAAAGTCATTTCTTTTTCAGTACAGGTTAGACTTTACAAAAGCATGTTGAGTTGAAATTGAGATTAAAATACCAATATGTATATCTCGATAATAATTCTGAGATCAAAGCGTCGCTTTTGAGTTGCCTTATTAAGGCATTCGTTTGCTATTGAATAGAGTTTTCATACTATATACTACATAAAATTTATATATACAAGTAATCATAATACAGGGTGGGGAAATTTTAGGTTGGGAAGTAAATTGGCTGTCAAATGATGAAATTGAAAATAAATTGAGCTGTCAACATTTGACACTTATTTAGTGAAAAATTGGGAAATTTTAACTATGGAACGCTACGCTCTTGAACAAAGAACTTTAATTGTGAAAATTTACTATCAAAATGGTGAACATTTTATTGTACCACTTTGTAAAAAAATTCGAACAGCTTTTTCCCAGGCCATTTTAAATTAGGCGGTTATGTAGACAAATAAAATTATGGCATATGGGGCTCCCAAAATCCACGAACAGTTCTCCAAAGAACATTATATGCAAAGAAAGTGACCGTATGGTGCGGTTTGTGGTTAGGCGCCATTAATGGCTCGTATTTTTTCGAAAATGAGCAAGGAAACGCCGTCAACGTGAATTCTCTGCACTACCAAGCCATGATAACCAATTTTTTGTAACTACAACTGGCTAATGGTGACATCAGTGACTTTTGGTTTCAGCAGGATGGCGTCACAAGCCACACAGCCAGCCAAACAATTCAGTTATTGCATCAGAAATTTCCAGGTCGCGTAATTTCTCGATTTGGCGATGTTAATTGGCCGCCTCGTTTTGTGATTTAATGCCGCTGGATTATTTTCTTTGGGGCCATTTGAAAGGCCGGGTTTACATAAACAAACCACAAACAACAGGCAATCTGAAAGATGAAATTCGGCGCTGCATTGACGAGATAAGCGGAACTTTGTTGCAAAACGTGGTTCAAAATTTTGTGAAAAGAGCGGACGTCTACCGACGTCCTAGAGGTGGACATTTGCCTGATATCATATTTAATTATTGATTCCCATATTTATGTTTTATATTGGTAGAAATAAAACTGAATTTGTCAAAAAAAGTGTTTTTAAGTCAATTTATATGTACTTTATGTGTACTAAAGAGTTTCATGAACACGGTCATCAATGAATATATCCATATGTTATTTTCATAATACGCAATAGCAATGCTGCCAATTTGGTAAAACCATGTAATCATTGTATATGTTTCAAGTGTTTCTTAAATGACTCTTCTTTTTCTACAGCCGGCAACACGATCTTTGAAAGCATATTTTTTTGTATGCACTTTATCGATATTTCTTCAAGACATATTCTGTTTCACATTTGTAAACAGTGCTGCCAGATATATAAAACTTAAAATCGTCAAAAATTAAGGAAAAATAGCCAAAATCGTCAAAGTGGTTCATTAAAATTGTCAGAAAAAAATTAATAAAAATTTCACAATTGGATTTGTATTATTTGACCACCTAAAAGATTTTAGGTAAGGACCTCGGTGTGAAACCATAGAAAATAGAGTTGCTGAAATTACTAAAGCAAGATGACATACTACAACGTCGTTTTTTTGTGAGTGGGCCTTAGAAAAATTGGATGATGATCCATTTTTCTATCAAAAAATTGTCTTCAGCGACGAAGCTAATTTTTTGTTCAATGAGTACATCAACAAACAAAATTGCCAAATTAATTGTGAAGAGCTGCTAATGCACCCTAAAATATGCACTGTTCGGTGCAGTTTGTGGGCCGGCGGCATCGTTGGACTGTACTTTTTCAAGAACGATAAAAATCGAAAAATTACAGCACCGTGGGATTTCTTGGTCCAAAATGAAAGAATTGGACTTGGTTGACATGTGGCTTCAAGATGATGGTACCACTTGTCACTCGACACGCAATATCATGAATCTATTAAGAGGTTAATTTTGTGAGCAATTAATTTCAGAAGATGATTGGACGATATATCATGCAATTTGATCACACTTGACAAAAAATTGTGAGGATAAGTGAAATCTCTCCTGTACGGGGATAAGCCAGTCACAATTCAAATCCTGTAAGACAGCATAACGTCTTACATCTGCCATTAGTGATAGACCACCTACAGTATGGCCGCGAGCAATTTATATATATATACAATGGATTGTGGTTTGTTCGGATTTTGGAAGCTTGAAAACGACCGGACCAAATTGGATACTTCTTTACACGGCTTTGTTCGTAATAGCTACGCGAAGGTTTAGGAAAAAGAAAAGTCGAAAAATTTTCAACAGACGGCGGTGTAGGCGCTCATTTCTTTATCTCTGCCCTCACTCACTTCTAGTTTGGCTGTCGGAGTGTAAGGACGTGTTTTTATGAAAGCGGAGAATTTAAGTTTATTACAAACGATTCGTGTATGAAAACTAAGTGTTTACAAGTGTGAGTGTTACAATTGTGAAGAATTGTTGTTTTAAAGTTGAGACTCCCAGGGGTAATTCTGTGGTGTCTCAGTTTTTGACTTCAAGGTCAGTAGCAATTTGAAGAAGTGAGGTTAGATAGGACTAACGGAGTGGAGTTACCATACTCGTGCGGTGGGTTTTGGTGCTACCAGAGTGTGTTTTGTTGACGGTTCGGCGTGTTTATTGGACATTGATTTTCGAGTTGTATTTCGGTTTCGGGCGTGTTTATTTGGAATTGGTGACGGACTTGGCTACGATTATTGACTTCCTGTTTGGCTGTGATTATTTTGACTTTGGTGAGTCGTTAGATTCTTTGAATTTGAATTTTATATTATGCCTCCTGCGGGGAAACCTCGCAAGACGGCGAAGGGTGATGCCTCTGACGCTGCGTCTGGGGCAGTCACTGATGAGGTGATGGGGCCCCCTCCACCTGCGAAGTCTCGTCTCCGTCATACGGAGAGCGAGCTGAGCAGTTCGGGGTCGGAAGCTGATGTAAAGGCGAGTGGTGGTAAGGCGACCACCAAGCGCTTTCTGCTCCTGTTGCTGATGCTGCTGCTGCTGCTGCTGCTGTTGATGGTGTTAAGAGTGGTGCTGGTCGCGGTTCTGCTATTGGTACTGCTGCTGGTGGTGGTGTTGGTGGTGTTGCTGGTGGTGGTGTTGTTGGTGGTGTTGCTGCTGGTGGTGCAGTTGGTGGTGTTGCTGGTGGTACTGCTGTTTCTGGCGCATGTACCACGTCGGATGCTGGTGCTGCTGCTGCTATCTCTGATAGCTCTGCGGTTGGTGGTGGTTTTGCTGCGGCGTTTCCCCCGTTGCCATCTGTTGGCAGGGAAAGCAGGCAGCGTAAAAGGGCTGTGGCTTCGGCTGCTGCCTTTTCTATGTGTGATGGTGGTGTTACTGTGGCTGACGTTAAGGTTGTCACTGACAGTTTCCGTGAGGTGCTGTTCGGTGAGAACCTTAGTGCGGAGACGATGGGCAGGCTCATGAGGCAGGCTAGTGGATATGAGGGCCTGGTGATGAAACTGCTGGTAGACAACGAGCGGTTGAGGGGTAGGCTGGACATCCTCCAGTCCCCCAGGCCGGTTCAGTCGATGACCACAGTGCCGGCTCCCGCTGCTAGGCCTGTTGCTCAGGCCCCAACGGTTGCTGCGGTGGTTAGGGCACAGGGTGTCGCGGTTCCCAGGCCTACACCCAAGCCTGTGGAAACATGGTCGGTGGTCGTTCGCGACAAAAAGAAGGGCGCAACGTCCAAGGAGGTAGTTAGTAAGGTCGTCGAACAGGTTGGACCTGCCCTTGGAGTCAGAGTGCACGAGATGCGGCCGCTGAAGAGGACTAGCGGTGCGGTCATTCGCACACCTTCGGTGGCGGAGAGGTCGAGGATTGCCTCGAACAAAAAGTTTGAGGAGGTCGGCCTGGAGGTGACTGTCAGCGATAGGCCAAGGGTGGTGGTTGCCGGAGTGCATGCGGTGATCACTCCTGATGAATTTATGTCCGAGTTGTTCGAGATGAACCTGAAGGAGCGTATGAGCTACGAGGTGTTTAAGAGGAGCGTTCGTCTGGTTACCAGTCCCTGGAGGTCTGACCCTGCCGGACAGGTCAGCGTTGTGTTGGAGTGCAGTGAGCGTGCTGCGAACGCGCTCCTGGATGTCGGTAGGGTCTACGTGAAGTGGTTTAGCTTCAGGTTGCGGCAGCAGGATGCGATCCCGCACTGCTACCGCTGCCTCGGCTTTGACCACCTGCAGCGTGAGTGCAGGATGGGGCAGGATGTGTGCAGGACGTGCGGGACGATGGGACATCTGGCCTCACGTTGTGTTAACCCGGTGAGGTGCCGTAACTGCGAGATGAGGGGCCTGCCAGCGGACCACAGTATGCTGTCGTTTGCGTGTCCCATGTACTCGGCTATGGTTGCCTGGGCGAACGCCAGACATTAATGGAGTTGCGCCTTTTGCAGCTGAATTGTCAGCGCTCGTAGGCGGTGACGTGCGAGCTGGGGCAAGCTATGTGTCACCTGGACGCTAGCTTTGCCCTGATCCAGGAGCCGTACTTTGCGAATGGTGATGTTAGGGGGATTCCGGGGGGGGTTTCGCGTATTTACTGACGGTGTGGGAAAGGCCGCGATTATAGTTAGGGACAGCGACGTGGACTGTACGAAATTAGTTGATAGCCAGCTTGGGGTGTGTGTTAGGGTAAAAGGGTGGTTTGGGGAGATGTTTCTGGCTAGCATCTACTGTAGGCCTGGCGTTTCATTGGAACCCTATCTAGGGTATATGGATACGGTACTACTCGCGGCGAGTAGTATTCCTGTTATCCTCGGCCTAGATGCGAACGCCTCCTCTCGTATGTGGTTCATTAAGATCTCCAGACTTGGGTCTGGACATCCGAACCTCATACGAGGAGGAGTGCTTAGTGAATGGTTGCTCTCGCGAGATTTGAGCGTGTTGAATGAGCCGAGTGAGCTATATACTTTCGATGGGCCAATGGGTGTCAGTGACATTGACGTGACAGCTACGAATGGGGCGGCAATTACTGCTTTGGACTTTAGTTGGAGAGTTTGTGAAGATTGGGGGATAAGTGACCATAATCTCATCGAGATTAGGGTTACTTGTCCACAACGGAATAGGGAGACTGGCGGCGTTTTACGATGGCGAACGCGTGACGTTGATTGGGACCATTATCGGTACTGTTTTAGGGAGGCATTGTCATCGGTGCCAATTGAAGACTTTAGGCTACTAACGATTGACGACCAGGTTGACAAGATGTCCGGACGGCATCTGCGGTGAATGATGCACTGTTGGGCCGAGCTAGTTATGCGAAGCCCAAGAGGGTCAAATGGTGGACCCCTGAGTTGAAGACGATGCGGCGGCGCGTTCGACACCTCCGGAGACGTTTCCAGAGGGGTAGGCGTACCAATGCTGAAGATCTAGCTCAGCGTAGGACTGAGTATCTTGGCAGCCTTAAGACGTACAAGGACATGATTGTTACAGTTAAGGAGGACGAGTGGAGGAGTTTTGTACAGGACAATAGGGATGACCCCTGGGGTAGGGTTTACCGTATCTGCAGGGGTAGAAAGAGTCAGGTGGACATAGGATGCCTCCATGTTGGCGACACTGTGTTGTCTTCATGGAGGGACTGCACGGACGCATTATTGGGGGTTCTCTTTCCAAGGGCGGAGCTGGGCAACTATCCTCCCCCACCGGTGGAGGTTGCTGACCCTCCAAACTTGGTGAGGTCGGAATTAGATGACTGTTTTTGTCGGGTGAGAAGCAGGAAGTCCCCAGGTTTGGATGGGTTGACCGGAGAGATGTGTAAGAACATCTGGAAGGCCATCCCTGAATACCTGGAGGCGGTGTACGGTAGGTGCATTAATGAGAGCTACTTCCCGAAGGCATGGAAATGTGCTCGTGTTGTGGTACTCCTTAAGTCGCCTGATAGAGTGAGGAGTAATCCTCGCTCTTATCGGGGCATCAGCCTCTTGCCAGTATTTGGAAAAGTGCTGGAAAGAATCATGGTGTACAGACTCAAGGAATGCTACAGCGAGGGCCCTTCATGTTACCAGTTTGGTTTTAGGGAAGGCAAATGCGTCGAAGACGCTTGGATGCATGTGAAGAGTTCTGTCGAACAATCATCTGCGAAGTATGTGCTTGGGCTTTTCATTGATTTTAAGGGAGCTTCCGATTATCTTTCGTGGGACAAGGTCTTACGAAGGCTATCGGAGGTTGGCTGTCGTGAGATGGGCACTTGGAGCAGCTATTTCGATGATAGAAAAGCGTGTGTTGTTAGATCCTTTGAAACGGTTTGGATGGAGGTTGTTTGGGGTTGTCCGCAGGGGTCCATCTGTGGTCCATTCATTTGGAATCTCATGATGGATACTCTGTTGAGGCAGCTCGGGCTGACATTCAAACTGTGTGCGTATGCAGATGACTTGCTCATCCTAATCGAAGGCCGGTCTCGTGCTGAGCTGGAGAGAAGGGGTGCCCGGGCCATTCGCATTGCTTGTGAGTGGGGTGTAGGGGTTGGTGTGGACGTCGCAGTGGATAAAACGGTGATGATGTTGCTTAAGGGCATATTGTCAACCGGGCGACCTCCACTCATTAGAATTGGTGACAACAGCATTCGCTATGTGACTCAGGTCAGGTACCTCGGAATAGTTGTTGGGGAGCATATGAGCTTCCAGGCTCATCTCACCCATGTCAGGCATAAACTGGCAGCTATCGTTGGAAAGGTTAGGCGCATGTTGAGGAGTGATTGGGGACTCAGCAGGCGTGCCGTCCGTATCATATACGATGGGCTTTTCGTCGCTTGTGCGGCGTATGGCGCGTCGGTGTGGTATAAGACGGTCATGTCTGTTGTTGGACAGAGTAAGATTCTCACGTGTCAGAGAATTGCACTCTTGGCATGTGTTCCGGTGTGTCGGACGGTCTCTACCGATGCTTTGCAAGTCCTTGTTGGTGTACCGCCGCTTGACTTGGAAGTGGTGCGTCGTAGCATTGCTTTCAGGGTCAAGAGGGGACTGCCACTTGGGACGGACGATTGGCTTTCTGTTTCGGAGCTCGGGATTGGGAGAGATAGATATAAGGCCCTTTTGCAGGGGTGCCTCGTAGATAGGTGGCAGACGAGATGGACGAACAGCGACAAGGGAAGGGTGACTTATGGACTTATTCCGGACGTTACGTTCGTACGGGAACACCCTGACTTTGGCTTTGGCTTGAGTCTGGGGTTCATACTGACGGGACATGGCTCTTTCAATGCATTTTTGCATCGAATTGGCCAAACTGAATCAGCGGACTGTCGGTGTGGGAGGGGAATTGAGGACTGGAGGCATGTACTGACTTCGTGCCCGGACTATGATGACGTTAGAGATTTAGATAGTATGGGTATTACTCATACTGGGGGGGTGTGGGATTTCAGTAGGGTATTGTTGGACGATCGTACTTATGGTAGGCTGGGCGTTTTTGCCCTTGAGGTGTTTAGGCGTAGAAGGACGGCACTATAAGCGGAGGTTGAACCTGCATCACCATCTTAGCGGTCTCCTGGCTGGCCTTTTTCTAGCTTGCCGTCCCGCTGGGGTGCTGACGGTTGGTATGTTATGCTGCTTGCTGTGGTCTGCTGTTTTCTGTTTCCCGGCCCGCTGTTTGCGGCTTGATTTGTGGCTGCAGTTTTGGGTGTTGTGTGCTTGTACTGGTCTGCTTTTGACTGGTTGTGTTCTTGTTTTTGTGTATTGTGTCCGTGGCGCACGATGTCACTTTGAGTTCTCCCGTGAGGGTGGCTCCGTTTATTGTTGTGTTGTTTGAGTGTTTCTTGTTTGTTGTAATCACCATCTTGGTCACCAGTCCGAAGTTGTTTGGGACTTACACTGGTAGTAGCATTTATGCTACGAGGCCTGACCGGAGGCTTAATTCTGGTGCCACGGGTGTCGGGAGCCCCAGGAATTTCGGTTCCTGCCCGACTATGGTGAGGCCCCCTTTGTGGGAGCAACGTGGTGGCTGTGGTTTAAACCCAAATCGCGGGGAGAGCTATGCTGGCTCGGTGTGGAGTTACATTTTTAACCGGGTGCCGTGACCCATAGATCGGTAGGAGTTTAGATAGTCTCCGGCACCTTACCAAGGTGTGAGGTCATGTCCAAATAACATGGCTTTAAATTGGTACTCACTGGTGATTTTAATCATAGGTGGGGGCGTTGGTGGACGCATTGTATTCACTCGTGCTTTGGCACCGTGAGGTAACGTCCTAGGGCAGGTACTCACGTTAAACCACTGACTTAATGTCCCATAGTGCCCAATAGACTTTTGTTAGGTGGTCTTCTGCTGATATTTCATTGCGACTGGGCCGTCTGCTCTCTTCTTTTGCGGCTATAATCTTTGATAATATTGGGTTACTAATTTGCGCTCCTGAGCAGCCTTCGTTTGCGTTTATCAAGGATGGATATCAAGGATGGATTCCTTCCGCTCAGCTTTCGCACAATGTTTACATTCCAAATTACAAGGCCGACATGAGAGCGCATCAGTATTTCCATGTTTTATGCCGCTTCGGGGTTCCATGCTGAAGTCATAAGCCTCGAGGCGCTCAATCCAACGTCCAACTGTCCTTCAGGGTTCCTAAATTGCAGCAGCCATCTCAGTGCGGAATAATCAGTCCTTAGCAGAAAATGTTGACCATATAAGTACTTATGGTAATGTTTTAAGCATTCCAGCACTGCCAGTAGCTCACGTCGAGTCACACAATAATTCCGTTCAGGCTTTGACAGTGTACGGCTATAGTAGCCTACGACTTTTTCCGTCCCATCGACCACCCGGGACAGTACACCTCCAATACCATATACACTGGATGAATTTTTCACCAAGGACTGGATACGGCAAAACCGGTGCAGCACACAATAGGTCTTTTAGTGTCTGGAACGCCTTTTCTTCTGACTCACCCCAGTGATACGCCTTAGATTTCTTGGTGAGCTCATGTAAGTTTGCTGCCATGAGAAATTATGCACGAAGCGTCTGTAGTATGTACAGAGTCCCAAAAAGCTGCGTAATTCATGAAGTTTTTGGGGGCGAGGCCAGTCCTTTACTGCTCTTATTTTATCTTCTTCCGTTAAAATGCCGTCTGCTGTAACTAGATGCCCTAAATATTTTACCTGGTTTTGGAACAATGCACATTTCTTCACGCTTAGTTTTAGTCCAGCCATTGATATCCGTTGCATAACTTCTGCCAGGTTTTTGATGTGTTCGTCAAAAGTTCTACCCATCACTATTATGTCGTCGAGGAAAACCAAACAAGTCTTCCAGTGTAGTCCTTTTAGTACGCGCTCTACAAGCCGCTCGAATGAGGCCGGCGCATTGCATATCCCAAATGGTACAACTTCAAACTTCCGTTCGCACTGAAAGCTGTTTTCTCCTTATCCTTGTCTGCGATCTCTACCTGCCAATAGCCGCTTTGTAAATCCGATGTAGAGAACCACTTTGTTTCAGCTAGAGCGTAGAGCGTATCGTCAATTCTTGGTAGCGGGTAGCTGTCCTTTTTAGTGACATCATTTAGCTTCCTGTAGTCTACGCAGAATCTTGTTCTACCATCTTTCTTTTTGACTAAGACTACAGGAGAGCTCCACGGACTCGAAGCTGGTTCAATTACACAGCTCTTCTCCATTTCATTGACCAGCTCCTTAACCTCATTACGCTTCGTCGGAGGTATAATTTCAGGTGCCTGTTTTATCGGTCTTGATTCGCTGGTATTAATTTCATGTTTGATTATAGCTGTTCTACCTTGACTCTTAGTTTTAGTTGCGAACACTCAGGTGTACTTCTTTAGCAACTTTTTGGCTTTATTTCTTTCAGAAATTTCTCTACATTTTCGTCAAATACCTTTTGATCCTTGGCTCATATATCGGCAGGTTACGGCAATCGTTCGCTGTTTATTATCGCATCTACTGGAACACATTGGCCTACCTCGGACTTTTCGTAAATTAATTTTTCGTGGCCTGATAAATTGAGCACTCTCTCTGGGACTATTATTTTTTTATTAGATTTGACAATGGCCTTTGCTGACAACAAGTCCACCTTTATTGCTGCTGGTTCTACTACCCACAAGTGGTTGTCCTCACAAATTCTTCCTCAATACTCGCCCATATCAATGACTCAGTCTGAGGTGGTAGTTTTTGTTGTTTTACAGCAACTAATCTTCTGGTGAGCACTTGAAGCTGGTATCCCACGTCAAGAGGTATATTTACGTAACGCCAACTCATTATCTGTTGCCCCATATTCAAATTGATGCCATGGACCATCATAAATTCAGCACCAATGATAACCTCGCCTACAATATCGGCGACAATAGAAATATGGCTTACGGTAATGTTCACCTCAATTTTTTCGTAGACGGTGGCAGACTCTCCGGTAGCTATTCGTAGTCTGATATTATTATATATCCGGTCTGATTATAGACTATGTCGCACCGGTGTCTTTATGAAGGTGTATTGTCTGCCATTAATGTACCCGCACGCTGTAAGTTTGTGTTATTTTCCTGCATCACTGATATGTAGATTGTGGGGCCCTTGCTTGTGGGAGCTAGCTCTGCCCCTCAGTGCTAGCTTTTTTTCAATAAGACCAGCACTCAGGGGATAACCCCTACTCATACAGTGCACTGTGCTGGTAGGAAAATATGTTAAGGGAAGGAGGATAGATAGAGTAGTGTCGTTGGACGTTCGATTTAAATTTGCTCATGTCGTAAGTGGCAGAAAAACATTCGCAGGAAGATTGTTCCACAAACGAATAGTGCGACCAAAGAACGAATTCTCCCTATAATGCGTTGTGCGATTTACTGGACAATCAACTACAAAGGGATGAGCTCTATGATATAATTACTAGGAATTAGTTCCTTAATTTCGTCAGAACACATTCCGTTATAGTATCGATAGAACAATGAAACACACGCCACATTGCGACGATGCTCTAATGAATCGATAGAACTGGCTACCCTACCGTCATTAATAAGAACCTTCGCCCTCTCCTGTACGCGGTCGAAAAGCTCCAAAATAGACTTTGAAGCACCGGCCTATACATGAGAGTTGTATTCCAATTTGGGTCGGATATAGGTCTTGTAAATATTAAGGAGATCAAATGGAGTGAAGTAATTTTTACACCGTCTTAAGAAGCCGAGACACTTGAATGATTCATTCGACACTCGAAATATGTGCTCGTTCCAACGAACGTCACAATGAATTCTCATGCCCAGAACATAAAGAGCACTTGATTCCTCAATATCTACATTACCCATAGATACAAATGAAAGCACACCACCACGCCTGTGTGTTAAAAAACAACATTGGGTCTTGCGCGCATTAAAGTCGACCCTGTTTGCGCGACCCCACTCAGAGATTTTCGACAGGTCGTTTGTAAGTGTGTCGATTATATTACGCCTTTTCGCCCCAATCTCCAAAAGGCTCGGCCTAGGATCAAAAGAATATGAACGACAAATGTTGCTGTCATCTGCAAAAGAGTAGATAGGATTAGAAGTGAGAAAAAGAAAGTCATTAATAAATATTAGAAATAAAGTTAGGGAAAGAACAGAGCCTTGCGGTTTCCATGAATTTATCCTGAACTCCTCAGATGAAATCCCGTCTATAACCACTCTTATAGTGCGATTTCTGAGAAAGCTCGACATGGATCGAGAGAAATGACTACCGACACCAAAGTCAATAAGTTTGGATATGAGAGCCTCGTGCCGGACGCTGTCAAATGCCTTAGAAATATCCAGGGCCACAACCTTACTCTAACCAAATCTATGAATGGACCTGTTCCACCCTCCAGAGATTAACGCCAGCAGATCACCAATAGAGCGACCTTTACGGAAACCATATTGGCGAGCGCTCAGCAAATTGTTGAACTCTGCATATTTCACAAGGTGATGATTAATCATGCTCTCCATAACTTTGAAAAGTGCCGAACAAACTGCTATTGGACGGTAGTTTTCAGGGTTACTAGCCTCACCCTCTTTTAGGGATTGGCGTTACATTAGCAATCTTCCAGCAAGATGGAAAAATATCTGCACAATAAGACGCACTGAAAATATTAGCCAATGGACGCGCAAGCGTCGAAGAGCACCGCTTCAGGGCCAGCGATGGAACGCCATCCGGCCCTGAAGACATAAACATCGAGATTTGCAAGAACCTTTTTAACTGCACGGGCTCGAAAGAATATACTAGGCATAGTCACCGATACTCTTTCAAGTTCGGGCAGTGGTTGAACGCTCTCCGGCAAGTTCGAATTACCTGCAAACATTTCAGCCAGTATGTTTGCCTTATCAAGCGGGTTAGTGAATGTTTGGTTATCCTTTATAAGTACTGGCACCGAACTAGCGCTGTTTTTAAGCCTTTTAATGAATGACCAAAAGCTCTTACTTCCACGCTAAAAAGTAAGAATTTTAACACGTAGGCGCTGTTCGTATAGAGACTTTTAGCGCTTAAGTACTGCGGCACACGAAGATCTCGCCTGTTTGCGTAGCGCCTGCTTTCTCTCTTGATCAGACTGCAAGCTTGCACGTCAGATTAAACCAAAATTTATTACTTGATTTAATCGGAAGCTTTCTGGATGGGATGAAATTATCCATCCCTAGCTTTATTATATTGACAACTATTTCGGCCACAGCATTCACGTTAGAATCAAGAAAATAAAGTTTCCAGTTGAAATCCCATAGAAATCGTTAAGCTCAGCCCAACGAGCTTTCCTGTAATTGAAAACCAAGCGCTTCGTGGCTGTATGTGAAGCGTTACGAAGAGTGGAAAACGGGAAAAAGTTAGAAATAGTACAGTGATACGAACTTCCGAGAGGTGCAAGGACCTCATCTACACACGAAATATGAGTAGGTTCATTCACTAATTGCGCAAGGTGGTTTTGCGCGGCAAATAGCTCGCGAATGTACATTTCAAGACCCCTATGAAAATTAAAGAGGGACAGAAGGTGATGCCTAGGGATATGAAAATCCGGTGGATCAGCATTTTCAGAAATCTTGGTCTCACATAAGGCGAAAACATATAGAGACAAATGTGCGCATACACGGAGAAGAAGTTCGCCCGGAGTCCGCGCACATTGGGGCTGGAAGAGGAGCTGTTGGTGCCTGGGGACTCCACCCCTCTGGGGTGCACAAGCGCCACGCAGGGGCTTGATGATCTGTCCTTGAGTACGGAGGACGAGCTGGATGACACTGTCATTTCAGCTCAAACGTCGGTAACTGGTACGGATTGCCAGAACCTGGTGGTGCAGGCCTCGAGTGATGGTACTTTGGGGCCTTCAAGAGCTTCATCTTCGAAGCCCTTGGTTCGGCAGAACGCCCTGTCGGGTGTTCATGGTCGAACAAAAGAAGAGAAGGCCATGAATAGGACATTATTGTCTCTGGCCTTCCTTGAGAAATTGGCTATTAAGGAGGAAGCAGCCTTAACAAGGAAGGAACGGTTGCTCATCAGGAAACACAGAGAAAGTGTGTCCAAATTCGAGAGAATTTATGGCCCTACGTCTGTGCTCCTGGGCGCTTTCATTCCAATTAAATTTGTGGTGACAAAGTAAGCAGCCATTAATTCACCTTCTTCCAAGGAAGACTTGTGGTGAGAAAGCCGTTGTAATGACATCGGGCTCCTCCAGCACCCCCATAGGGAGAATGTCAAGAGGGTTAGATGTGATGATGAACAGCGGCAAGTATCAAAGAAGGCGAAGAAATCTAACAGCCTGGATTCTGTCAATCAGGTTGCTGTCATTGACAGAAGTGATCCGGATGGGAGGATCACTCCTGAGCTCTGGCAGCAGATTGAAAGAAGACTGCTGGAAGAAATCGCTAGTCATGGTACAGGCAGTCAGGATGAAATGTCCTTCCTTGGCGCAGACTGGTCCAAAGGCGTCAGAATTTTGAATTGCGGTAACAGGAAATCGGTTGATTTCCTGCGTGCTGCAGTTGACAAGTGTGGCGACCTTTGCCCAGGTGCGAAACTGGAGCTCATCCGAGCTCCCTCTCAGGTCAGTAATGACTGTGTGGATTCCACCGCCCGTTCTCTCGGTGGAATTCATTTTCTCTCAATACTGGCTAATCAGAATGCTGCCCTGGATACAGGCCAGTGGAAGATGGTTACATCTTTGGTCTCTAAGGGCAATAGGCGCATGGATTTCAGGTTCGCTATTGATAGAGCGTCCTCGGAGTTCATGGATAGAGCTAAGGGTAAGGTGAATTTCGGTTTGGGCAGTGTCAGGATCTTTCCGGCCATGTTACAGAATGTCCCCATCTCTGCCATTAAGTTCCTGGTGAAAGTCTTTAGGGTCTGCCTTCTTGGTGGAATTGTGCATGGAGGAGGGTGAGAGTGGTTTTGCCACTCCATGCCAGGTGATTTTAGGCCGATCAGTCTGTCATCGTTTTTGCTGAAAACGATGGAGAGAGTGATAGATTTGCACTTGAGGAGTAGAATAGGTAGTAGGACCTTCAGTGGGGCCTCAATATGCTTATCCTAGGGATAGGTCTATTGAGACTGCTCTACACGAGGTTGTCGGCTACATTGAGAAGGGTCTGCACTATGGGATTTTCACCTTTGTTGCCTTTCTGGATATTGAGGTTGCCTTCAACAACGTTGAGAGTGGGGCGATTAGGGAGGCACTGGTTGACCTTGGCGTCCATGATTTCCTTGTAGAGATAATAATTAATCAACGTACTCAGAGGTAGGATTGTCCGCTCGGAGCTTGGTGATGTACGCCTCGAAAGACTTGTTTCTCGTGGTACTCCTCAAGGAGGTGTACTTTCGCCGCTACTCTGGAATCTTGTTGTGAATGGAGTCCTTAGGAAGCTTGATGAGGAAGGCAGGTAGGTGGTTTGCTACGCGGATGATCTGATGATTCTTGTGTCGGGAAGGTTCCTCCCGACTGTTGGTGACATTATTCCCTCGAAGACTGAGTTAGTTCTCTTTTCCAAGAAATATAAGTTGGAAAAGCTTGAGCTACCTAGGTTGAATGGGATTGTGCTAAGACTGTCTGAGGGGGCCAAGTTCTTTGAAGTTTTCTTGGATAAAAAACTTAATTGGAGGGAGAATACCCTTCTGAGAATGAATAAGGGCTTTAACGCCTACTATACGGTTAAAAGTGCCATTGGTAGGAGATGGGGTCTTCGCCCGGCGATGGTGAAGGAGATCTATGACTCCATAGTCATACCTGTTCTCACCTATGGCTGTATAGGTGTATTGCTTTGGGCATATCTGGTGCCTTTAGAAGTACTCCTCAGGCAGCGTTGGACATTATCTTGGGCCTGACCTCCCTTGAGCTTGTGGTGAAGGAAAGGGCTGCTAGGAGTTTCTTTGAGATTTTTGAAGGCTTGCCAAGGCTTTGGGTTATGGACACTCTGCCATTTTGGGGGGACTTGACTCAGGGAATGCGACTTCGGCATATGCCCTGCGGCAGTTTTTCCGGATAGAGAGTATTGGCGTGGGTTTATGGACTTTTCGACGGCCACACCATCCTAACAGATGGATCCAAGACCGAGGAGGACACTGACGCGAGAGTCTACATGGTGGACAGTGACACTAAATTGTCCTTTAGACTCCTGGATGAGTGCAGTGTTTTTCAGGCCGAGATCTTCGCTGTTCTCAGAGCAGCTGAGCGTTTTCGCGATTTGGTTGCTGTGGCGGATGGTGTTGTCTTCTACTTGGACAGTCAAGCGGCCATTAGGGCGCTGAACTGCATTTTATTATTTTATTTTAAGGACTAGAAGTGGGATTACTTCTGACACCAATTGTTACGTTTTTACCTTTTTAAAACGTGTATTTTTGAGTTCGTAGATTGTAGTTAAAATAAAATGAATTTTGTGTTTGGTTTTAATTAAAGCCTTTATTCAACACAGTTATGTGCACCACTGCTTGTAATCTTTTTACACGCAATAACAATTTTTATTCTTAATTACTCTTTATATTTACAACTTTGTAAGGAACAACAATTACTCGACAGATTTTTCTACTTAAAGATCTTCCAACCTGATCGTAGTTACAACTTAGGTTCGATCACAACCTCTTCAACCAGAGTTTAACCACACTAAGCTCTCTTACACTGAATTCAAACGAATAACACGTTCACTGAGTTTACACCAAATAAAACCGTTGTTGTTGCTGTGTTATTTTTATTTACTTTAAATCTGCTTATGTTTGTTGTCAATTCTGGTTATTTATAAACTGCACGTATAGCTGTTTTTGCAGCTTTTGTTTATTTATTTCAGCGATGTAACAAACGACAGTTGTTCCCAAACTTGATTTTCGTAACAATATGATGGTTTTCAGACACATAGCTACAGAACATAAATGCTTGCTTTACCTTTTTTATCCGATTATTTATATCTTTTGCGGTACATCCAGTTTATATTGGCATGCTACTCAGACAGATAAATTACATAATTTTTTCTTCTTTCTTTATTCCAGTATTGTCTAGGGATACAGATGAATTTTATTTTATAACTATTGAAATCAAGACCAATTTTTTCGGATACTTAGTTGAGTTTGTGTTGCTACTGCAATGAGTTGAATGACATACATACTTATATGCATATGTCATCAGCCTGGTCAAGATCCTCTAACCGGTAATTAAAACCCTAAGCAATGCCGTTATATTTCTTAGCCGCAGCTATCATAATTTCGTCCACACACCTCTACATCCTTTTCGTACAATCATATATATTTTAATTTCTCGGGTCAAAAGTATATTTCTCTTTTTCGCAAGTTTTGTGTAAAATACCACGTTTATGATAAAATTTTGTTCTGAATCACGTTTTCAAGTTCAGCTTAAAGTATACCATTTATATAAAGATCTATTGGGAGCACTAATTAATTCAGTCCGTTTTCAAAATATGGCTTTAAAAATATAAAATTTTTAAATAATAACAGTTGATTGCCGGTGTTTTAGATAGATCGGACATCTGCCGATAACATTAAACTTGACACGCTTTGAGTTTCATACCAAACGTTTTTTAATACGCTGTTGAAAATATCAGATTTTGCAATGTTTTAATTTGAAATTTGCGAGATGTTTTAATTTGAAAAAAGAGCAGCTGAAGTTCATCGCATGTTTGTGGAAGCTTACAGTAACAATGTTCCAACTGATAAGCCAGGTAGAGAACGATTTCGGCGCTTCAAAAGTGATGATTTCAGAGTTTAAGATAAACATCGCACGGAACAGCCAAAAAAAGGTATGCTTTGGTCCCACCAAGAGCGTTCTGTACTACGAGCTGTGAAAAGCTGGTGAATCCAGTTTAAGTGATTGGTACTGAATGCAATTTTTTTTTTAAGCCGTGCACTACGAGAGAAACAGTCGAAATATAAGGACAGACATGATAAACTTATTCTTTTGCATGACAACGCTTGGCCTCAAGTCACAAAAATTTTCAAAAGTGTTTAGAAACGATTAAATACAATATTCTACCATACCAACCGCATTCTCCTGACATTGCTCCTTTTGACTACTAGGTGATTCGACGGATGCAAATACTATTTACAATAAAAAAAACTGATATTTTCCATAATAAAATACTTTTTTATGTGTCTGAAAACAATTCAAACTGAATGTTAATGGCAGATGTCCAATCCGTCTAAAACCATAGCCATCAGCTGTTACTATTTTAGCCGTATATCTTGAAAGTAGGGCAAATCCATTTTTGAAAAAAATCGAGATGATGGTAGTTATAGATAAAAATTGTTATGATCTTTTTTTCTGAAAATATTATTAGTAAAAAAAATTCAGATTCTGGTATTTTTTATAATCTGTTTATTTTGAAAATGGTGCAAGTTAACCTTAGATCAGCGTCCGGCAAACTAATATTAATGAATTTTACAATTATGGTAGTAATTTGAGAGCTCTCACTCAGGCCATTTTGCAGTGTTTTTTGCCATTTGTTTTATCTTCAGCTCTCTTTGTTTATTTTTTGCCTATGCGTGTGAATACGTACGATTGGCTATTTGCGATGTTTGCAAACAAATGTTTGCCAATGTATCACCCCTTTTAGATTGAAATTATTATTCGTTCAAATGTATTATGGCAAATTTAAGCTCCGGTTGCTGCATGGTGAAGCAATGTAAACGTTTGACTTCATGTCTTAAGATGGTATGTATGTTTTGCATGAAACTTAAGTATACGGAATAGCACAAGAAGTAGCATCTTGCTGTTTAAAACACCTACAGACTGTGAAAACCCAAAAACACATTATAGCATATAGTGGTATGTATACTGATCAATATAGGAACATAAAGCTTGTCAAAAAATTTTAAAGGATTGAAATTGTTCAGTCCAGTGACCGTGATTTCAATATTAATCAGAAATTTTTGTTTTCAGGACATTCATTTTTACCAAATGATCGTGATGGCAATGGCAATTTGCAAAACAAGTTTCTTATATATTCTCCAGGATCACTATAAAGTAATCTGAAGTTGAGGGAGGTGTTTTAAAAAGAACGAAAAATACCGATGTAGAAGCCGTTAATTGGATAAATATATGCTGGTAAAGTTACAAGTGATATACCATTTAAAATGTTTTACAAATCCTGTTACCACAGCGTGGAACTCCAAGTGATTTCGGAAATATAAAAAAGCTTAAAAAAGCTCAGTCAATTTGCAAGACAGCTCGGAAAATTAAAATAGGTTAATATTTAGCTAAATTAAATGCATGAAGGTACGAAAATTAATTTTTTACCCCTAACTCAAGATATTGGAGGTATTCAAATGTTCTTTTTTGTCGCACCGTGTTATATTTTGTTTTTATATTAATAAAAAAAATCTACAAATTAAATGAACAATAAAAATAATTTATTAATTTTGAAAGTGTGGCAAGTCCATTTAGTTATCAAAAAGCTCTTCTTCTTTTAATCAGTGCGTAAATACTATCGGAATAAAAACTTAGATTCTCTATGACTACAAGACATTAAAAATATATCTATTAATACTTACCAATATTTTTAAATTTAATGAAATGCAAACATTTAAATATCTCGAAACAAAAAAACTGGACTTGCCCCACTTTCAAAATGAACGGTTCATTCAAAAATTGTGTTTTTACAGCCATCTGTTGAAAATAGACCGCACATTACTGAAATTTAATAAAGTTTAGACAAATACGAGTACAAAACGATGAATGGTGGTAAAATTAAGAGATCTGGACCACTGTATTATTATATAGGCAGAAATAATGGAAATATGTTCGAAAAGCGGAACAGGGTGTAATACTGCCCAGGCTACATAACAGGCGATTTTTTAAGAGCTTTCAGATTTGATTTAAAAAACGCATAAAATTTAGAGAAATGTACGAAATATTTATTTGAGTCGATACGCTGGTATATAAATGGTTCATAGGGCCGTTATCTCACGAATAAATTCTTCATTATTGGCTTTTAGTGCGTCATACCTTGCAGAGTTGTCCCTATAGACATGAGCCTTAACATAGCCCACAAAAATAGTCTTAAGGCATTAAATCGCACAATCTAGGCGGCCAATTAACCGGCCCCAAACGAATTACGGCAATTTTGCTTGTTCACATCTACATTCACCCAGAAATAAGCTTCCTCGCTGAACACAATTTTCCGATAAAAAAGCATGAATTTTGATAATAAAATTCAATAATCTGCAAGGGCAGTTCGTTTGTAAGTCGATTCATGGTTAAACTATAGACCAAACTGAACATTTTTGACAGTAAAGGCCCAAACATTATATAATTTTGCTTACTTAAGCTACAAGCTAAAATCTGCCAAACGCTTAATCAACTTTTTGGTGGCTATAATGTACTTTTTGCAAGTGAAACTGAACGAAACTTGACGAAAAGTTTGTTAAGTGCCGCTTGGCACTCAGGGCGACTATAGTTAAGCAACTTTTTATAAAATTATTCGAACTTGCCTTCGTGGCTACAAACGAATATTTTATTGAGCAATTTTCGTGTTTTCTTTTGCTTACAATTTGATATTTGTGTTAAATAAATTTGACTAAGTTTGTGTTTAAATATGATATCAAAGGAAAAAATTTAACTAATACAATCCATATTATTATTTATTATTTAGCCGTAAACGAAATACATTACAATTATCATAAATTTCATAAAAAATAATAGTGCGAATGCACCAAGAAGCGAAACAAAATATAAAAAGAATGTCAATTATCCAACTACAAAACAAAAAATAACGAATGAGAGAACTATATGAATCGTCGAGAACTGGCAATTAATTTTCCATTTTTATTCCCCTCTTCGTAAAATGGGTGCTAAATTGGCAAACATTTGTTTGCAAACATCCTGTATGTCGGCGTGAAAAGTAAAAAAATAGCCACACGCATACGTTGTGTGTATGTTTGAAGAATATCAAAATGCTTTTGATATTTTTGAAATGCTTGAAGCACCTGACGTTGTTTGTGATTGGTTGATGTAAATTTACACTTTATTTGTGTCAGCATAGAAATTTGCGGTAGAAATGAATGACAAAATCTGAAAAGAAGAATGCTCGTCTTGTTACTTTATTAGTTTCAGATAATATGTATGTGTTAATTATATGTATTTATATGTATATATCTTTATTATTTAAAATTTGTTTGTTGTTATTTTATAATGTAAAGAAATTTAATATATGAATATATATGTATATTTATATTTATGTTTCTTAAGCAATATTAGCTATTTAATAAAATAATTAAACTTTGAATATTAAAACGAAAATAACATTATTATCAGAGTCGAAGGCGTTAATTGCTCGCACTCTAAGTGACTTCTGAAATGATATGTATTTTTATTTTTTTTAATGGAAAGGGTTTTTTAGATACAATTTTTCATCCATTAAAATATGTTTTTTTTTTCTTTTTTTTTTGTTTATACACCTCTATTGTGTGATCTATATTATATTGTATCACGGACCATTTATTTTATAGCCTGTTTCCAATAGTATCGACAGGTAGAAAAGCAAAAGTACCCCCAAAAAAAAAATTATGAACTGAATGAAATTTAAAAAATGTATTAAAAAGTATTTGCAATAAAATGTTATAGTTCATTTTGTCAATGTAAGGCGATATATATACATAGCATTTATTATCAGCATTACTTTATATTTTCTTTAAAAATTAAAAAAAAAATTTGTTCATTGTTCATATTTTATCCGGCGGCAAATCACTTCCGCCATGTTTAAAACCAATTAAAAGTGAAATTTTATTGTCCAGTTTGACACACTCTATCACCGATTCAAACATTTGGTTGCAAACCAAACGCATACATACACAATGTTTGCAAACAAATATTTGCCAATGTATCACCCATTTAAGCTTTTAGATTCTAGAAACTCAAGAGTTGCGCAATTATAATCGCCCTGTGTGGCTTGGCACTAAGCACATTATAGTTATACACATTTGATTGTATGTATTCGCACAGTCGTCGAAGCTAGACAACGCATATTGTTTTTACGTTTTTACCTTTTTAAAACGTTTGAGTTCTTTTATATTGCGTAAAAGAAAATAAAAGCAGCGAATTTGTGTTTTACTTTAAAGTCTTTTATTTTACTACCACACTTTTATACAATTACACTTTCTCTTGATACAGCTTTTGGGACACCTCATTAGTAAAAACCCCTTAATTTTAGATTATCTTTTTCTCATTTATAATATAATACAATATACACAGGTCTCGTTTAATGCGATAGATGCGTTCAAAAAAAAAAAAAAAAAAATATCGCATAAATTTAATTCACATAAAACGATACTCTAGCTTCATATAAAAACTAATGATTTGTTCCAAAATTCTGAAAAAACCGCATAAATTAAAATCAAAGAATTTTTAGGAGTTTCAATTGTTTCTTTTCTTGCAAAATATTTTGTCATCAAACTTTGAGATTTCGAATTTTTATGTTTCTTATGCAACTCTTGATATCCTTGTCCGCGTTGAATCTTTAATGCTCTTTCCGTATCTGGACCCATATTAAGAATTTGACTTTGTATAGCATTAACTGTGCTGAGGATATCACCAATTTTTTTTTTTTAAGTGAAGTGTTCAACACTTTCTTCGGAATCACTCTCTTCACTATCCACGTTTTCCTCAGTCCCAATAATTAAACTAATAACGTCGTTATCGGTTAATGGTTCTTCTGCTAAAAGTTCTCCAAATCATCATGGTTTAGCGAGTCAAATCCTTCTCCTTCAATTTGATGAGCTAAATCTTTAATTTCATTAGTCAGTATCGATATTTCCTCCCCAGTACTTCTAGCGACACAATCTGGCCATGTAGTTTTCCAGTATGCATTTAATGTTTGTGGTCGCAGTTTAGAAATCGCTGATGCTGCCAGAATAATGCAAATCGAAATTGTAAATTTTTTCCAAACTTCATTTAACGTAAGTGGTTCATTTTCAAGTTTGTTTAAAATGAATTGATAAGTGTTTGTTATGTTGTATTTTTTAAAAGTGGAAATTATTCCTTGATCTAAAGGCTGAGAATGGTAGTTGTGTTGGGTGGAAAAAATTCGACTTTAATGTTTGGATATTCCAAATGCGGATGGCCGGGTGCAGCAAAAACTTTAAATTCAAGACCTATTTTCTTCATATAAGATTCAACTTCTGGTACAAAGCATTTTTGAAACCATTCAATAAACACTGAAGTTGTCACCAATGCTTTAGAATTTGCCATCCAATGAACTGGCAAACAAGTCAAATCCTTATCTTTAAGAGCTCGTGGCTTTAAAAATCTATTTACTACTAGCGGCTTTAACATTTTATCTCCTGAAGCATTATAGCATAGTATAAACGTTAATCTTTCCTTGCAAGCTTTAAATCCACTGTCTCGTTTTTCTGATTTCGCAATGTAGGCATCTTTGGCATCTTTTTCCAAAACAGCCAGTTTCGTCAGCATTAAATAGCTGATTTGGGCAATATCCTCCGTCTTCAATAATATTTTTTAAATTTGCCTGGGTAAGCTACACAACCGCTCTTATTTGCTGAAGCTGCCTCACCTCTAATTTTTATTAAAAAGGGAAATCCCAAGTTTGTTCTTTCAATAGTAACACACAACACTCATATATACGTATCGCCTATGCATAGAAAAAACACAAAATAAAATAAACTATAAAGATTAGTGATGCAATTCTTCTCAAGCTTTATTTCACAAGCTTTCTTTCCTATTCTTTTATTACTTTATCATATATAAATTATGATTTTATTTTTTATGTATGTATCTATAATTTCTATGTTCTTATACTTGAACTATTTTGTAAACTATATTTGTTCTCCTAAATATAACGGTAGTTAATCACAAATTCTTTTTACTTTTGAACTTTGTAATATAAAAGTGAAAAAATAAAATTTTTTCTTATTCTGAATACTAAACGAGTTGCCACTCTTCCCAATTCATTTAAAATTGAATGTCAGATAAACTTATCTGATTTAACACTTGCGCCCAACGTGTGGCACGAGTTGTAATTTTATTTTTTTAAATAATTCATTTCATATTAGCTTATTTAATCTTTTGGCGAAATATTTGAATTTCTGGAAACTTTCGGAATTTGTTGTCATATTAGATAAGTTATTGTTTCGTAAACCAACAAATTCTAACACTTCGTACTACACTAAAATTTCTCTTCAGCTTTATATGATATCAGCATTATATGATTCTCTATTGTCTTTAGGAAAAAGATGTTGCACAAGCAATGCTTATCTACTTGGTTATTGATAAGGTAGATGGACAAACTAAAAAGAAGTGGAATGAATCATTAGATTTTAAGAAGCTGCCAACATGATCATCTTGTGAAGAGCTTCTTGAAAGGAATTGCCAATATTTAGAGTCGCTTCATAGTTCAAGTGTTCACAACAGTCATGGAAATAGTGGAGATAAACCAATGAACAGAGGTCAACGTCATAGCTATGCATTTACTTGTTCTAATTAAAATTGTCATCTTTGCGAAAGTAAGGCACATAATACTGTTACGTTTTAACCTTTTTAAAACGCTTAAGTTCGTTTAAATTGCGTTAAAATAAACACCGTTTTATTTTGTTGTTTTGCAGTTACATATGTTTTTATTTACTTCACAATAACTTTTATACAGTTTACAACAACTTCATATTCGCTTATACAACACTTTTATTTCCGCTATAACAAGTCTTTATCTTGGGACAGCAAAACGATAATTAACTGACGTGTAGGTAAAGCAGCCCTTTATATACCTAATTGCCTACAGTTTGGAAGGCTCAGGAAATATCGACCATCTTCTATTTCCATATCCGTTCATTCAAATGTAACGTAAAGTTGGTCGATGTGTCAGCGCTGCTTAATTGACAGGGTGACACAAAATATACCAAAATCCCACAATGCAGTGTTGTATTTTTATTTTAGTAACAATATATTACAATGTGCTTAGTTGAAAAACATGAAAGTCTGTGAACGATTTGAAAAGGTAAAAAGGCTTAATCTGTGCATAAATTGACTTGCTAAAGGGCAAACTTTGTCTAATTGTTCTTCACGTCATAAATGTAAAATATGCTTACCTCGCAAAAAACATAATCAGGAAATGTACACGATTGGTCATACATCATCACAAATCAAACACAGTACATCAACGACCATAAAGTCCCGAATCATAAATTTTGAACTATCTCTCCCATTCTGCAAATGAATATTTATACAAGTTACATCGTATAGATTTGTTGTTAGGTAATGAAAGCTTTTTTGATATTCTTTCTGTTGGACATATAGGACTAGCATCGAATCTTCCAATTCTTCAAAAAACCTTATTCGGTTGGGTCGTCTGCGAAAGTTATGAGAAACGCTGTTCATTGTCAAATTCTTCTACATTGATTATGATGACAGAGAGTTTCATAGATGAAAATTTACAACGTTTGTGGAAACCGGAAGAAACTGTATCGATGAGGACTAGGAAGAAAGGAACCTGCGAACTTTTGTTCATTGATACAGTTAGGCGCAATACCGCTGGTAGAATAGTGGTTCGCTTACCATTTAAAGGTAGTCCGAAGGAGCTAGGATCATCATATGAAATAGCTCTAAAAATATTCTTGTGTCAGGAACGCAGACTTGTGCGATCAAATGAATGGTGGTCTCAATACGTAGGATTAATAGGTTAATATGAGAAGCTTGAACATATGACATTAGAAAACAATCCAACTTGAACAAACCCCACTATTTTATTCACCACCACTGTGTGCTTCAACCATCTAGGACTGCTACAAAGCTTCGGGTTGTTTTCGTCGCTTTGTGTGCAACGACTTCTGGTGTATCGCTCAATAATTTGTTAATGGTTGGTCCAACCATACAACCCGAACTCTTCATACTATTCATTCGATTTAGACTTTTCAAATTCGCCTTGACTGCAGACGTAGAAAAATGTACCGTCAGGTACTTGTTGACCGCAAAGATCGATATCTCCAGCATATTCTATGGAGAAAATCTCCTAATGAAGATATATGTACCTTAATACAGTGACTTATGGCACAGCATCCATATCTCGCAGCACGAAGTCTAAGTTACCTAGCTGATGAATACGCAGATATTTTTTGCAACAGGATCTATGATCATAAAATATTCATTTTATGTAGATGATATGCTTTGCGGAGCCGATACAGTGCAGCAACTTTTAAAAATAAAACATGAAGTAACCGAAATTTTGAGAAAAGGAGATTTCGAACTGGACAAATGACACTCAAACCATCTAGATTTCATATATGACACGACAAAACAGATAAATATTGATGAAGGTTCAACAATAGGTGCTTTAGGTATAAAATGGATTCAAAATTTAGATGAGCTCGTATTTTCGTTCGAATTAAAACCAAACCATTCAAATACATCAAAACGGGTAATACTTCAATTGCTTCTTCCTTATTTGACCCGATGGGACACCAATCATCAGAGCTAAGATAATACTGCAAGAGTTATGGCTCCTAAAACTTTCATGGGATGAATCAGTGGCCCAAAACTTGTACTCAGCTTGGCAAACGGTTCTGCAGAACTTATCACTACTTCAAAAAATTTCAATTCCCAGATACTGTCTTAAATTTTCTTCTCCACAAAACTTGCAGATTCATAGTTTCGGTGATTCTTCAATACGTGCACATGGAGCATGCTTGTACACTCGTGTTGAAGACAATGTGGGCAACGTTTATGTGCAGTTAGTAACGGCGAAATCAAGAGTTGCACCCATTAAGAGGAAGTCGCTTCCAAAAATGGAACTCTGTGGCGCGTTTGTTCTTGCTGCACTTTACGCAAAGTTCAGAGGTCTGTTTACTAATTTCGATCATATGGTATTTCTTTGGACAGATTCTCAAATAATGCTTCATTGGCTTAAGTGTCATTCAGCCACATTATCTGCATTCGTAGGCAACCACTAATCCAAGGCTCAAGATTTAACAATTAATGCAGAGCGCCGACATGTGCCAACGAAGGAAAATCCAGCAGATTGATTTCACGAGGATGCTCGATAGCTGAACTGGAGTCGTCTAATGGCCCTTTTTTTAAATAATTCGTCTCAACTTAAAACATTATCTTTTGACTCAGAAGAAGACATGCGTGAGAGAAAATATCTACAGGAAACAATTACCTTCTTCTTCAAGCATTTTCAAAATACAGCTCATATATACAGTGCATTCGTATAGTAGCGTGGATGCAACGCTTTGGCAAATTGGCTTTAAGAAACACAAATCCTAAAATATTCGGAACGCCATCAACTGTGATATACAGAACGCATTTCATTGTATCATATGGAATTTACAAGTATACTTTTCAGAAGAAATAGCATCCTTAAAGAAGAATCAATTTATAAAGAGTCATATAAAACATCTTAGTTCCTTTTTGGAATCAACAAATGAATTTGAAATGTTAAAAGTCGTTGATCGCCTCGAACTCGCCAACCTAGATAATTCTCAAAAACATCCATTACTGCTGCCGAGCAAATCTTCCTTTGTTATGAATTATGTTTGACATCTTCACTCAGCAAATTATCATGCTGGTCCTAAGTCTCTGGTGTCTTTCATGAGATTGGAATATTGGGTTGTTAATTCCAAAGAAATAGCAAGAAAGGTTGTACGGTCCTGCATTCATTGTGTGCGGTATAAAACTAAACTTCTGCAACAAATCATGGGAACCCCACCCTCCGAAAGAATAACCCCATCGAGACCATTTTTAAAGTGTGGTGTAGATTTTTGTGGGCCAGTAACCACTTATCTTTGAATTAGGGGAAAACCGCCACAAAAAAACCTACATCGCTATCTTTGTTTGTTTTACCACAAAGGCTGTACACATAGAAGTCGTCTCAAGTCTAACATCTGATTCTTTTCCAGCAGCCTTGAAACGTCTTATTGGCAGACGTGGATTACCATCAGAAATCTTTTGCGATAACGCAACGAATTTTGTTGGTGTCTGTACCCAGTTGAAAGAATTGAAGGAATTTTTATTCAAATATGAAAATCAGCATTCAATAGTTAAGTAGTGTTCCGACAATTTTATGAACTTCAATTTCATTCCCCCTAGAACGCCCCATTTTGGCGGTATTTGGGAAGTTGCCGTAAAATTTGCTAAAAGTCTGTTAAATCGGAGCTTCATTAATTCACGTTTAACATTCGAAGAACTAGATACGGCTCTAACCGGCATTGAAACAATTTGAAATTGCTCCCTCTGACTTAATCATCGAATGATCAAAGCGATTTGGAACCATTGACTACCGCACATTTCTTGGTTGGAACCTCACTTAAAGCTCTCCCAGAAAGAATCATAGTAGTTGACAAAATTAATATTGTGGAAAAATGGAAACGTGTTACTGCCATCTATCAACAATTCTGGCAGCGCTGGCAACACGAATATATTAATGAGTTACAAACACTAAGCAAATGGCATCATTCTTCAGAAAATATCAAGGTCGACTCAATGGTAATTGTACATGATGACAACGTGCCTCTGCAGCATTGGACTGTTGGTAGAATAGTCTCTGTAATGCCTGGAAAGGACAACCACATCCGTGTAGATGACGTTCGCACCTCTAGGGGTATTATTCGGCGTCCAATTACAAAGATTGTGTTGCTGCCAATTTAAAAGTCCTTTCAAGGGTTCCGGTACGTCTACACCTCATTAGTAAAAATCATTTAATTTTTTGATTGTCTTTTTCTCACTTATAATATACTACAATATACATAAATCTTCTCAAGCTTTACTTTACAAGCTTTCTTTCCTATCCTCTTTTTACTTTATCATACATAAATTATGATCTTATTATTATGTATCTAATTTTTATGCTCTGATACTTGAACTACTTTGTAAACTATATTGCTTCTCTTAAATATAACGGTAGTTAATCACAAATTCTTTATACTAATATAAAAGTGAAAAACTAAAATTTGATATTATTCTGAATACTAAACGAGTCACATAGTTATATATACAGGCTATGTGTATGTACGTAAATAGTAACATGTGAATACACATATTATTATAATCTTAATAATAAGTACCTATTTGCTCCAAACATTGACATGTTACTGCACGTAATTAGGATCGAACTTACAAGATCATATTTATTTGCCTGCTTACATATAATGTAAGCAAGTAACATAATCTTGTATGTTCTGTGCGTTGTAGTTCACTGCTTGATCATATATATTTGTCGCCGTAAGTTGGATCATATATTGTACATAAGATCAATTTTCATGTTTCTATGTACTTATGTATGTATATTTTCAAATTAATATTGTTTTGAATAATTATGTGTTGCTATCCCAATTTCAAATATAAAATAATATATATCGTCGCTAGGGTAAATTAAAGTCATAATTCTGCATGCCCATCTTTATACTGTTAGTAATGATAAAATTGCTAATTTGTTGTCAAGTGCTAAAGAGAGGCATGTACAATCATGTCAAGTAAAAAAACATGTATAACATATGTATGTAATATGTATTATAATATATATTTTTATGTATAGATTTCTTATTGTACATAAGTACTTAAGGGACTATTAAAATCAGAGTTAGCGTCAGAGTTAATTTAGGAGTCGACTCGAAAAGTATAAAAAGACTTTGTTAAAAAAAAACAAATAAAAAACATATATTAATAAAAATTTGTTAGAGAAAATAAAAAGAATTGTTTTAATTATAATTGCGAAAAACCTACGATAAAATTTCACATCTCTCCAATTCTTTTAAAACTGAATATCAAATAAACTAATCTGATTTAACAACAGCAACTTATCTATCTTGCACTTATTATTCGCTTTTACACAAATACTCAACACTTTTATGTACGCCTAAACACGATTTTAGTTATTACAACTTTACACAATGACTGCCAAACTATAACTGAACTAACTAATGCATAAGGCGCCGCCTTTTATAGCAAATCATCATTAATTTCGAATATTCTTGTAGTTACTACAAATTTCTATTTACGTTAAATTCAAATATAACAACCAAAACCTGTACGATAGCACCGTTAAATACGCAAGTGGCCAGACTTTATTTTCGTAACATTATGTTCGGGCCACAACATGTTACACGAAAACAACTGAGCTGCCAAAAACAGTGTTGCCAAAAAGAAAGTTGCTAAAAAAAATCACTTATAACATAGGGAACCTTATAGAATTTATAGTCGGCCATTGGGGTCAGTGCTGCCAAATTTTATGATCAAAACGACCTCCTACTTAAAAGGCGATAAAAAGCGCTAAATTGTAATTTATGTAATTATTTGTAATCAAAGGGCGCTATAAAAAAGGATTTATAATATTTAAAAACAGAAAAATACTAGCTTGATCAAAAAGTTTCCGGAATAACCGCCGTGTGGCGGTCCCATCGTTCCGATTTTAGTTTTTTTTTTTTGTAAGGTTTGTACATTTGTTGTTGATATTCCCGATAAATCTTAGTGTCATAGCTTGATATTTGCAAAAGCTACGTAGCCAAGAGTACATCTATCTCTATGGATGTTCGCGATTTTTTAAATGCTCCAAAGCCTTTGGCCATCAATACAAAGCCTAGGCTTTTCTATAATTGCCCCAAAATAATATTTTTACGTTTCTACCTTAAAAAAGTGTACTTATGAGTTCGTAGATTGTAGTTAAAATAAATCTTTTGTTTAGTTTGAAATTAAAATCCTTTATTTACACAGTTTTGTGACCCATGCTTGTAATCTTTTTACAAGCAATAACAATTTTCTATTCTTAATTATTCCGTCTGTTTAAAACTTTGTAAACAACAACAATTACTCGACAGATCTTTCTACCTGAAGATCTTCCAACCCGATCGTAGTTATAACTAAGATTCAACCAGAGGTTATCCACACTTAACTCTCTCTACTGAGTTAGCTCCAACTAAACTGGTTTTCCACTTCACCATTCACTTCACGAGTTTAATCCTTACAAACTCATTTCACACAGAGTTCAAATCAACAATCTATCCTCACGCTGAATTTAAACATAAACTCTCTTCGCTGAGTTTATCACAAATAAACTGCACTCGCAGAGTTTACGACACATAAACTGATTGTTGTTCGCATCGATGTGCTTTTTATATGTCTGAGTAAACAACACATCGAAAGCTCTCGAACCTCTCGATATTTCAGGTAGATTCCGTTTTTTTTTTATATATATAAGACCAGCACACAGGGGATGGCCCCTACTCATGCAGTGCATTGTGCTGGTACTAGGAAAATAGGTTATTGGAAGGAGGACAGAGGGATTAGTGTTTATGGACGTTAGATTTAAATTTACTCATGTCGTAGGTGGCAGGAAATACTTTCGCTGGAAAATTATTCCACAACCGAACAGTGCGACCAAAGAACGAATTCTCCCTATAATGCATTGTGCGATTTACTGGACAATCAACTACAAAGGGATGCGCTCTACGAGAAATACGAGTACTACCTGAAAATATATGATTTTTGGGAATTAATTCCTTAATTTCGTTAGAACACATTCCGTTATAGTACCGATAGAACAATGAAACACACGCCACATTGCGACGGTGCTCCAATGAATCGATAGAGTTGGCTACCCTACCGTCATTGATGAGCTTCTTCGCCCTCTCCTGTACGCGGTCGAGAAGCTCCAAAATAGACTTTGAAGCACCGGCCCATACATGAGAGTTGTATTCCATTTTGGGACGGATATAGGACTTGTAAATATTAAGGAGATCCGATGGGGTGAAGTATTTCTTGCACCGTCTCAAAAAACCAAGGCACTTGAATTCTTCTTTCGACACTTGAAATATGTGATCATTCCAACGAACGTCACAGTGAATTCTCATGCCCAGAACATCAAGAGCATCTGATTCCTCAATATTCACATTACCCATTGACACAGATGAGAGCACACCACCACGCCTGTGTGTTAAAAACAACATTGAGTCTTACGTGCATTAAAATCGACTCTGTTCGCACGACCCCACTCGGAGACCTTCACCAGGTCACTTGTGAGTGTGACGTTCATATTCATCCTTCTTACCCCAACCTCCAAAAGGCTCGGTCTACGAACAAAGGAATATGAGTGACAAATGTTGCTGTCATCCGCAAAAGAGTAGATAGGATTAGAAGTGAGAAGAAGAAAGTCGTTAAGATATATTAGAAAAAGAGTAGGAGAAAGAACAGAGTCTTGCGGTACCCCTGAGTTTACCCTGAACTCGTCGGATGAGACCCTATCTATAACCACTCTTATAGAGCGATCTCTGAGAAAACTCGATATAAATCGAGAGAAGTGACTACCGACACCAAAAGCATTAAGTTTCGAAATGAGAGCCACAACCTTACTCTCGCCAAAACCATGAATGGACTTGTTCCACTTCTCCGAGAGCAACGCCAGCAGGTCACCAGTAGAACGCCCCTTTTGGAAACCGTACTGACGATCGCTAAGTAAATCGTTGGACTCCAGATAACCCACAAGGTGGTGATTAATCATACTCTCCATAACCTTGGAGAGTGTGGAACAAACTGCTATTGGACGGTAGTTCTCAGGGTTACTAGCCACGCCCTTTTTGGGGATTGGCGTTACATTAGCAACCTTCCAGCAAGATGGAAAAATACCGGCGCGATATGACGCACTGAAAAGGTGAGCTAATGGACGCGCAAGCGTCGTTGAGATTTGCAAGAACCCTTTTTACAGCACGAGCTCGAAAGAATATACTAGGCATAGTTACTGATACTCTTTCAAGTTCGGGCAGTGGTTAAACGCTCTCCGGCAAGTGAGAATTACTTGCAAACATTTCGGCCAGAAAGTTTGCCTTTTCAACAGGGTTCGTGAATGAGTGGTCATTCTTTATAAGAGCAGGAACCGAACTAGCGTTGTTCCTCAGCTTTTTAACGAATGACCAAAAGTTTTTACTTCCCCGCGGAAAAGTAAAAACTTTAGAACGAAGGCCCTGCTCGTATAAAGCCTTTTCGCGTCTAAGTACTGCGGCACATGAAGATCTCGCCTGTTTGCGAAGCAAATCAGTGTGGGCACATTTGTTATTGCGCCAATTCCTGAATGCTTCCTCTCTGAATCTGACTGTTAATTTACACGTCAGATTAAACCAAGATTTGTTTCTGGGTTTAATCGAAAGCTTTTTGGATGGAATGAAAATATCCATCCCTAGCCTTATTATATTCACCACCATTTCTGCCATGGCATCGATGTTTGAGTCAAGGAAACAAAGTTTCCAATTAAAATGCCCAAAAAAATCGTTCAGCTCGGCCCAACGAGCATCCTCGTAGTTAAAAATAGAGCGTTCCGTAGCATTTGGTGGAACCTCGCGAAGAGCGGTGGACTAGAATGAGGCGGAAAATGTGCAATGATCCGAATTCCCGAGAGGTGCAAGAACCTCAACTACATACTTTTCAGGGTGTGTAGTGAGGAATAGGTCGAGGGTATTGTTCTGGTGCCCATCTACACACGATATATGTGTAGGTTCATTCACTAATTGCGCAAGGTGATTGTGCGCGGCAAATAACTCAACGTATTGGCCTTCCGGAGTTGTACGGCCTGAATGGCGTAACCAAGACGAATTATGAACACTTAAATCACCAGCAACAACAATTTCACTGTTCGGATAATTCGAAAGGATACTCGATATTGAGTCAGCACTGCCACATCGACCATCTTTACGTTACATTTGAATTAACGCATATGGAAATAGAAGGTGGTCGACATTTCCTGAAATTTCTAAACTGTAGGCAGTTAGGTATATAAAGGCCTGCTTTACCTACACATCAGTTAGTTATCGTTTTGCTGTCAATAAACACAGTTGTGTTAAAGTGGAAATAAAAGTGTTGTATAAACAAATATTAAATAAAGAAACTGTAACAACAACAAAGTGGCTTAATTTTATTTGAACGCAATTTAAACGAACTCAAACGTTTTAAAAATGTTAAAACGTAACAGTATTATATTTTAAGAATATTGCCCATATAGAATACTTTTTTGTCAAAATGTTATTTTTTATGTTTTAAACAAAGAATTTTTTCCATTAATTTCTTCGGTGGTTTAAATTTTTTTGGTCACATGGCCAATGTAAAAGAGATGTTTCGGTGACTGCAGGCCACAAATTTAAAAATCAACGTCAAAAAATTCGATTTTTTCAAAACAGAGACTAGGTATCTTGGTCACATTGTTACTGGTGAGGGCATAAAAACGGACCCGGAGAAGGTTGCAGCAACTGCACAGCTTCCTGTACCCCATGATATCAAAGTTGTTAGACAATATTTAGGCATCACATCCTGGTATCGACAGTTCGTCCCGAATTTTGCGAAACTGGCCCTACCGCTTACACAACTACTGAAGAAGGGCAAGCACTGAAATGGGGCCAAGAGCAGCAGCAGGCATTTAAGGCACTTAAAGACTGCCTCACTAAAGCCCCCGTATTGACCTGCTCATACTTCACAGAGCCGTTCACCCTCCAGACCGATGCCAGTGAATGCGGAATGAATGGTGAAGGACATGTGATAGCTTACGCCTGTCGACACCTGAATGGAGCCAAAAAGAACTATTCAACGACGGAAAAGGAGTGTTTGGCTATCATATGGTGCATACGGAAAATGCGACCATACTTGGAAGGTTACAGCTTAAAAATCATAACGGATTATCCCTCACTCAAATGGCTTAACTCCATCGATAATCCAACAGGCAGACTGACTAGATGGGCATTAGAGTTGCAACAGTACTAGTTCACAATCAACTACCGGAAGGGAAAGCAAAATGTTATTGCCGACACTCTTTCCCGTCACCCAAGATTGGAAATCAACCAAGCGCAGTCACTCCACCCGTCTCTGATCACTGATATGAGGAAGAGTGGAAAGCTATACAGAAGAATCCCGAACAACATGCAGACTATACCATAGTTCATAACCAGTTATATCGACATTTCACAAGAGAAATCAATGACGAGGACACCACCCCCTGGCAACTGAGCGTTCCCACACCCCAAAGGAAACAAGTATTGGAAGAAACCCAGGACAGAGTAACGGGAGGCCATATGGGTATACGCAAGACATTTAATAAAGTGGCCAGCCGGTATTATTGGACGGGAATGGCCCGCGATGTGAGCTAATATGTGCAACAATGTGCAAACAGTCAACGCCATAAAATTGCACAGCAACAACCGGCCGGGAAGATGCTGACACGTATCCAAAGCAAACCATAGTCCCTAGTAGGTGCTGATTTTATTGGACCACTACCGCGGACTCAACATGGTAATACTATGATATTGGTGTTCTTCGATAGTTTCTCGAAATGGATGGAGCTAATCCCTTTGCGAAAAGCAATTACAGAAAGTGTGGTAAAGGGATTGATAACGGACAACGGTAACCAGTTTACATCGCGTATCTTACAGCGATACTTGGCCGATATCGGAATACATCAACAGTTTACAGCCCCATATACTCCACAGGAGAATCCCACGGAACGAGTCAACCGAAACATTAAAACCATAATTGCTCAGTTTTCGGGAACACGATACAAAAAGTGGGATGAATTGCTACCGGAAGTAATGTTGGCTATAAATACCAGTAAGTCTGAATCCGCTGGATACTCTCCCGCTTATTTGATGCAAGGAGGACAGCCTCGACTACTGAAATCGTTATATGATGAGGTAACCATAGGTTCAGGAACCCGCTGCCCAAGCCCACACGATCAAGCAAACGAGCTGAAGGAAAATTTTCAAATCTGAAAAGAAATTTGTACGAAGTTTCTCAAAAACAGAGGTACCACTACAATTTACGACGACGAAGCTGGAAACCTGAAATCGGAGATTACGTATTAGTACGCCAGCACCCGCTATAAAGGGCAATTGACAATTTCGAGGCTAAATTAGCACCAAAATTCGGAGGGCCGTATATTGTTATAGGATTCGTGTTACCCGTCAGTGTACTCCCGAAGTCCGTAGAAAGTAGAGACCAGCGAACAGCCCATTTATCTGAACGTAAACCATATCGCCCTACTAATAATCTCTTTTCTCAGCTACTCCCAAGGGTTCCTAAACACACTGAGGATCGCTCTGGTGAAAAATGATCAAAGACAAACAAAAGTTTTAAAGGACGTGGAAAAAATACACGAAGGACCAATCATTATTATATGACGATCACGGGAAAGGCACCCGTTGAGATCACCGCTCTGCAGGAAAAAGAGAAATGTATTCTACCACCTCCTCTGTTGAAAGTACCTGCAAAGACAATCTTATAAATTTCGGAAGGCTCTAAAACCTCAACGCTAACACCTTACACCAAATATGTCACTATTTCCCATTCGAACAACTACCCTCAGAACTTCAAACGAAAACTAAGGCGGCAGATGCGTGCAGAGGTCCGGCAGCAGCGTATTGCATCAGCATCTCGCGTTATGGAAGCACGCTGATCACTCGCCTGGAGAACAAAATCTTGCCGGAGAGGGGGTAGTGTGACGAAAAAAGTCTGCCAGCTTCGTTTTTGGGTCAACATACTTTCATTTTTTGTTATTATTCTTTGCATTATTAGTTATACCAGAATTATTGTTGTAATTATCTAATTTTTATTATTTCCCTTTATAGCATTTTTATATTATATTATTATTGTTATATTGAATTAATATATATATTTTTGGATTGAATTGTATATATAAATATTATTGACTGTACTTTTTACGTAGACAGAGAAGGATAACGGTGTCAACACGTGATCGTACTGTGTTGCGACCGATTGTGTGGATATGATTGGTATGATGATGCAAACATCACTGTCGATGCGAACATGTATTATCTCATACCATTGTCAATGGTATATAAGGGCGAACAAACCAAGCAGAAGAATAGTTGGTGTCCAGCTTCAAGTGGGTAAAGTTTAGTTTAGCTTGTGGTACTCCGAGCCAAACTAAGTAATCAATTTGAAGAAAATAATACTAATGGCTCCAGTAATATTATCTCTGGCATCAACTAGGGGACAAGCGTAACTCTTCGTCGGAGTGTGGTGAACCGCTGCGACTAAGACAACCCAGGTGGCGAGATACCTCGATCACCACTGGGATATCCGTGGTGACGCAAATATTCAGCTTTCCCCAATGACAGTAGGACCTGACGGGACTAAGAGAACAAGGTTAAAGCCCTGTCGGAGTGTTGTGAACCACTGCGACCGAGCCGTCACCTGGTGGCCAAGTAACCCTATTATCAGTGGGTGCCCGTGGTGATCGAGTTACCCAGCCTTCCTTAGCGCGACTTATGATCACGGATTGACTTAGATTTACGGGCTCTCTCCTAGGAAACAAACGTTTGTTTAGTGTTAAGCATAGATTTTTAAGCAATATTTAAAAAATTATTTATGATTATAAATGATAGCTTTCGTTATTTACTCTGTTAAATAATCAATAAATTGTTTATAATTATAAATAATAGTCTTTTAATTCATTTTCTGTCCGACATTGGACTTCGCTGACCTACCCCAGCATCCGAGCGGAAAACGTGTTGTTGCAGAAGGAAATTTTGATAAGGAAACGGAAATAAATTGGACACACTCCGAGGAAACCAAACTAAGACTGAGCGAAACTGGCCATTGAATGGAATTCGCAGGGAAGCAGAATATTTTTAAGGCCAGCCTATTCCTAGAACAGGCAATTTGAAAAAGAAGTTGCTTCCCATAGAATGTCTTGGAGGCGTATTAGACCATCGGCTTTACTTAGTCGTGGATGAAGAATTTGTTTTGATCCTATGATCCCTTTTTGATCTTTAAAGGATCTAATAATAACAACTTACAAGCTTATTATTGTAACTAATAAAACACATTTTTAGCTTTCTTCTTTAAATTTTTTTTTTTTCTAAAGGGTGTTCAAAATTAAAGTATCATTTAAATTTTAATAAAAAAGTACTTTTTTCAGATAGTAAAACTATTTTTATTTCAGTTTATTACAAATAGGTTTCGGTTAAAAATGAAAAATTATGTCGGTCAAGTGACGCCCTCTACTGGCTCGGCAAGCTCACAATCTTTTACAAAAATTATCAATCACGTTCTTCAATAAACTGTAGTCAATGGTTGTTATCAAACTACATATCTGCCCGATAATGTTGGTTTTAAGCTCTTGAACCGTTGTGAATTATTGCTGTACATTCTCGATTTAAAAAACCCCACAAAAAATCTAAAGCTGTCAAATAGCACTATCTTGGTGGCCAAATTACTCGTCCTGTACGAGAAATAATGCGATTTTCGAACTTTCCTAATTATATCTTGAAAACTTTTGCCATTTTCAAAAAACGTTTTATTAATAAAAACACGTTGTTCCTTCGTGTAATATTCTGTATTAACTAGAGTATCCAATTACTCGACTTCTACTTTTGTTCGAGTAAGATATTAATTGATTTTAGACTTCTAAAATTGTTCGATTAATCGAGTAAGGTTTTAAAGTTGTTCGAATAACTTGAACAATTAAATCATCCAAAAAATTTAATCTAATGGGAAAAAACAAACATGTGAATTTGGTTTTTTGCTTTTTTATTTAAAAACGGGGTCAATGTTTTTTTCTTTTCTTATGGGATGGCCATTACTCATGTAGTGTATTGTCCTGATACTAGGAGAATAGTTTTCGGGAAGGAGGATAGAATCCAGCATGGACGTTGAATTAAATTTATTTATGTTGTAAGTGGAAGGGTAAACTGTAAAGGAAAGATCGTTCCAGAGACGAACGGTGCAGCAAAAAAACGAATTCTCTATATAATGTGTAGTGCGATTCATTGGACAATCAACTAGAAAGGAATACGCTCTACGAGAAAAACTAGTACTACATGAAAATATGTAATAATTAGAAATTAATTCCCTTATTTCGTCATTACGTTATAGTACCGATAGAACAATAAGACACACACCACATTGCCACGATGCATGAGAAAAGTATACCATTTTGGTTCAGTTATATGTTAGGTCTTGTAAATATTAAGGAGATCAGTTGGAGTGAAGTATTGCTTGCACTGTCTCTATGCTTGAATGCTTCTTTCGACACATGAAATATGTGGTCGTTCCAACAAACGATACAGTGAATTCTCATGCCCAGAACATCAACAGCATCTGATTTGCCAATATCTACATTTCCCATGGATACAGATGACAACACACCACCACGTCAACATTGGGTTTTTCTTTCATTAAAATCGAGACTGTTTGCACGAGCACGACCCCACTCGGAGATTTTCGGCAGATCGCTTGAGAGTGTGCCGTTCATATTAATTTCTTCGCCACAATCCCCAAGAGGCTCAGCCTACGATCTAAATAATATGAATGACAAATGTTGCTGTTACTGCGAAAGAGAAGATATGAAGAAGAAAGTCGTTAAGAAATAGCTTAGAAGAAAAAACAGAACCCTGCGGTCCGATGTTGGTGATAGCGATAAAATTGCATTAAAAATTTTTTTTGCTCTTCTCTTTGTCTTGTCTAAATACATGAAATCGTTTATTATACTAATACTATTTATATTAGATATTTTAAAATTGGCAATACTTTGCATTGCTTTATTAACGATTAAAACGATTGTTTTCATTTAGATCCAAATCTTCTTCATGAAGATCATCGTCTGGTACATTTTGGTGAGGTTCAATATTTAACAATCGATTGCACGATTTGATTACAAACTTTTTTGTTTTGGTTTTGGAAATATATTTTAAAAGGTTATCGTTACTGGGAAATCTTGTGGAATTTCAGTTGATTTTAAAAACTTTAACTTAAATGTCTAACAAATCAGTAATGGCTGATGAGAAAGCAAGCAAAATTATATTCGAAAAGTGTGTATTGAAAACAAAAAGAAGTGATATTTACACATGTCTCATTTTTTAATACAATTTTAACAGATAATATGAGCGTAAGACTAAACAATCATAAACATTTGCTATTTTACACCCCAAATTTTACACACAGAAGTTGCTCGATAAATTGACACATTTTGTTCGAGTTATTTGGAAATTGGCTATTTTCATTATTCGATCAAATAATGACACAACAAATTTTTCGTATAATCGAACGACGATTATTTGAGTAGATACTCTAATATTAACTAACTGAAATGTATTTAGAATCTGAAAATATAAATTTTGAATAAAAATTACAAGTACAAAAAACTGGCAGCAAAATTAAAATCATACCTCAATTTTGCACACACTTATTTTATTCTATTTAAAATAATTTTAAGCCTTAGTGTACCTTTAGAATTGAAATACGTTTCAAAAACCATATTTTTATTAATTTTTGCACAAATATATCGAATAACGTAATTTTCTCAGCATAAAGCATTTTAAGTCCATAGTTTAGGTACATATATGATTTAATGAGTTTATTGAATTTAGTGACTTCCTATTTCGTACAAAATATTGCAAATAGAATAGCGCTAACTTAGCGCGTTTTTTAAAGCACAAAGGAGAAAAAATTAGGAATTGGCATCACTGATTGGGCTTGAATAGTCTTGAAACGGATAAGTTTATCGAATCGACTGTAGTGTACCCAAGAGTTGCAAAGACTTAGCTGCCGTGGATGTTACACGGTAATATAACGAGACCTACTCTTAGAACCACCCGTATATAATAATATTTTACATACATACATACATATTAGTATATACACTGGTGGCCAAAACTAGACGAACCAAAATCAATCACTTAATGCAATATATTAAGGAAATTTGTAATTTTTTCTTCGCAGTGTTACAGATATTATTATAATCTACATATTCCAAACAAAAATATTCATCTTCAATTAACTACATGGTAATTTTTTCACTTTTCTCAAATTAAAGCATTTTTTATCTGGTCAAAATTAAAGCAACATTATTATAACATTAATGTTTACAAAACACAATAATTGCTTTTACCGTTATATTTTGCATATTTTGCTTTATGGTCTTATTTGACATTTCAAAAAACATTTTTATTAAAGTTTACTTACAACACCACGTGAAAAACTTTTGATTTAGAGTAATTTTAATATAAATTATCTTAAAGAGCAAATTATAAGTGACTATCAAAACGGTTTGCCCCAAAAACAAATTTCCGAAAAGTTTTCACTGTGTAAATCAGTAATATCTCGAATAATATGTCGATTTCGGACAACTTAATCAGTAGTGACAGTATATTTTGGAGGTAGACCGAGGAAAATTCATATCGTACAGATAAAAAAATAATCCGTGAAATAAAAAAGAAGCCTTTTGTCACATAAACTGAATTAGTGGGAGATTTGTCATTGGATGTAAGCTGTAGAACTGTAATAAGACGAATTGTAGAAGCAGGTTTAGATGCTCGGAAACCATCAAAGAAATCATTTATTTCCCAGAAAAATTGCAGAGCCAGGTTAGCTTTTGCAAAGGCCCATATTGATTGGAGTCCTGCTCAGTGGAGAAACATATTGTTCTCGGATGAATCCAAATTCAACATAAAAGGTTCAGACATGAAGAACTTCACCGTAAGGAGACCAAAAAACGAACGCCTTAAACCGCAATATTGTAAAGGAACGGTAAAACATGGTGGAGGCTCAATAATGGTGTGGGGCTGTTTTTCATACGACCAATTTACGAGTTGGACCAATTACAAAATTACTGAGAAAATGGATCGCCAGATCTTAACCCTATTGAAAACCTTTGGAGCATCGTTGACCGCAAAATAAAAAGGGATTTAGGGACAAATAAACACACCATTTTTAATCGTATCCAGAACACAAGGAACAGCATTTCTAAATATCAAATTGAGAGACCCAATTGCTCCAATGCCCCGTAGATGTGCTGCCGTCATTAAAAATAAGGGTTACGCTATTAATTTTTAAGTTTTGTTACAGAAATACTAAAGTTGCTTTAGTTTTGACCATTAGAATTTTATGCTTATTTCGTTATTTAAAAAAAAGAAATATTTTAAGCAAATGGATTATAATTTTTTTGCATTTATGTTTAATCTGAATAAAGTGTAAACATAAAAACCAAAAAACATCCAGTTTAAACCTTTTTAGCGGAACATATTTGCTAAAATAAAAAAGTGTAATGTCAGTTGCTTTAGTTTTCGCCGCCAGTGTACATATTTGATATATTTTTTTGGAAATTTTTCTAAAAAATATTCCTCTTTGGCAACACTGTTGTTCGTTAGAACAACATTAACAACAACAAGGGGATTTGGAAATTATTTCCTTTTTTATAATATTCTGCCTGTGCCACCGTTTTTTTATCGTTATTATGTTATATTTGGTTGCTGTTGTTGTTCTTTTGTTGTTATTGGCTATGTTAAAATTGCATATTCTTCATATATTCTATGTCCTTTTCGCAGACTTTTTTTGTAGTATAGTTTCACTGTGTATCCTTATTGTTCTTTTTATCTTTTTAGTATTATTATTACTATTGTTGTTATACTTTTTGCTGTTTTTATTTGAACGGTTCATGAACAAAAAAAAAGAGTTTTAATCTTATTGATAATGAGCGCTTTACAAACGCTCACGTGAGCGTCAACGTCGTAAATGTGTAGAAGAAATATTAAATGTAGTAATGTAGTAAGTGAGTGCAATGTAGTCATTATCACCCAATAAGAATGTGTGTGTGCGTGCTTGTCTCTTCGTTAAAGATTATTTGAGAGTATCGCATATATATATATATATATATATATATATATGTGTGTGGAAGAGTGTTTTGTATATACATGGGAGTTAGATATTGTGCTTATTGTGTTGTTGTGCTTTGCTGTTGCGTGTGCCATAAGGTATGAAAAAAATGGTTTTATTAATTTTATACAACAGTATCAAAACGGCGGTGAACGGTAAAACGTCGTGGCGCGCTCGTACGTTTGGTTCATACGTTCGTTTGTACGAACAAATATATTACGTTCTTTTTTGTTTTACGTTTATTATTGTCATTATGTCTCTCCATTTGTCACATGTGTACGTTGATTGTTTTAAAATTTTACTCAAGCACGCTGTTTAAGGCGTCAGACATTCCAATTGTTATAACACCACCCTACATATAATTTGGATTGTTTTGTTCAGTATAGAACAAATTAAAGAAAAGTATTTTACGCAATTTTTAATTGGCGCTGAAGCAATTAGAACGACGGGTATTATTTTGCAGTCCAAGTTTTATTTATTTTGTTTGTTTTTTCCTTTAACTGTGATGTTTTATTAACAAATTAAGAAGGAAAAATGAAAATTAATTTAGTGATAACGGTGCGATTAATAAATTAATATATATATATATATATATATATATATATATATATATATATATATATATATATATATATATATATTACATTTGTGTGAAAAAATACAAAAGAAGATAGAAATGAAAAAAATACAAAAAACAATTTTATTTTCCTTGAATTCTACACTTTTATACAAAAAAAAAAGGAATATATTTTGAGTGAAAAATATAACTATAAAAATAAACACAAGCAGTGGAACCCCCTTATAGGAAATACCGCGAAACAGACCAAATGAAAAGAATAAGAAAAGTAACAAAAAAATTAATTAAAATCAAATGTAAATGTGTTGGTTGTTTTAAAGAATAATTTTTTTGTTCAGCAAGCAGTCCTTTTTCCTCTAATTCGGTAATATACTTATCATTCATTCTATTCGTTTGTTATGAACAGCGATATGTGATAATTCGAAATGTTTCTTTTGTTTAGTTTGATTTTTTTCTTAATTAGAATATTTTCTGGTTTGTATTTAGTCAGTTGTGCTGTTATTGTTCTAGTGTTTATTGTAACGACAGTTCTAATATAACAAAATCTTGGTGGTCAATTGTTATGAAAGGATTAAAAAATGATGAAATTGACATAATTTTTACTTGCCTAAGATGCTGGTGGGAATGATTTTCAATAGTCCGTCGGCCGGTTGCTTTTGCAGTAGTACGAAACCAGTGCAAAAAAAAAGGAATCTCAACTCTTAAGAAACGGAATAGAAAAAAAAAGCTCTACTCTCGTTAAGTATGAAGCAGTGGGCATGTGTGGGTTGCTAAGAGTGGTGTGAGAGTACTACTGCATAATATGCATTTAATAAATTTAGCTTGTCAATACTACCAACAACAACATGAAGGAGAAAAGAAATGAGAGTTATATCTTTTGTTGTTTTTGTATCTGTTTTTTTCAATGAGTCGTTTTTATTCTCTATGTAAGACGAAAATATAGTGAGAGAGTGAGATAGAGGTAAAGAGAGTATATTTTATTTGTGTTTTTGCTATTGATATAAGGAAATGAGAACAAAAATAATTAGTATGATTAAAATGAGTATTGCGGTTGCAATTGAGTAACACAGGGTAGCCCTTTATTTCTTATTTTACACTAACTCGCTGAAAATTTTAAGTTATATTATTTTTGTTAGCAAAAGAACTAAGTCTTAATAGGAGAAATGCCAATAAAATTTTCTTTTCTGCTATTTTTTTGTAAAACGAATAATATATGCTAAAATTAAAAGAAATTCAAATCAATAAAATTCAAATCAATAAAAAAATGTGAATTTGACACAGTTTCTAAAAATTTCAATAACAAAAACAAAACAAAATTACTTTTTGATTCGGTATTTTGTTGTTTCTACTACTCTATTATTTTCTCTCTCACACTCGTAAAGTTTTTTTCTTTGCATTTACGTCTTTGTTCGACATATAAGCAGCTTATGTACACGTTTCCGCTGAAGCTGCTGCTGCGGATGTGGATAAATCACTCTTTTTTAGCCCAGGTTAAAATTTTGATACTAAAAGAGTTGAATTATTTTGCATGTGAAAAATAGTAACAAAAGCAAATCATTTATTGAAAAGATGTGTTTGCAGTCGCGATTTTTTCTCCTCATTTCATTACGTTTTAATGATTGGCGTGTAGGATGTATTTTTTATAAATTATGTATGTGTGCGTGTGTGTGGGGCTTTTACTTCTTTTTTTGAATAGTTTTTGGTGAATGCTGTCATTAGCGTAAACCGCGCAATGCGTGTATTCGTTAATACATATATACATATAAATATATTTATATACCACATTTATGTACATATATATATATATATATATATATATATATATATATATATAGTAGTATTAGTATATAAATATATATCTAATATATACTCAATAACAATAAAAATCCTTAAAATGTGTCTATGCAATCAAAATAAAAATTTAAACGTATGTGTGTGTATGTGTTATAATTGTTTTTCTCACACAAAGAAACACAACAGCTAGTGAACGCAGTTTTTCTTAACATCAACAACAACAACAGATGGTTACAAAAACAATAACACAACACACGCAAAACACCAAATTAATAATTTTCTATTTTATTTCTCTTTGGAATCATAACGATGAAACGATGAGAATATATTTTCTCTAAATCAGTATAATTCGTATTCATATTTCCCTCGTCTGTTATTCACAGTGAAATTCTTTCTCCAATGTTACGTATACTTCTGCTTATTTTGTTTATTCCCATTCGTCTTCTAAAAAAAACAAATAAATAAAGGGTATTAAACAAACAACCAAAAATACCTACGAAAAATATATTTTTCATTTAAATTTGCAATTGAAATAATGAAAAAATAAATTCATAATGTAACAAGAAACAAAATCATACATACAACAACAAAAAATCAATCAATAAAAATTTAAGCATGAATAAAAAATAAAGTAAAAGCAAAACAAAGTTTTATATAAATATAATCTAAAGTTCCTATATAAATATATTTTAATAGTTAAGTAAAGAAAAAAATTATAGTAAATAAATTTAAAAAAAAGCAAAAAAAATATTGAATTAAAGTGAAAGAATTACTTTATATATTAAATGAAGCACGAGTTGTTTTAATTTTTTTGTATTGAATAACAACAATAAAAAATCAAATTTAGTTCGGATTATAAAATATACCTACCTATTTAAAACAATTACAATAACAAATTAAGAAGAAACAGAAAACGAACAAAAATAATAAATAAAATTCGTCTTTAAAAGAAACAACAATAATAAAATAAAATTCTAAAATAAAACAAATTAAAGGCAAGTGTTACAAAAGAAAAAAAAATTACAAAAAAAGAAAATAAAGCATATACCTACAAACCAGACATTAAATAGGTACTAATAAAATAAAAATACAAAAATATTTCGCATATAATTGATTCTTGCTCAAAATTTGAAAAGGCTTGATTGGAAAGGTACGTTTTATACATTTTATGTTTTATTATTTTTTTTATAACATTAACAGGATATAAAATTCGTATTTAAAAACAATGATTTGGCACGAATTTAACCTGTATTAAGACTTTAAGTTTGAAGTCATATAACGGCCAGGACTTATAAAACGATTATGTTGACCCATAACAAAAGGCTCTGAGCTGAGGAATTTTGTTAGGACATATCCTATCCATTTCAATTTTCTTCTAGATACTTGCCGCAGAATTGGTTTTTCGTTAAGCAATCTCCATAAGTTGGCATTGCTGTTTGTGGCCAGCAATGAATATTTCGTAGGCATTTATTAACAAAGACCTATCACTTTTGACAAGTTGCGTTGTTTATTAGTCCTCAGAGTCACAACATTTGTTATGAAGTCAGTGTTGTATTAGTTAGTACGTCCGACCGCTTGTAGTCATCTATCCGTTCACATCCCACATTCGGCCATCCTGTAGCCTTTCGGCCGGAAAGATTGATATAATTTTTCAATAAATTCAGCAACAGCTGTGGTTCGCTTAAGACCTTAACCTTCGTCATTTTTTTCTATCTCATATCAATCATGGTTCAGCCTTTCCAATATTTTGTATGGAGCCGCCAATTCTTTCTCGATATACAATATTGGATAAAACAAAGTGCAAAATAACACTTTTATATTTCATCAGAGAAAAGGGGGTCAAACTCAATATAATTGTTAAAAAATTGATTGAATTTATTAAAACCCTTTATATTTTAACATAAAAAAACATAGAAAATTATATATTTTAAATAATCTTTTTCAGCAAAACAACATAAATCAAAATGCCTCATGCTTACGGTTGGACCAAATGAAGTGCAAATGCAAAATATGATATTATAACCATTTTTAAATCAAAATGTAAACAAAATTAATAAGTTCATCTAATTTTGTTTACAATAATATTGAGTTTGACCCCTTTTTGTCTCATGAAATATAAGAATGTTAGTTTGCATATTATTTAGCCCAATAGTGTATATCGGAGCTTTTACTCGTCGTTTTTGAAAATTTTCTATTTTCCTGCCGTATTTTGGCAATCTTTTGTTTAGCAAATTCTCGAATTTCAATTCTTTCCTCACCTATATATACCTTTCAATACAAATTTTTTTAACGGTTTGAGTATATCTTTATGTTTCCCGATTCTCATTTAAATACGTGTTATAATTTTAAATGGTGAAACTGTGGTACTACGGGGTGAAGTATTGTTAAACCTTGTCCACATATTTGTACCATTGCTGAGGATATTCTAAACTCAATTTACACAATAGTGAAATAGCTATTTTATTCACACACTCAACCTGGCCTTTACCTTTTGGAACCCTTGTCGCAATTAGTAGATTTTGAATACGCTGTTGCTCACAATATTCATTGGATAAGTTCGATGTGAATGCAGTTCCTCTATCGATTATTCACTCCGGATTTCCGAAAATAGCCGATTGTCGTTTCAATTTGCATTAGCTCTCTATAAATGGAATAAATAAAATGTGAAATACTGCCGGTGTATTCAAAATTCCAAACAGCACATATAAAAACTTGTACTGGTCATTATGAGCAAAGAATGTACAATACTCGTACATAGAATGTGCATGTTATACAAAATTAAAAATATTTGTTCTTTACTTTTGTTGACGCGGGGGGTAAGATAAAAAGGAAAGTAAACACAACCAGAGAGAACTAAGATTTACTCCATTGTATATAAGCAACAAAATATACAGAGACCTAAAGAGAACACAAATGGAAAAATACAGTGCAGATTGGCTTGAGTGAGAGCTCTCAAAGTTGTAAAATGCATTAATTTAGTTTGCCGGACAATGCTTTACTCTTATCAAAAGAAAAAAGAGCATAACAAAGTATAAATAAATGTATGTATGTACGTATGTATATACATATGCCATTTAATTTATGTTAGTTAGCGTGCGTGTCGATTATTTAATTTATAATTTTAGAAACTTTAGCAAAAATAGTCTTTTATAACATTGACAGTATTCGTAGCGAAAGAGAAGAAATAGAGCACGATCTTTTTGTTTTGTATGGGGTAAACTAAGTATGTTTTGTTTTTGTACGGATAAACATACATGGAAAATCAAACAAATAGCATTTCAGGTTTTTAAAATAGGTTTAAAAAATATTTGCTTAAAAATATGTAACATTTTTTAATGGAAAAGCCAATAAAAAATTACTTTTCACGTGTGTTTTAAAAAGGTTTTTCAAAAAATCCATTAGAAAAATGTAACTACATTTTAAGCAGGTTTTTTATTTTTTTAATGAAAAAGCCAATAAAAACTAGTGCTTCAGGTATTTTGGAAATAATTTTTTCAAAAATGCCATTTGAAAAATGTAAAATTTTAAGCCAGGTATGCATTTTTCAATAGAAGTTTAGAAAGCATTAGTATACAAATTTGTGCCCTCGTGTGTGATCAGAGCTTAACAAACAATAAATGCTTATCTAATTTTGGGATATCTTTGAAAAGACCGTTTTTGAAATTAATGGACAGACTTTGTTTTGTATATATAATTTTCCACATTTGTTGAAGTCTTTGCCACATGGAGCCAGTTTTCAAGTAATGAAAGATCTGTGTGAGATGGAGATAAACACAAAAACTAAAATGTGCTAAAGGCAACACATTTTTCCCATTTCCTTTGAAAAATTGCGTGTCAAATTTGCAACACAAATTTTTAGTAAAAAAGTTGCCGCTGCCTTTAGGACCATGGTCAACATTTAAGACAAGTTCAACAGAATTGGCATTGTCAACAACAAAGTTTATAAAAAAAAAGTTGATAACATTGTTGATTGCTTTAATAGCGGTTCACTTTATGCTGATAATTGTTACTGGATCTGCATTTCAAGTTAACAGTCATAGATTCAGTCATAGATTTATACAAACATTCCTTGAATACTTAGACAGAGTGGAGTTTGTTGATGAAACGTGACGTGCCTTCTTTTAAAATGGGATGAAGCTCATCTTAAACATATTTCTTTTATTTTTAAAAGAAATTTTAAAGGAAGGAAGTGATGTCTACTTTATTATGACAAAAGCTCTTAATCAGGACAAATTGGAAAATACTTTTTCCTTCTGTAGCAAAACTATAATATAATAATTTAGCAAAACGAATGGTATCCAAAATTGTTCAGTCGAGTTCGTTCAATAACTGTGAATCGAACAAGATGAGACAATAGAAATTGAGATTATGAAAATTGTAGGAATGGAAATTGAAACTGATTTTGAAAAAGTAAAAACGTCTACTGAACGTAACGAATTAAATCGAAGCGAAACATGCGATGTTGAGTTCGAAGAACATATTTATGCAGATTATTTTTTGGAAGACGTTTTTAATGCTCTTCTCTTATAAACGTCGAGTTGGCCTCAATAAAATATTTTGTTGGATATATGGCGTTTAAAGCTATTACGAAATTACCATGTGAATAGTGTTATTATTATATTTTCTTTTAATAGTACTTTTTAGAAAGCATTGAGTTTTGTCTTGGGGAAAAGGCAATATAAACAAAGGAAAATAACAATTCTTTCATATGAATAACTCAATGCTTTATTTCTATTAATTACTTTAATTTGATTAATTAGTTTATCTATTCAACTTAAGTTAAAATTTTATTTTTGTACGTAAAGTACGAAATTGAAACTAAAAAAAAAAACAAAAAAAATATAAAATTTAGTCTTTATGCCAGCAAAATATGAACGTCGTCAATTTATGGTAATATTTTTTTTTACTTTTAGACATGTATATATGTCGTTATACTTTAAAATACGAATTCCAATAATACGACGGCTTTAGGATCAATCGAATTTTTTCTTATCAAAAAAATTAAAATTTCATATTTCGAGACTTGTTTTTTTTCAGGCAATGGTTGACAAGCATATTTTTATATGAGTTATTTAGTCCAAAGTGTCTAGTTTCCAGCTATAGTAAATTCGTTCTGCCCAAAGCTGCCGACCAGAACTTTTTTTTTTAAATTTTAGACCTGATTTATTAGAATTTTTGTTTTGTTTTATGCAAAATAAATAACACGGTGCGACAAATAAACAACGGGTATGTGATGCTATTTTTCTGATAGACGTTATCGAGTACAACACGAATCTGTGTTTGAAAAATTTGTAACACCTTTAAAATCAGGAAATACGGATAAAAACCAGGTTTTCGTACCTTCATGAACTTTTGGGTTTATAACTTATTTCAATGTTATCCAATTTTAAGTTTCTCAGTGGATTATAAAAAAAGAGAAACAGGCCTTCTAATTGATATATATTTCGTTTAAGTAGCCTTGCGGAATATCTGTGCTTTTCTCAAGAAATTCATAAAAGATGATTAAAAAGATTTCAAAAAGACTGTACAGATCAGCCAAAATCTGGTGGTGGTAATTACAATGATGAATGTACTAGTAGAATATTTTTTAAGCAGTAAAAAATTTCAGCAAAAATCTCAAGGCCTAATAAAAACTTCATATATGTATGTACATATACATGTATGTAGAAAAAAATCATCAGCGATATTAGATGTCGCCAACGCTACACAAATAGTTGATTCACGGTTAGGAAGTGGTTAAAATTCAAAATTACCTATTGGTCCTTTATCCGAAGAAGTGCAAGAATCTATTAATAAAATATGTATTAAAAAAAGTTAGAGAGCATATCGCAAGACAATATAGTAGGATTAATAATTTAAAAGATATCTACAACTTTCTTTTAATAAATTCAGACCCGGTGGTCACTGCAACTAGCAAGACTCCCATGGTTAAATTAGTTTTTATGTCTAAGTAAGCAAAATGTCTGTTTCTTTCATCATCTGATAAGGTGGATTTCAAAGTAAGCAGTGTTAAAGATACTGATGAAACAAAAAGTGATCTCGAATTAATACATAATAATGTATCCTTAAATTAATAAATGTGTAGTGTAATCCTGGATATTTTGATGATTATTTGCGTTAGCTGAATGATTTTAATAAAACAAAATTACTTTTCTTATTTTATCTTTTTCTTTTTTTTTCAATAAAACCGAAATTTTTGATTCATAATACCCAGACCACGACCTTTCCAAAGATACCAATATCTTGTACCTAAACTCTGCGGTTTAATTGATTCAAAAAATGGTGCAATACCACAGTGCAATGTTTTGTAGTTTTTTACAACATTAAATACATACCAATAAAAAATTCTGCTTTATTTTACTAAAAATTTTAAGTTATGTATATAGATCTCCTTAGAAATTGAACTTTAATTAACGATTCTGTTATATTGTTCTTTGCGCGGTTAAGATATTGATTTATTGAATAACACTTTTTTTCTTTTAATAAGGAAGAAATTTTTGTTTTTTAGCGCATATTTTTAAATTTTTAGTTCATATTTTGAATTTTTACTGCATATTTTATGCATATGAAACATTTTTTAAGACCATATTTCTGGTTTCCCTTATAATAATAAAAATAAATAAATACACATAAAAATTATAATTTTGTATACTTATTTTAAGACAACATGATTAACAGCGCCTTGCCGTGATCCAACGTCATCATACTCCGAGCCGGAATACTCTGTGTTCAGGCCGAAGTGTTCTATTAGTATATTTCTAAGATCTTCCTTCCGTCCGACAGAACTCAAACTTAACTCACTTAGTTTCTGCTTCAATCTCTCAACATTCAGTCCCAAAATCCCTTGTCTGGCCATTGTCCGATTACACTATGCAACAAATGGAAAATTTCTGACCTTGAATAACCACTATATTTTTTTGACGCTCTATGGTCGCTTAACTTCAAAAATCATCAGCATTTCAGATTCTATGGATACGTTTTTTTTTAGAATTTTTTTTTCTAAAATGTGAGACTTATGAAGAGGCCGCTTCATACATCTTATGATGACTTTGAAATGACTTATTTGATTTCGTTACGCCATATGTTAAAAAATTTCAATTTAAGTCATTCTAATATCATTTTCTAATATAACCAATATTTTTGTAGATATTCAGAAACAAATTATAAAAAAAAAATTTTTTTAATTATGAAATTTTTGATTTCTAAAAATTCACAAAAAATAGAAAGCAGAAATATTTACCAGTTTCACTATTTATTCATAAAGTTGCATATAAAAGAAATGAAATAAACCATAATTCATGAAATTGATTGGTAAATATTTATGTTATTCCCAATAAAGATATTTAAATAAATATTTAAAGTGAATTTTGTAAATATCTTGAGTGGTTTTTAATTCTTATCAAAATGATCATATTTATTAAAAATTTATACTTTATTTTGTCGCGTAGTGTATGTTTGAAGTCTATAGACAGCTAAACGGTTGAAACAAATTTCTTGAAAATTGTACAGTATCTGTCTGTTTGTCTGGAACGAACTATAGGCTATATGAAATAAAAAAAATGCCAACTGGATGGTGCCACGCCTATACAAATAAATATTTAATTATTTATTTATTTTATTTTACAAATAAATATTTAATAATTTAATTAATTATTTTAATTATTTTGTATAAATATTTAATTATTTATTTGTATGGTAACGTTAAGAGTCCTAAATATTGTTCAAATAGCTTTATAGTCAATACAAATAATCAGTTAAAAGGTGGGCGGAAACGGACAAGTGCGCATGGCACCTCCCATATAAACTAAATATGGATTTTTGTATATCTTGACTTGTAGCTAATATAAATCATTAGTTAAAAATTGGCAGAATTAGACAATACAAAGTAAATACTGATTTTTGTGTATCTTCAGAACGCCTAATGCGTAAGTTTTGAAGTTAGTTTAAACAACTTTGCAGTTAATACAAATTATCAGGTAGAGAATGGGCGAAACTGGTTAAGTGGGCGTAGCATCACTCATTCATAGTAAACAATAATTTTTGAGAACGGTAAAAGTAGAAGTTTATAAATTTGGTCCAAACAAGGTCGTGGACAATACACATTCAATCACTGGGCAAGATTGGATAAGTGGTCATGGCAGCTTCCAGTTATATATAGTTTTTTTTAATGTGGAGAATAACAATTAAAGCTTCGTTATCTATCCACATCAACTAAAAAGCTGGAAGATTGAATAAGAGGGTATTGCACAAAGCACACCGTAAAAAACCATCTATATTAATATGTATAGTCATGTGAAAAATAATAATATGTGTCCCTATTAATCGAGTTAATATTCTAACTCTGTTTTTATATGAATTGTGTGCTTGAATTTCGACGACGTAAAGAAACGTTATTTGACAAACAAATTTTGTACCATTTCTCAGTTGTAGGACATTTTTCTCTTAAGCTTTTAAGGAAAACCGCAATGTGTCCCTCTTATTTTTCACATGACTATATATCTATATAATTAATAGGCTAACAGATTTTTTACTCTAGTTATACTGCATTTATTTCGGAAAGATATATATGGGTTTAAAGCTTTCTTTGTACATTTGTGCACAAAATAAATTTTACTTCAATTGGTTCAGTATTTTGGGAGTAATACGACTATAAAATTCTTACTAACACAAATAAAGAAGCGTTCATCTTCATTAACAGCCTTAATGCAAATTACCTCGTGAATTATCCCCATCTTAATGTGCATTAAGTATGATGTTGTTGAACAAAACCAAACTTCATTTAAACCGCATTTAGCGTTTTCAATATATACATTACGGTAAACCACATTGCCTCTTGAGGTATTTTTGAAAGGCATCATTGACAAAGAGATTTTTTTAAATGGTAAAGTGGAAATTAATGGGAAAATTATTGAGCTTCAATTTCAAATCTTGCGTTGTAATACACCAGCAACATCGTTCGTTTGCTGTGTTTTCAGACATACCTTCGAAATTTCACAAAAACTGTTTAAGTTTTTCTATATATTTAAATAAGTAAAAACCATACAAAAATGATTTTTAACTACGAATTTTTACTAGGGCAACAAAGGCACCAAATCACTAATTATGGTGACTTTTTATCCAAAAAATCTAGTAGGAAAGTGGTTCTAAAGTTAAGTACTAGTGTTGGTGATTTTTGTATTTTGTAGCTACCGTCACGGTAAAAAAAATGTGTATGTATGTATGCATATTTTTTTTATTTTTCATGTAAAAATATTTCGTTTTCGAATTTTTTTAAAAATAATTTGTTGGACAAATATATTATTTCATAATTTTAATTTTAAAACACTAAATTATATATGTACCTAACTAAAATAAAAGATGCTAGAATGTGGCTAATTGTGCCGGCCGCTGAGTACACTAGTAAAAATTAATGTGTGCTTGTTTGAAGACTGTGTACAGCTCAAAAGCAGAACCTACAATGTCTTGCTTTAATATTTGGACTTAGACCGGAAGAGAATAAAATAGGAGATAGGGATAGAAGTGATAATTAAGTAAATAGTTATGATAATCATTGAAAGGCGAATCACGCCATATTTTAGCTAGTTTGTATATAAAGTAAAAATTTTATATTATAATAGGTACCTATGTAAAGGGTCCGCCATATAATTTTTTTTTTACATGCTATAAAAAAAAAACTACTGAATATTTTCTCAAATTTCTTTTTTTATTTGAAAGTACAATCCTTCCGATTAATAATGGAAAATAATTTCATTCAAATGGCTGCCTCGGCTGGCCATACAGTAGCCTACACGATCGGTCCAATTTTTAATCACATTATCGATTGTGTGCAGCTGTATTTCACCAGTGGCTTCACGAATATTGTCCTTTAAAGCGTCAATTGTCTCTGGCTTGTTGGCGTAACACTTATCTTTGACGGCACCCCACAAATAATAGTCCAACGGTGTCAAATCGCAGCTCCGAGGTGGTCAAACGACATCAGCTCTGCGGCTGATAATGCGATCTTCAAAAACAGGGCGCAAAACATCAAGTGTAGCTTCGGCTGTGTGGCACGTAGCGCCGTCCTGTTGAAACCAAATGTTGCTAATATCCTCCTTTTCAATTTTTGTGAACAAAAATTCGTTCAACATGGCCCGATAACGATCGCCTTGCTCATTTTCGAAGAAAAATGGCCCAGTTATGCCTATGGTCCAAAATCCGCACCAAACAATGACTCGTTTTGGGTGTATCAGCTTTTCAATGTATGAGTGCGTGTTTTCTGTGCCCCAAATGCGACAATTTTGCTTGTTTACATACCCGCCAAGATCAAAATGAGCTTCATCTGAAAAGATGATTTTTTTTGGCAAAATCGGCATCTTCTATAAGTCGATCGCAGACCCACTTAGCGAAGCGTATACACAACCATATTCGTTCACCGGAAGGATAAAACTAATTATCTGTCAAATAGACATAAGCTAAGAGTTACCATTCACGAAATAAGCACTATTTGAAAAAAATGTTAGATGCGGACCCTTTATTATTATTGTTATTAAAATTCATGTTCCATGTTTAGGAGCTTAAGGCTTCTACAAAAGATTTCTATCTTGAAAAAAATGAAACTGAAACTTTAAAATATTCAGAATTTCGAGAGCATAAAACTCACTTAAACATGCCAATGATATCTCTTTTTTTGCTTAATTGAATATAAAAAAGACAAATAACGATCGAAAATAAAAAAGAACGATAATACACGAAATAAATTAAAACGGACGGGCGTGTCATACATTTTAATTATTAAAAAAATCTACACCAGCATATTATCATTAACGTTATCATTATCAATTTCCATTTCGGGCATTTAAAAATGTTGTGGCAAATGCAAAACTCACGAACTAACGAACGATAGACGCAATAATTTTCCACAATTATATTACGTAATCACAGCGCACATTGCTACATTAATGTATGGAGTATACTCACGTTCACTCAGCTGCTGCTCTCTTCATTTAATAATCTTAAATTGTAAACAATGAATGAATTTGTTAGTTTTGTTGCTGTTGCTGTGTTGTGTATAAGGGTGAATTTAAAGCGAAGGAAACATGAAATAAGAAAAACTTAGCCACCAATTAGAAGCAGACAGTAGTGGTGCATGTACTGTTGAACAAATAATCATAAAAGCCGAAAACGAACGAGTTAAAAAGCTTTTTCTCTTTACATATATGTACATATACACATATATCCATACATACTATGTTAAAACCGACGATAGACGGGCAAGCATGCGTGAGCAACATCGTGTTTCTTGAGTTAAAAGAAAAAATTTGTCACACACAACCTATGCGTGTAACTATATTTTTATCTATTAACGCACATAAACACAATGCTGGTCAAGCATGTTTGCCCGTCTATCGTCGGCTTAACACAGCACATAAAAAGGGAACATCTCTTTAAAGGGGGCGATACATTGGCAAACATTTGTTTGCAAACATCGCAAATAGCCAATCAAATACATGGATAACGTACTTTTCCTTGAATGCGATTGGTTATTTGCGATGTTTGCATACAAATGTTTGCCAATGTATCACCCCATTAACTTGTGCTTTGTTTGTTTCGCAGTGGTGCGTTAATTATGCATCTTCCTCGTTCCTTCATTTGATTTTTTTTATTTTTATTTCTCTTCTCTTTATTTTGTAATCGTCGGCAAAAACAATAACATAATAATTAACCAATGACATTCAAGCAGAAAGAACCAGTAGCAAATACAGAAAAAACTAAAAGCTCAAACGGAGAGAAACGCAAAACGGAACAAAAAACAAACTTTAGCCAATGATTGTAAATTTTTGTTTATTTTGTTTCTGTTGTTGGTACATGTACATACATATGTATGTTTCTATATACCAGAGAATAGTGCTTATACTATTAGTTGCTATTACTAAAGAGTTACAATCAGTGTTTTCGAACATTGAAATTTGTCAAACTAGGGATTTTCCTACTTTTTTATAAATGTATAATTGCTATGTTGTATAGAACTAGGACAAGTTTTATAAGTATTTTGCTCTATAAACTTTTTTTGCTTTTGTTGTTTTTCAAACAAAATGCTTTTTTCAGTTGTCTTTTTTTAAGAAAATTTTTTTCTAATTCATTCGATTTTGTTATTTTGCTAAACCTTTTTGTACTTATTTACCTATGTATGTATTTTTGTATTTTGCAATATTCAACTAAAACTGCATTATTTATTTATTTATTTTGTAAAAAAAACGACACTTTTTGTTGCTGTCGTATATTTTCAGAGTTTCTAGTGTATTTATAGCCCGTATGACAAAATAATACCCAAAAACGTTAAAATTCCATTTTGTTTTGTGTAGTTTGCGAATTTTTTTACATTCTTTATCAAAAGATGATGTATGTTACATGTCTAGCTCATAGATAGCCGAGTCGCAGAATTCGTTCGCTTAAGTTTCGTTCCCTTGTTAGCAATTGCAAAACCGTTTTTCATAAGGTATACAGTATATTTATTGCTTTAAAATAGATTTGTTTACCGTAAATAATTTTTCAAATTTTCCAGTCGCCCTCTCGTACAAGTTTATTGCATTCAATGTTCCAAACAATACGTAATAACCAAAACCCTGTACCACTAGATGAGGATCTTAGATTAAAGCTGACATTTACTACAACGATATTTTTTCTAGAAATTAAGACTGTTCTTAATGAACTCTCTAATAAAGCGATTGATTCTTTTGCAACACAAAATTGTTATTTGAAAATCCATCTATAGCCTGGTATTGTGTTCAAAATTTCGTGCGAAATTACATAAAAAAATATTTCGTACGAAATAATTGTGAAATTATGTTGAGAAAGCAGTATTCTGTTCTTTTTATGACAAACATGTGAAATGTATATGTCAACATTATTTTCCAACTGCAACAAACTTCTAGCAACATTTTTTTCAACTACGAAGTAACATAAATAAGGCTTACTTATTTCGTACGAAATTTTAAGCAGCAGTAGGGACATAAATACTGTTAAGACATAGAATACATATAGTCTTTTATTATATGGCTAATAAGAGCTGATTCAATGGTGTGGTCAGAAAATGTTAATCGTTGCGTTGTTATAGTGCTTTTTAACCACAGAAAAAATTTTTACTGATGAAAAAATTGAACCGCTCTGGGTGTAAAGTCATCTTAAAAAAAAAAATCAAAACTGCTCACAGAAAAATTTTAAAACTTTTTAGTTTTTTATAGAAGTAATATAGGGTCCGCCATCTAACGTTTTTTTTTTCAACTAGTGCTTATTTCGTGAATGGTAACACTTAGCACATGTCTGATTTGACAGATAATTAGTTTTATCCTTCCGCTGAACGAATATGGTTGTGTATACGCTTGACCAACGCTGGGAATTTGGGCCTGCGATCGACTTACAGAAGATGCCGATTTTGCCAAAAAAAATCATCTTTTCAGATGAAGCTCATTTTAATCTTGGCGGGTATGTAAACAAGCAAAATTGTCGCATTTGGGGCACAGAAAACCCGCACGCATACATTGAAAAGCCGATACACACAAGACGGGTCACTGTTTGGTGCGGATTTTGGTTCAGAGGCATAATTGGGCCATTTTTTTTCGAAAATGAGCAAGGAGTGGCCGTTACAGTCAATGACGATCGTTATCGGGCCATGTTGAATAAATTTTTGTTCACACAAATTGAAGAGGAAGATATGAGCAACATTTGGTTTCGACAGGACGGCGCTACGTGCCACATAGCCGAAGCTACACTCTATGTTTTGCGCCCTGTTTTTGAAGATCGCATTATCAGCCGCAGAGCTGATGTCGTTTGGCCACCTCTGAGTTTCGATTTGACACCGTTGGACTATTATTTGTGGGGTGCCGACAAAGATAAGTGTTACGCCAACAAGCCAGAGCCAATTGGCGCATTAAAGGACAATATTCGTGAAACTATTGGTGAAATACAGCTGCACACAATCGATAATGTGCTTAAAACTTGGACCGATCGTGTAGGCTACTGCATGGCTAGTCGAGGCAGCCATTTGAATGAAATTATTTTCCATTATTAATCGGAAGGGTTGTACTTTCAAATAAAAAAAGAAATTTGATAAAATGTTCAGTAGTTTTTTTTATAGCATTTTCAAAAAAAAAAAAAAAATTATTTGGTGGACCCTATATCAATAAATAAATAAAAAAAACATTGTTCTAAAAATATTCATAATTTTTATATTCGTAAAAATATTTATGTCCCTACTGAATATTATTTGTTATGTTGTTGGAGAAAACATATGGTGTTTTGTTACAAATCTGAAACCATGTAGCATATTTTAGGGCATAAAAACGACAAACTGAAAAATTGTTAAATGACTACATTGGTTGCATGTCAATTATTTCCTACGAAAAAAGAAATAAGTTTTTACAGATAAGCATAGTACTCTGATCAAATTTGTGGAACATGTTGTGCAACATTCCTTTTTCCGTACGAAATAGTTGACATGCAACCAATGTAGTCATTTAACAATTTTTCAGTTTGTCGTTTTTATGCCCCACATGGCAACTGAAAGGGTCAATTTGTAATACAGAGACTCCAGATCAGGGCTACAACAGTTGGAAAATTTTTGGGAGCTGCGTTTGCGACATTTTAGCCTTACGAGCAGTCTCAAGTGAATGATTAAGTGGCTTGATACCGCTTTTCGCATTTCTGGTAAACTTTGGCTGATGTACACAGAAATGCAAGTCGGCGACCTCATAGTAAACTGGATTACCTTTTTGACGCGTGTGGTGAATTTGATCTCACTACTGTGCGTACATCTTATCATTTCGTTTATTATACTTCTTTGATTCGGTAAACATTTTTCATCCGTAAACAAAGTTTTTCTGACCAAATTATTATCGTACTTCTCCAACAGAGGTTTGGATTTTGCTACCCTATTTTCTTTAAGTTGCAACCAACAAGTCTCCGGTATTACGTTTTAAAGCCCCAAATTCAAGTCCATTTGAATGATTCGACTCATGAACTTTTGAGTAATATTCATTTTACGTGTATTTACCTTCTGTTTCCGAGGAGTATTTCGCAGAGTTCTTGATTTGACGGCTTTAATGACATGCTATGTTCGACCTGTAACGGCTTGAGACGATGCTCGTTATGTGACCGGTCCATGGTAAAAGCTGACACATTTTGAAATACCTGTTATAGACTTAAGCTTTAGAGGTTAGCTTTTAGAAGACACATAATATAATTCCATATAATATATTCCTTTGTGATCTACTTTTTTCGTTTTTAACTTTAACTTGTAACGTATGCACAAAGTCTGAATTATACACAAATAATATTCATTATTTTCTGACACAAATTTATCTTTCGTGCCTGATTGATCTTATTGAACATATAGAAATGTAAAAAACATTTGTTTGTAAACAGTTTGAAATCAATCTCGATTTATTATTTTCCGCACTAAAATATGATATGCCGACAATAGGAACATAGTATGCAGAAAACTGGAAAATTGGTGCCGACAACTGGCAAATTTGGTGTTTTTCACAAAAACAGTAAATTTCTCAATTTCAATAAAAAAAATTAAATTTAACTTAATAATCTGAAACAAAGCAAATTAATGAATTGTAATAACTAGTCATCAATTTTATACCAGATTCACATGCGCAAGGGCAGTAGCTCGAAATAAACAAAAGTCATAAACTGCCGACTTTGGTACATTCACCCTAGTCAAACTAGAAACCAAAGGATTTTCTCTTCATTAAACTTTATTCGTCATAGAAGACGTAAAACAAAAAAATTAAATATACTTATAAAATTAAATATTTTCGCAAAAGCTTTATAGTTTTCAATGAAATGGCTTAAAAAGGCATATATTTGAATAAAAAGGGATAAAGTTTAGTATATTGGCACAAGTATTATCGGTCTATAAATGTGTCCTCGTAACTTCTACTGATGTAAAACGAATATTTTTAATGTTTTCTTGTGCGACAATCGAAGATCATTGCGATTTGAGAACTTAAAAACTTGTACATACATATGTGCATGTATACGCATCGTAACAAAGATTTATTTTAATAAAAATTAAATTTGTTTTTTTTTTCTGTGCTTATCTTCAAGTTTTTTTTTGCTTTTTTAACGATTTTTTGTGCTTTTTGCCTTGCTCTGTATATAACATATAATAAATAACCCTGTCGGCTTTTTACGAACTAACTCAAAGTCAAGTCCACTTTTTGCCAATTTATTTGCAACTAACGTTAAACTTGCTCAAAACTGATTCATATATAAACTGATTCATATATATATGTAACGGCTATGGACATACGGTAAAGTGGACAGGAATCCTTGATGCCATGTTAATAAGTCCTAATAATCGCCATTGCCCCACCTTCGCAGTCCTAGGACACTTTTTTCAAATTCAAAAAATGGCCATATTCGAATTTCCGAATATTGGCTAACTTTAAGGCGCTATATCTAAAAATCGGTAACGGTTATGGACATGCGGTAAAGTGGATAGGAATCCTTGATGCCTTGTTAATAAATCCCAATAGTTGCCATTGCCCCACCCTGGCACTCCTAGGACACTTTTTTCAAATTTAAAAAATGGCCATATTCGAATTTTCGAATATTGGCTAACTTTGAGGCGTTATATCTAAAAATCGGTAACGGTTATGTACATGCGGTAAAGTGGACAGGAGTCCTTGATGCATTATTAGTAAATCCTAATAGTCGTCATTGCCCCACCCTCGCACTCTAGAACACTTTTTTCAAATTTAAAAATTGGCCATATTCGAATTTCCGAATATTGGCTAACTTTAAAGCGCTATATCTAAAAATCGGTAACGGTTATGGACATGCGGTAAGTGGACAGGAATCCTTGGTGCCTTGTTAATAAATTCCAATAGTTGCCATTGCCCCACCCTGGCACTCCTAGGACACTTTTTTCAAATTTAAAAAATGGCCATATTCGAATTTCCGAATATTGGCTAACTTTAAGGCGCTATTTCTAAAAATCGGTAACGGTTATGGACATGCGGTAAAGCGGACAGGAATCCTTGATGCCATATTAATAAATCCTAATAGTCGCCATTGCCCCACCCTCGCTCTCCTAGGACACTTTTTTCAAATTTAAAAAATACCCGAGTGCGTATTTTTTTAAATGTACAATTTTGCTGTTTTACGCCTCCATCTGAAACTATTTATTTAATTTTTAAAATTTTTAAAAATTTACATAAAAATTTTTTACTTTGAGCAATAAATTTACTAATTTTTCCTGAAAAATATTACATTCTTTCAAAAAATTTAACTCTGTTAACTTAACAGTGCAATGTTAATTTACATAGAAGCCGCATTAACAGAAAAATTGGAATATAACTTTGAGAGCTAACTTCACACACTTGAATTTTCCAACAAGATAACGACCTAAGCATACTACACACGTTTTTAGAGACTGGCTTCTCTACTATGCTCCAAGCCAGCTAAATGCACAAATGCACATATGGGACATTTTGGAAAAATTTGTGCGCAAATATGAAATTAGTAGTCGTGAAACATTAAAAACCGCCTTTATTCATGCATGGGCCGAAATAACACCCTCCATTACGGAGAGTGAAGTCACATCAATACCCCGTCGTCTTCAAGCAGTTATTGATGCCCAAGGCGGACCAACGAAATATTAAGTTATTTTTTAAATATGTATACATTTTTAAAATAATAATTATTCCTTTGTTGCTGTATATAGATTTATTTCCTATGAATTTTTAATGTTTTTTTGTTATTGTTTTTGTTATGTAAATAAATTACTTTTTTATTTTATAAAAAACTTATTTATTAATGCCTTAACTATTGACATAAACATTTTTTAATTTTCTTAACAAACTCTGTGAAATCCTCAAATCAGAAGGTGTATGTAGACTTTTTCCCTGGCTGTACATATGTATATAGATTCTAGCAATAGCAGGATATGTAAAGCAATTCACCGTCTAAGGATTGACAGGTTCAAACACAACACAACACCGATATAATTAAAAAAAATAAAATTTCTAAGTTTAATTTTTTAATAATCTTTTTTAATTTTATTTTTTTTGTAATAAATAAAATAAAAAAAAAATATTTCATTTATTTTTTTTAACCTTTTTTGTAATTGCTTTTGTCGTTTTTCCTTTTATAAATTTATTTTAAGATATTTAAAGTAGTGAAATTTTTAATCAATTTATTTTTGACTCGTCTGCGCGATTAAAAAGATAGAATATGCGCTATTTTCTGATCGTAAAATATACTTCTGTCGGTAGAAATTTGTCACCACCCGCGGCTCGTCTTGATGAATCTTTTTCCTTGTTTAGAGTAATTTTCATCTGCTTTTCCAGTAGTATTTATAGTGTTTTTTGAATCGCTTTCTAGTCAGTTATTATTATTACACTTTATTTATTATTATTTTTCGATATGTCTTCCAGTCATGTTTTAATCGCTTAATAGTCTTTTTTGAGTAATTTATCAGTCTGTTTAGGAGTATTTTCCAGACGATTTTCTGAGTACTACTATGTAAACCAACCTTTTTATCAACAATAGACGATTTAAAAAAAGTTCTAGCATCTTTTGGAACTTTATATTGCATTTAAGGAACACTAATAAAAATGTAATAATTGCATTTGAAACTAAATTGCCAAAGAATATAAAATATATAAAATATGTATGTTATAGAAAACCTAAAATATTTTTTCTTTACTTTTCATGACGCGGGGGGAAAGTCAAACTAAACACAACCAAAGAGAATTAAAACTTTAATGAGTAAAGTCTACACTTAGCAGTGTTGCCAATTTCCGTGTAATTGCACAAAAATGGAAAAAACATTTTTTTCTTGAACTATTTTTGAACCATACCATTTTTGTGCAATTTTGTTCCAACAAGAGTTTTAATTTAAAATTCAATTTGATGACAATTTTGACAACGAAAGTTATTGGATAAAAGTTCTTAAAACGATCTCGAAGGGACTCTGTTTTCTAATTTGAAAACTGAATAACTAGTGGAAACAATTTTTATCGAATTAAAATTAGCAAAATCTCATACAAATCGTTACAAACAAGCAAAAAATGTATTTTTTGTAATTTATAAAATCTTGGATAATTTTTAGGCCTTGTTTGTGTAAAATTGTATTTGGATTCTGGCAACACTGACTCTTAGTAAAGTTTACTCTCATCAAAAGAATGAAAAAGAGCATAATAACAAAATATAAGTAGATGTATGTATATATACCAAGTTGCATGTGCGTTGGGAAACACAAGCTATTGTGACGAATGATTTCAATTTAAAAATTTTTAAATTGTGCCAATTTTAAAATTTCAGAAGTTTTTGCAAGAATTGTCTTTTAAAACATTGTAATGTTTGCAAATTAGAAGAAATAGAGCACGACCTTTTTGCTTTGTATAGGATAAACTATGTTTGTTTAGTTTTTGTACGGTGATGATGAACATACATGGATCAGCACCGAACTGAATATGCCCTTCACAAAATGTAGTTTTTTATGAAAAATCAAACAAGTAATATTTCAGGTTATTTTTAAAATAGGTTTTTAAAATATTTCTTTAAAAGAATGTAATATTTTGAACCAGGTTTGCATATTTTAATTGAAAAGCCAATAAATAAATTTCAATTCCTTTGAAAAAAAGCGCGTCAAATTTTCAACACAAGTATTTAGTAGAGCAGTTGTTGTTGCCATTAGGACCATGGTCGAAACCTCAAAATCTAAGACACGTTCAACCGAATTAGCATTGTCAACAGCAAAGTTTATAAAAAAAAATTATACAATTTTTGATTGCTTTAATGGCAATTTACTCTATGTGGATAATTGTTACCAATCTGCAGTTCAAGTCAAAATGAGAGTCATAGATTTATGCAAACATTCCTTGAATACTTGGGCAGAGTGGAGTTTGTTGATCACAATGAACGCGCCTCCTTCTTAAGTAGGATGAAACTCACACTAAACTCATTTCTTTTTTTTAAAGAAAATTTAAAGGAAGGAGGTGATGTCTACCTTATTTTAACAAAATCTCTTAATCAGGACAAATTGGAAAACATTCTTTCAGTATTCCGACAAAACGAGGAAATAACAACAACCCTTCTGTAGCCGAACTTAATTGTATTTTGGTTTTAGTGTATTTTAATTGTATTATATTTAGACAATGAAAATTGTAGGAATGAAAATTGATACTGATTTTAAAGAAGTAAGATCGTCTACTGAACATAACGAATTAAATCGAAGCGAAATATGCGATGTTGAGTTCGATAACGATATATATGCAGATTATTTTTTGGAAGACATTTTTGATAATTGGCCACAAAAAAAGAATTTGTTGGATACGTGGTTTTTAAAGTTATTCCGAAATAACAATGTAAGAAGTGTTGTAAAGAATTCAAAAAAGATGATGAAGTACTTACAGCACCAAACGAACTTATTATATGTTTAAGAATCACCAGAGATGAAAGGAACTTGGAAATTTAGTTGGTTCATCAGGTACATTAACGGATGCCTTCAAGAAGTATATCATATTCCGAAAAATTTTTAAGATTGAACCACAAAGGGTAGGTATAAAATCTTTTATTATTGAGTCGTGTAAACGATCGATTACAGAATAGTTTGATGATAATTGTCTTCGCCACAGGCTAGAGATATTAGCCTTTCTTCTCTTACGTTTAAGAAAGCATTTATTTTAATTTGATCAATTAGTTTATTTATTAAGCTTTAGTAAAATTTTATTTTTGTAATTTACATGTACATGTAGAAAAACAAAATTTAAAATTTAAATTTTTATACAATAATAAAATACATGTATAACATAAGCTGACTTGTGAAAACCTAATCATTAGTTAGTCAAAGTGTTTTTTGTTTTATGTACCGCAAGCTAACTTATAATGAGTTAACTTGTGGTTAGCTGAAACTTGTTTAGATTTAGTGAGTACTGACCAGCTCGTATAACATTCCTTGTTAAAATCAAATGAAACTTTTCTACGTAAATGAGTTAACTTTCGAGTCACCAGTGACTCATTATTGAAAGTAAGCTTTAAGTTAACTCAGGCCCCGACAAGAAATTAGCAAAATTGAAATCCTTTTTTCAAATTTCATTGCTTTCTAAAGGCGGTGATACATTGGCAAACATTTGTTTGCAAGCCTCGTGTATGTATGCGTGAAAAATACATACGTATGTGAAAGGCTATTTTTTACTTTTCACGCAAATATTTACCAATGTAAATATAAGCGGTTTAACAACAAATTTTTTTTCTTTGTTTAACCCATTAATACATACCCGTAGATCAAGGGTGACCAAGGAGAGAATTCATTGGTGTAGTAGTGTTAGTGAATTTTTGCTGTGTGCGTTAAGGAGAAAAACGAAAAATGCAAGCAACAACACAAATAAACAATTTTTAAAAGCAGAGCAACATACGCCTGCTCACGTTGACATCTACTCCACAATTAAATAATATTTGCTGCTTTATATATTATCTTGTTATTATATGCTCATTTTCATACGTATATTAGACAATTTCGGCATTATATCCGACTACTTCGAAACAGAGTAAGAAAATTGCGAAGGTTCTAGCATTCGGTTTAAACTAAATACACTGCAGTCGAATATGAGAAAATTTCGGAAGGTCTTATATTCAGCTACTAACGACTAGATTTGGAGTATCGGCAGCTGCCGCAAAAAAAAGTTGTCTTACTTATGATTCCAGTATCATAAACTAAAGGGGAATTATACAATTGATGTTTAATTTTGTTTACGACAAACATATTGTTTGCTGGATGCAATTTCCGCCGCGTAATCGGCTACATACTTACATACATAAATATACCTTTATAGATGTAATTAAGTAATTAGCTTATTAGTGTATTATGCTTTGAAAAATCGGTCTTTTTAACGGTAACTTAATATTTTCAAGATATTTGAAAAATTCAAAAAACAGATTCTTTTTGTACTCTATATAACCTAGTAGAAAAATTGCAACACTTCGCAGGTTCTTTCACTTTATGATCTTTTGTTTTGTAGTGTTATTCTCTTTTCTTTAGTTAGTGTAAAAGAATCTGACGTTTAATTGGGGTAATGGGGCGTAGCTGTTCATTACGATTTATTGTAAATAAGAAATTTATGCGAATTTAAGATAATTTTATTTTATCTTTATTTTATATATATTGCTAATTATACTTATGAGTCAACGTTACAGTGAATATAATTACTTCAATTTGAATTGTATGTATTCATTTATACTTATTTCTGATATCTGGTACATACAGCTGATTTTAAGCAGGTAAAATATATTATTTATTCGAAAAAGGTTCTTTATTTTATTCAAAAAAATATATACTCGTATAAAAAAATGTATATCAAAAAATATGTATAAGGAACGATAAAAAGAAAAAGAATTTAATTTAATTTAATAAATTCAAATTAATAAAAAAAATTCAACTTTTCCCAAAAATCTGAAAAAATAATCTATCAAAATAATAACACTGCTCATCATGACCTGAAAGCAAGTATATTACAATTGTATAAACGATATTAATACTGTGGTTTTAAAGTGAGTAGCTATACCTATGCACTGGTTTTAATATTTGGTTGCGTCACTTTTGTTAGAAATAACTGCTTTGCAGCGTCTTCCCATAGAATTGAACAAGTTCTGGCACCAGTCTAATAAAATGGAGTGCCCAAATTTTCGATGGGGTTTAAATCAAGGGACTGTCCAGGCCATTCCATCAAAGGGACATTATAGTCCTGAAACTAGTTTTTAGCTTCTTTGCTGGTACGTTTTGGGTCATTGTTGCATAACTCAAATCAGTGGCATATTTTCAGAAGAATACGGCGGCATTACTTCCGTGAATATTTTGACGTATTCTGTTGCATCCATGATGGTATTTATACCATACCTTGATATTGGAACCTCCGTCTTTTGCAGTCTTTGCAGTAAATTTTGGGTTATATTCCAAATAAAACTATTTTGGACTCATTTGCCCATAAAATATTACACAATTTTTCAATTGGCCAATGTACATTCTTTTAATTGGCTAATTGTAATCTTTTAACCACATGGTTATTTTTTGGTAAGATTGAAACTTTTTGGACTGTGGGCTTTAAGGTTGTTTTCCTGGATGTAGTTTCAGTACTAACTAACAGACTTAATACCTTTTTGACTTCTACAGCCGACATAAATGGCCATGAAATACGATAGACCATTAAATGTGTTGTTTTGCCTTTATATCCACAAGTTTCGATTTTAAATTTGTACGTAATCGCATTTCACGTAATTTTGTTTAAACAGTCAACAGTTTTTCGTAAGTGGGGGTAGGGTTTTCCATCCAAAATCAGAGTTTTTTATGGTTTCACTTTTTTCTTCGGAACAGTACTTAGCACGAATCGTTGCAAAAATTCCAATCCTCAAATTCTTGAAAATATAATTGTTAATAAAAGAAATGCAACTTAAAGTTCTTTAAGTTTGACTTTTTTGAGAAATAAGAATAATGATGCTATTATTTTGACAGATCAAATTTGATATTTTTTTCTGTTAAAGCACTTTTTAAACAAACCTTTTAATTCAATAGCAAATTACTAATTTTCTTAAGAAGCATACTTCAAATAACAGATCTGTAAAATTATGCAGAAAAGTATATATGCACAGCAACAAAATTGGATGATGAATGTCAATCCTTATAGTGGTGCTATTATTTTGACAGTAACTCCATTTACATACATATGTTGCACATTTGTACGAGTTGTTAGCGTGGCTAAATGAAAAAAAAAAAATTAATTAAAGCATCATCGACACCAAGCAGTAATCAGCATCATCAACCAATTATTTTACTTCTTCCTATCTTACAACACCTTTAAAAATTACATTCGCAGACAAGAAGGATAAGTTTTTATTGAATGTAAATGTCTGTATTATGTATTAATTTTTGTATCTTCTTTTGTGAAATGACTTCTAGCCAAATTCAACCAACCATTTAACCAACTACCTACTAACTTGAATGAGAAAAAATACAATTTTTATGATATTACTTTATGTCGCAGTGTACACAGTGACGACACCAATGACAGCTTATAAAGTCGAAATCAACTGTTTACAACATTGCTACTTTTACTACATGGAAAATAAAATTTTAAAAGAGCTATATTACATTAATATTTACTACCTCCTGTATCCATACTCTGTAGTCAAATTTGTTGTATGGTACTGTGATTTATGTGACAGAGAATATCAGCATTACCGCAATTCGGTAATTAGACGAATGACACCAATTAAAACACTCTCTTTCTCTATCATCATGTAGAGGAGGAGTAGGCATGGAATAAGAATTTTATTCGTTTTACGAGATGAAAAATATTTCTTTTGATTTTCACTGTTGTTGGTTCTCAAAATGTCATCATCACAAGCAATTAAATGAACTGTTTAGTTTTTTTAATTTTGATATATTTAAAGGTTTGTATTTCATTAGTTTTAGAAATATTGGTAAGTATTTACAGATATATTTTTAATATTGTGTGGTCCTAGGGAATCTAAGTTTATAATCCGATTTTTATTTTTTTATTTATTTATGGCGCTGATTAAAAGAAGAATAGCTTTTTGATAACTAAATGGACTTGCCTCACTTTCAAAAATAATATAAATTATTTTTATTGTCATTTAATTTTTTAGAATTTTTTTATTTATATAAGAACAAAATAGTCAACGGAGCGTCAAAAAAAGAAAATTTGAAAAACATATATGGGAAGTGGTACTTCACTGTAGTAACGGACACCTCTTATAACCGGACAAACTTTGTAGAACCAGCATTTTCAACAGTTTTTTTCATATGCATAAAATGTATTCCCATTACCAGGCACTCTAATAACCTGACGCGGACACTAAATTTAAAAAAAAAAATTGCTTTAAGTAACCCTCATAAACGGACAGAAGCGTTGAAATCAAGACGAATTTATTTTAAAAATGAATTCCAACTTACCAACAAGAGCTATATTTAACGAAACACACCAGAAAGAGTTGTATTTAATTAGTATACTTTTTTCAACTCTGATTCATATTTGTTGTAATCAACGTTACCGTTGGGATTTTTCAAAAAGTTGCACAAAAAGGGTATATTAAAAAATTGTGGCACATTTTTTCGCGTATGTATTTAATTAAATAAATAGTTTCGATATGATTTGGCGTTGCTTTTCGGTGGCTGGGGTTGACATTTACTCGAACATAATTCGAGCCAATGTGTGAACAAAATGAATTTTGTTTGAACCTGGGTATTCTAACAAGACAATAACCCAAGGCCTACAGCAAGCATTGTAAGGGACTGGTAATTATAAATACAACGTTCCCAAACAGCTCTTGCTAACGAACGGCACAATAATTAAAGTGAAACTACAATTAAATGGGTATTGTTAATTAAAAGCTTTTTAGTCACCATTAAAACATTTATCAAAAACTATTTCGAAGAATAATAGTTACCAAATAATGCAGAGTATGTACGTATATCTTTCTGTGTGCTGAAAATTTAATTTATTAACTTTCTTTATAATTAAAGAATATACTATGCCAAAAATTTGTATATTTTTCTTTTATTTTTCGTGCAGGTTCACATTATATAGTTTTTGAAAGTGAAAATCTCATAGATCTTGTTAAAATAAAGCTTTCGTGAGTAGACTGACAAACATTTGTTTGCAAACATCGCAAATAGCCAATCGCATACACGGATAACTTACTTCTTCATGAATGCGATTGGCTATTTGCGATGTTTGCAAACAAATATTTGCCAATGTAACACCCCTTTAAGAACACAATTTTTTATATAGAAAATATTTTAGTTTTCGGTTTTTCCCCTGTGCTTAAACAATAGCACCTAATTCTTCGAGAAATATATTCAACTAGGTTTTTTTAAATTCGGATGAGATTTTCTGCCATTTCTCTTTTTTAACGGATTTTTGCATATTTTTGTTACAAAATAGCAATTGTTGCTTAGAAATGCGATAGAGGAACCAATCTTTGACTTTTCTTACAGTGTACTTAGAATCATTGTCTTGTTAAAGGAATCAAAATCATCGCTCTCCTGATTTCTTCAAATTGTTTTTTAATATGTTTAAATAATTTATTTCATTCATGTTAATTTATATGAAAACCAAACTTCCATTGCCATGCCATTACCAAAACCTTCACTGGGCTTCACTGTGGATTTAAATTTTAAATTTTTGTTCTAAAAGTTCTTCGTTTTTGTTTCACCATATTATTATGAGTTTTTCTAACCAAACACATACAATTTTATTTCATCGCTAAATATACATTGTTTCAAAAAGAAACGTCTTTGGTGAAATACGTTTCTTGCAATCCATTTTACGCCTGCACAAATGTCAATTTTATTTACATCGGTTCGGTATTTTAGGAGTAATACGACTTTCATATTATTACTAACAAACATAAATAAAACACATATTTTTGGATTAAGGCCGAGGCACATAGAATTCGTCCTACTTTATACCACATTTTTTTATTTTTTGTTTTTAAATTTATGTGATGGATTTTCCTCCAACGATATGTCCATTAAAAAAGGTTTATATAAATATATCTATAATACGGTCGCCTGTGTCAACTGCTGAATTCTCTAGTAAATATTAAACACTAATAAGACAAAAATAATACAAGGAATAAAATATAACAAAATTTTTTATTTTATCATATCCTCAAATTAGTGCAGTGGTATAACTTTAGTTATTGCAAGAAATCTTTTGTTATAATTATAATTATTATTATTATTTTTTTTTATTGATAGTTTTTATTATTAATAGTTTACAATAATTTTAATATAAATTATTGTTATAATTATGAATTTTTTAAAACCTTAAGTACAGTTTTAAAGAAACGTAAAACGTTTAAATTTTTCTTATATTAAAAGATTAAAATTTAAACTAAATTGTAAAAAAATGCAGGTGTACACTTTATTTTTACTTTCACTTTGTTAAGTGCTTTTAGAGAAAAATTGTCCATTAGGGTCGCGCCAAACAAATTGAACTTAATTTTAGCAGAAAACCTTAGATTTCCTCTGTTGTAGTACTCTAATTTAATTATTTTGTAGTTTAAAGTTAGTTAACCCTTTTTGGCTCCGCTGCACGGCAATAGGTATGGCGTAACCATAATAGACAATTTTGCCCTAAAAACACTAAATAAACGGTTAAGCATGGAGGCTTATCCAGTGATAGAATGGGCCACTGTAGGAGTTAGAAATTTTCATTTTATAGAAGGTACTATGGATAAAGCTATTTATCATCAAATTTTGAAAAATAATGTAAAGAATAATGCACACATATTGGGTATTAATGATAATTTCAAATTTTATTAGGCCAATGTTGCAGAGCATATTTCACTGATACCGAAAAATTGGCTGTTGTACAACTTCCCAAGGGTCTTGAAAAGGATTCCTCAAAGTCCCGAACTGAATATTATCGCGTATTTGTGGGATAAGCTTGGACGTCGAATACAAAATCGTTCGTGTACCAATTAAGAACAACTAAAAGACACATTTGGAAAAAATGGAGTCACATTAGTCCTAATGTGTGAAGAAAATTAGTTGAATCCGTCCCAAGGAGACTGCAGGCTTTGAAAAATCAAAAACGATATGCAAGAAAATTATAATTTCTACTTTATAAGTAGATATAAAAGTCTGCCCGACTTTTAATGTGAGCTCAAATTTGGAGTTTCTCACTTTGGTTTGTTTGTGTTACAGGTAGAAATTTAATTTTTGTTTGTTTTTATTGCTGAATTAGTGCTTTATTAAATATAATTACAAAATTTGAAAAGGTTTACTGTTGTTCCTTTAACGTAAAGTTTTTGTAATGAGTTGCTCGACTTTCAATGTAAGCGACTGTACATACATACAAACACGTGTCTAAAAAAAACCTACCCAAAGGCAATGCAAGCTTACATGTGCTAAGTACAGTAAACAAATTTAACAATTAATGCATAATTTTAAAAGATAGACAAGAGGTTAATGAGAATTTAATCTAAAAATTTAATTTATGATGAATTTTTTTGCTTGTTTAGTCTTTTCTTAATTGTAGTAGCTGTCAGCTAGAAGTGTTGTAATAAAAGAAAACTACTAAAAACAAAGTGAAGTTAGTTGCGGTTGCTTGAAAATAGACAGGCAAATTACAAAACTAAATCACAAAGAAATAATAATAAAGGTGAGTTGTCACCGTAAACCAATTAAGCTGTAAACTAGGGAAATTCCTTTAAATAAATAAACTGAGAAAGTTCGTAAATTGTACCAAATGAGTAATTGGTGTACAATTGTAATTTTGAGTCTGAAATTGTACCAAAAAGGTACAATTGTACCAACTTTTGCAACCCTGATTCATTGTGCTCATGAATCACATAAACTCAAATGACTGAATGCAAAGAACAATTAAAAGCTAAAGTATTTATAATTTCTCAAAGATACACACTTCAACAGACATAAAAAGATGAATGAGATCACAACAATGATTCATTTTAAAATCAATGTACAATTTTTCCTTTTATTGACATTCAAGCATTGACGTATGTAAAAGTATGCGTACACAAAACTAAACTGTACTTTGTTACTGTTTTTTGTCGTTGAATGATACCATAAAACTAAAGTTTTAGTTCCAAGTTCATTAAAAACATTATTATAGCGGTTTTTATAAGCTTTTTGGTTCTAAAGTGTAGTTATAATCAAGAAAAGGCGACCAGAAAAGAAATTATTATTCCTGAACGTAAAATTATAATACCATACATGTATGAAAACAAGAAAAAACTTAAGGCGAAATCGGTCAAGTAGTTGAAGGGACTCACTTCTCTATTCAGAGAGTGGTTACAAAATGTAAAAAACTCGGGAGTTTTAATCTCAAAGCTTCGTTCTGGTCGTCCAACGAAATTATATGAACGTAAAAGAGGAGAAATATTGCATTTAGTGAAGAAAAACTCCAGATTAGCAGCGTCAAAAATTGCTAAAATCACAAATACAAAATTTGAAAAACAAGTGTTTAAAGATGCTTTGCGCTGAACTTTGATATAGGCCCACTACGGAACCCATACAGCATGGAAGAAGACACTAGTGTAACAAGTCAATACACTAAAGCAAACTGCTTTCGCTGAGGAACTCTTAAATAAACCTCCAGAGTTGTGAAAAAAGTTTCTATTAAAGCATAAAGTCAAGTTATCTATTTTTGGCATAAACGGACGTCACCTTCTGTGTAAAAAGCCTTCCCAAAGGCCTCGAAAGCGCTGATTGGCAAAAACTTAAAACCAACAGCTTATTATACCAATAGAGATGTGATGAAATGGTGCTGTGTGGCAAGCAAAGACGAAGGTAATGTGGAGTTTATTCCATTAGCAATGGATCATAGGGTCTACTAAGATGTTCTAGTAGACCTAAATAGATCTTACCGAAAGTATTAGAAAATTGTGCTCTGAAGATGATTACATTTCCAGCAAGACAATGACTCAAAACAAATTGCACACAATACAAAGGTTTTGATTGTTGCGCATTGTAAAAAACAGTTGAAAACTCGAACGCACTAACCGTTTAACATTTATGGGATTTAACATTTAATATTTTTAACATTTAACATTTATGGGATTTACTAGAAAAAAGAATACAAACTCGGATACATATATCAAAATAGACTCTCCAAACGGTACTGTATGATGATTGAGAAATAATTGGATCTAATTACTCTAAAAAATTGGTTTTATTAGTGTCAAAACAGCTTAATGAAGTTCTTATTCGTTGGTGTTATCCGAATTTTTATTAAAATCAGTTTGAATTATAAAAATCTTTGTTTCATTTTTATTTAATTTAATTAATGTACGGATACTATTGCGTAAGTATAAATTTACCACATTATTGTTTTAAGGTTGATAATCATTGCGAAACTATGCAAATGCAAAAGGACATAATTTTCAGAAGTTTATCTGTTATATAAAACCAATATAAAAAATACCGTTACTCTGCAATCAGACCTTAAAGTATACTAGACAGTCTTTACGCATATTTATGCGGCCTATTGTATGAATCTTTTCTCAAAATTCGTAAGTGCACCACTATTTAGAATCTCTGCATTTTTCTTTAATGGAGAGTTTTTGAAAGCTAGAAAAAAATGTCTGAAAAAATGTCATTGGGCACCGGTGAAGATGTTGGAACTATGGCAACGAATATAATACTGTTATAAAAATAAACAATGTCTAAAGAAAAGATACACTAAATTAGTTCAGTAGTAGTCTTAGCTAACCTCTATACACTACCTTTACTTACTGTACATTTTTTCGTGTAATATTCTCAGGTCATCTCTACCTAGATTATACATATTCTATCACAATTAGAGATTAAAAAAAAAACAAAATAAAGTAAAGTAAAAAGAACGCAGTGGCATATAGATAAGTACCTATGTATGTATGTACCTATCTAATATGTATTTTAAAGTTGAAATCATATGTAAAGAACACACCCAAATTATTTTTCTGTTCTGTTTGCCTTAACATGCTTTGGTAATTATATGTAAAAAATGTAAACTTATATATTTTATATACACACATATTCATACACACATATACATATATGTATATATAGACATACATATATGTATATACATACAGTGGCTGGAAAAAAATAAGTTGTCAAGCCCAATGTTTCAGTAATGGTGCACTGTAAATTTCATTTTAGTGTTAAAAATTCTTTTTCTTAATTTGTGTCATTTACATACTTCGTAGTTTTGAATTAAAATACATTTTATAACAAAAACAAATCTTTTTTCAGTTTTGAAAAGGAAATAAAACTATACCATCGAAATTCATGTTAAAAAAGTATGTTGTCAATAAATTAATATCCGCCATACCCAAAGGTTTCAGTGACCGCTTTGCCTAGTCTGTGTTTTACGAAGCCCACACACTTAAAACACATATCCCGCAAAAAATTATCGAATGTCAAAAGATACAATCTTTCATATCTTTTAGTTTTTGAGCTCTACCCTTAAAAATTCGGATTTTTAAGCTTTCCCAAGCATTTTTTATGGTAAACTGATCTGTGCTCTGCGAAATCAACTTTAGAGCATTTATATTTTCTCCATACCTCAAGAATAAGGTATCTATCTATACCTCAAGAATAAGGTCTATCATAGAATCGTCTGTCCCAACCACCCTATGCCAAAAATTTGAAGTCTTTAATATGTGTTCCTTTTGACACAATCCAAAACGTATTGTATAAATTTGAGCTACCTTTTTGCCCTCAATTAAAACCTGCGCTCAAAACTTTGGCGCTGATTCGAATGGGTCAGGATTGAAAATTAGTATAATTTCCAGGTCCCATTATCTGTAAACTCCGTGTTCTTTAGCGTACTTTGGGATGACCTTCCAGATTACCATTTGATTTTTATATAAGTCTTTTGCTATATATCTCCGCGTATTACCACTTTACTTCTAAAACTTTCTAAAAAGTTATTTTTTTAATGAATCATTTAGTTTTAAGTACATATTTTATAAAGGGTTGAAGGACATGGAACCAATTTCTTTCTTTTTTGTACGTCATGTCTTTCTTCGCACGATTTTTGTTGAACGTTGCTACCGTGTAAAAACAGAATTGGGTGTATATGAATATGAATTTAAATATATTATTAAATTCATGTAGTCATCCTTACACATATTGTATGTATGTATGTATGTATGTATATGTATACGATATCCTTCCTCTAATGAGAGATATGAAAAATGAATAAAAAATCAGCAAAAACAACAAAACCAATGAGGGTGGGCGAGCCGTGAATAATGATGTGTTTGTGTGTGTTTGCGTTCGCATATGTACACGATTTTATTTATATTATTCATTTTGGGTATATGAGTGGTTGTTTTTTATGTTGCTTCTACATATCCATATATATGGCTGTATAAAAAAGTTATTACGTATTATTATTGTCGTAGATGAAGTATACAGTATTGGACAAAATATATGCACGAACTTCTGGTTAATACAAAATGTCTCAATAACAAGAGCAAACATTCTTGGATTTTAAACTCTTTTATTTATTTATAAAGTTAATCATGTAAATTCACTAAAAAATATAAAAAGCAGAGAATATTGCTATTTAACGCAGTTTTTTGAATGCGACAAAACATAAGCACGTCTTTAATAAGCTCACTTAAAATATTAATTCTACTAATACTTAGTTGCATTGCCATTATTTTTTTTAAGTTCTTTACATACGTTACGTTCTTTACATTACGTTCTTTACAACGTTATTGACTCGATTAGGTTCTATAATGTTTCACCAAACATTTTATTCAATGCAATTATCGCAGTTTATTTTAGAGATCTAAAATATCGCACAGATTTTCTGGGAGATTGAGATCTGGCCACTTCGCTAGACATTAGGGAGATCGGGCGGTTATTATTCGACCGGTTTTAACCGGTATTTTTTGTTTTGTCGAATACAGTTTTTTCAAAATCTTAATTTTTCGAATACCAAATACACTGGTTAATTTAACACAAATAACCGGTTAATTTAAATAAGTATAATTTTTATACTTTTGTATATTTTTTATTGAAAATATGCTCATAGTTTAACTATTTGTATAAATTTAATTATTTTTATATATATGACAACCTTAAACGTCTCACAAAGAACGTGAAAACCAAGGTAGATCGAAAAAGATATGCATTCTTGAGCAAAAATAACCTTTTCTCATCTTTTGTAAACACATATTGATTTTTATAAATGGAGGATGATCAACTAGACTCGTTGAAAGCCCACAAACCCTCAAACGACCGTTCCGAAGGGAACGTAAATACACATAACCAGTCGCTAATATTGTTGTGAGGTGATATCGCTGTTGATTGCCAGATGGTGTGGCCTAGGATTGAACCGACAACTTCTTGGTTGCAAGGTGGGTTCCTACGTAACATACCAAAGTGACGCACACACTATTAAATACGTGGTGCATAAATTTACATACAGTGGCAATTAAGGAATCATATATTACTAATAGATTTATTGAAAGTAAAACATTTAATTTTTGTGATCTTAGGCACCTAAATTATAACTATAATAACAAACCTTTAATTCCATTCTCCACCAAGTAATACAACAATAACGAAATTAGCTCCTTAAGTAGCTGTTAGAAGTATTTTTCAGTACTTTGTGTAATAAACTTTGTTTTTATGGCCTCCGCACACCGTTTTGTCAAAGTTTTTATGAGATTTGCTTGAATTATTGTTAGTATTGATTGCCACTTTAATTTTAAGCTCTCCATCAGCTTCTGCTTATTTTTGAAACGACGTGGTCCAGCTCTGCACTTCAAGAATTAGGAACAATTTTATTTAAATGAAAGAACCAGTTAACCAGTTATTTGAATTATTATTAACCGAAAACCGGTTTTTTGAAAGTGCTATTTTTGAATTATTCGAAAACCGGTTCTTGAAAAAAGTAGAATAATCGATCTCCCTAATCAGTATATATTCCAGGATATCGTTGTAGGCGAGTCGATCCATTACACCCTTTATTTTGGGATTAAAACACTTCCTTCTTCATGTTTTAGCCTGTCTTTGGTATACCGGGGATTAATACGTTGTTCTTTTTATTCAGTTTAACATGATAGACCCATAAAAACGTCTCACATTAAAGTTAGATTCATCAGAAAAGAGTGTGATCTTCCATTAAAACTACACCTAAGTTTAGTTGCTCCTTTGTAAATTGAATTCTGATCAATCTGTTTTTGGCAGTAGTAAATGGTTTCTTCTTCGACATGACACTAATCCACCGTCTACAGGTCGTGTTTGGATGCACCTAATCGAAACATTTAATTTTAATGGATTTGGAATATACCTTTCTGATATAAATACATACTTCTTTATTAAACGGAGTAACGCCTGTTCGTTCCGTTTGCTGGTTATCAGGAGTCTCAACCTCTGTGTATGGTTGACAAAGAGCCTGATAAACGGAACCGGCTTATAATACGATAAATAATACTGTGTTGAATTCCAAATTTGTTTGCGATTGATGTCACTGATTCATTTCTATTATAACCATTAATTAATTGTTCTTCTAATTGCTAATTACTGTTAGCCATTTTTGTAGAATATTACAAAATATTGTTGGCTAGCGACAAAGTTTGATATATTCGGTATGATTATAAAGACGTTCAAATATTCTCTAAGTATTCCTCTACTGTTGAAATTATCATTTTTGTTATCGAACGATTTTTGTTGTTGGTAATTTAACTGTCTATTTCGTGCTATTGTTTTGACGCATGCAAAATAGCGGATTTTTAACTTTAACATACATGTTTACTGTTACAAATTTATTTTTCTTTGTTTTAGTCTTTTCTTAGTAAAAGGAGGATATTACTGTTATAAATTAATAAATCAAATTAATATTCCAATGAGCTTTTCTATGCTTTGAAGATATATGATAGCAACTGCAAGCTCGAGTTTATGTTTTGTCCAATACTGTACACATTTATATACAATTTTAATAGTATATTCTTTGTGAGTAAAAGTATTGGGTGGAGCGAAAGGTGGAGGAGGTATAAGAGAATAATAATTATACTAAATGTTTTTGAAACACTTCAAATATGAGTTCGCTCCATCCAAGTTCCAATAAAAAAGAAAAGAAAAAAACATTTTTAATGCTAATGAAACAGCTGGTACGTATTAATTTAAGTTCTATTAGCCATTTCTTATTTTCATTTACCGCTTACAAATAGGTATTTTTCACTATCCGCCAGACTAGTACTAAATTAGAATTAAAAAGAATTAAAAAAAAAATTCGAAAAGTATAACACACCGATCTCTGATTAGGTATATCGAATTATATATTACGGTTTGCCATTGAACTTGATGGTTAGTAATTACCAATTTTGTAGTTAATTATAATCTACTCCAATTACCAACAACCGATAAATATGTAAGTGATTGTCAATTATACTTAATAAAAAGTACTAGAAATATATTTTTTAAATCACCAAATACTACATAATTGCATTTGTGGATGGTAAAACTCATTTGAGTATAACATGTAATGGGTAATTTCGAAATGTTAATTGAAAATGTCTTGCAGATTTAGTTTACAATTGCAAAATGTAATTTTAATTGGAATTGCTAAAAAAATATAATTTGTTTGCTTGTTAAAATACAAATTGAATCTAATTGTAATTCTTCTGAGCCGTTGTCCATGCTAGCAGTAAGTTGTCAGCATAATCTTGATTCCTTGATCCATTCGTTCAGTTCTTATTCGTTCTATTTCTATTTACGCCTAACTCCGTTTCGAGACCGAATATTGGTGGAAGTCAAAAATCAGTCTGGCCAGCTAAACCTGCCCATTATTCTGTCTTCTTGGTTTTCGATTCTTAAATAGTTTTTCGATGTTTTTTTTTTCTCTTTTTAAATTCTTAAATCTATTTTAATTATTTTTTTGGTAACCATTATGAGTGTTGCCAACTTTTTCCCTCAAAATGTTTTGAAAATCTTTGTATTGAATAATTTCAGAGGAAGTAGAACTATTTATTATTATTTTTTTTAATAAAATATACAAAAAAACATTTTAGCCTCTTTAAATAAATGAAGGATACTTTATTTTTACTCTTTTACGACTTAGCACTACAATGTATGATGTACTTCTGCGATAGGTACATTTTTCGAAAACTTGCCAGTTTTCTGTTTTTTATTCTTATAACATAAAAAAAGTGAGTATTCGGTACTTAAGCAAAACTTTAACTTTTCATCCCTTTTATCGTAAACACACACACACATATATATATATATATATATATATATATATATATATATAATTAAAATATATATATATATATATATATATATATGTATATATATACATATATATATATATATATATATATATATATATATATATATATATGTATATATACATATATATATATATATACATATATATATATATATATATATATGTATATATATATATACATATATATATATATATATATATATATATATATATATATATATATATATATATATGTATATATAGTTTAATTATACTTCTTCTAAGCCTTACATATTCCAAATACGGTCATGCGCCTTAATTCTATACTTACTTTTTTTTCCTTCAGAATTTCATTAGTAAGAAAAAGGTGTCGGCCCAATGGTGGTAACCAAAAGATGTTCTAATCTTAGTGCTTTTTTTATTTAAATGTACTTTTTGTTTCAATTTTGTACAAAATTGTATGAATTTTTCTAAATGAAAAGCGTTTAATTTTCTTTCTGCTACAAAAATTTAATTTTAGAGTTATACCAAAACGTGTTTCTATTCATTATTGTGTTAATATTTGAAACAAATTAGTAGTTTCGTGATTACGTCTCTGATTGAGGAATAGAGATTTCGATTGCAACCACAACATCGTATTAAAGAGTTCCCACATTACATTAGGAAATAAATATAAATTATAAGGGGTAGGCTATCTATCGGCTTAAATTTGAACCAGCGGTTATTTCGAATCTGGCAATACTTATGTCACTCTATTCTGTTACAAAATACAGTATATTATCTCCACTGAACGAAATGAATCCATTCACGACTGCGCACCGTTGGGATTTATTGGAAATTTATTTTAAAAACAAAGACAATTGTTCTGAAATTGCACGAAAATGTCGTACAAAATTTGGTCACAGAGAAGGACCAACAGTGCCCGGTATACACAAGTTTATTGCTAAAGCTTGGGGATCGGAAAACCCAAACGTGGGCTTATAAACCTAATGCACCCATTAGGAGTGAGTTTGGTGCGTCTTGTGGATCGGAAGCATCATTGGCTTATATTTCTTAAAGATGATGGCCATTACGGTCAATGGAGACACATATCGCAATATGATAACTGACTTTTTTGTGCCCGCTCTTCATGGTATTGATGTGAACGATGTTTGGTTCCAATAGATTTGCAATTTGACACCGTTGGTTTATTTTCTGTGGAGCGCCGTTAAAGACAAGTGTTGTGCCGACAAACCAGAGACAATTGAGCATTTGAAGGCCAAAATTCGTGATGTCATTGCTGAGATTCGACCCCATACACTCCAAAAAGTTACCGAAAATTAGTCCGATCGAATGTGGTAGTATGAGGCCAGCCGCGGCATCCATAAGAATGAAATAATATTTCATTTCTAACCGGAACAACTGTACTTCACAACAAAGAAATACATTTGCAAAATTTTAAACGGTTCTTGTTTTATTGAATTTTCGAATGTCTCACCCTATATAAGAGTAGTTTTTTATCTCTGTGCTTGTGTGTAAGTATTGCAGATAAAATTTACATATATGTAACTCGGTTTTATTAAAGATTTCACCTCTTTTATAACGTAAATACCTGTTAGAGAAAAAAAATTTGACATGACAGAGAGGATCTGTTTAATGATAAGTAAAATTTGCGTCAATATTTGGATGAGTTATTGCCTTTTTTTACACTCTGCTTACCAATCAGAGCTGCCACAACTTTGAATTTCAATAAAAGAATGTCCAAAATTTATATATCATTTTATAGCAATATTGTCCGAATTTAGACCGGTTAAACAAACTTGGTACAATGTCTCAAATGTACAACAATTAACTCTATAAAATATAAAACTGAGAAAAATTAAAAAAAAATCAAAATTTATACGAAGATAGTACAGTGTTTTGGTATTATTATCTAAAAAATTTAGAAAGTGGAGCTAATCGATATAGCATTTGACCTTATTAATTGATAAGTCGTATTATACTAGGAGGTAACAAACTTTCCACAATAGAAAATATCGTTTTAAAATATGTATGCTTGATTGGGATGATACTTCAATTTTAGCTAAACAGATACATTAATTAATCAAAATTTTCCCGAACCAAATAGTAACATTGAAGTGAAAACCTTAACAAAATTTGCTGAAGCAAATCACCTAGACATATAAACTTGATTGTCCCGACCTTAACCAAAATAACAAAAGAACTTTGGGCAAAAACTTAAAGGCGTTTTATTCCATCATGAAAACGCTCTGTCGGATGTTGGATGATTAGTTATAGTCTAGACCTTTACTGGCCGCAAAAATTGGCAGTCTTTTGACGCAAAATCCGTATGTCACCAGAAGATGGGAAAGGGAATAGCATAATCACAACAAATTCCCAAAGATTGCCAAGACTCCCGTTTTTTTAAGATATTCACCCGTCAATCTAGGAAATAAAGCTTAAAAAGTATCATTATTTTTAGTGTTTTACTTCCAGAAAAAGTAACCAAAATGGAAAAAAGTACACATCTACACATCGAAAAACTAAGCATTTTTGGTTAAAAATAAACAAACGGCCTGTTCCCGATACACTTGTTTGTTAATGCTTAAAGGGGTGATACATTGGCAAACATTTGTTTGCAAACATCGCAAATAGCCAATGGCATTCATGGAGAAGTAAGTTATCCATGAGAGAAGTAAGTTATCCATGAATGCGATTGGCTATTTGTGATGTTTGCAAACAAATGTTTGCCAGTCTATCACCCCTATAATAAATACTTGCACACATACGCCCACAAATTAGTGTCGATCTTGTTTGTGTTGAAAGAAAGCTTGAAGCAAAAATTATGGTGAGATTTTAACTGCTGCTGAAGCAAACAATGCGGTTGTATTTTAAGTTTTGTCACTTTATTCTATATGCCTGTATGTAAGCTACGTTTGGATATGTGTTTTTTTTATTTCTCATCAACATGATTTTTTGATGTGAAAACATCTAAAGGGTGGAGCTAATGCTTGAAGCACTCATACAATAACACATAAATGATGGCAACAAAAAAAAAACAAAAAAAAAAGCGGAGAGGAAAAGTCATTAGACAGAAGAAGAAGACGAAATACGTAAACAAAGTGGAAAAAAAAAAGAATACAGCAATACAAGAGCATGTGCAACAGCTAACTAAATAAACGAATTAGCGAAATATGTATTAACATTCGCCGCTGCGATTAAGTCACACACACCACAAACGAAACATATTTAATATTGTGGTGAAGTACCAGCCAACCAACGTCGATACTTATGCTGTAATTTATGTTGCTGCAAATGCTGCTGCTTCCAGTGTTGGTTACTTTTTAATTTAAGAAAAGCACTAAAATGAGCGTAAATCGTTAATATTTTATTTTTATATAAAAAAGCACTAATCCATATAATAGCTATTAATAAAACTTAACTCGATGTGAAATCTAAAGAACAAGAAAAATCTTGAAATCAACTCAATCAATCGAAATAGTGTTCTAAATTTTATAAAAAAAATTATTAAAAAAATTTGATTTTATTATTAAAGTATATACATGTATGTATGTCATTAAATAATTGTTTGTTACTACCAACGCAACAGCATTCTTCATTCGAATATAATATAGGTACATATTTGAAAGTGTAATGTGTGTTTCTGAATACATATTATTTTCAGTCTTTTTTTAAGAGAAAATTCTAGAAATTTCTAGTAACGCTATCAGAAATGATTTTATTGGAATTTGATAATGGGTTAGTAGTTTGTAAAAACACTGGAATTATTAGCGAAATACAAAAAGTGTGTTACATTTCAGCATTTAGGTAAGTAATGGATTTTTTTCTAAAATCAAATAGTGCCTTGAAAATGTTGAAAGACTGTAGGAAATCACTTTAGTTACTATTAACTAGAACTGAGGTAAAAAGCACTGTAAACAATGCAAAAATCATTGAGTTTTGTTACAATCAGTGTTGTTATATTGTAAGATTTATCTTATTTTGCAAGTTTTTTAAGATGCTAAAAGGATTTCTTTGTAAAAAAAAGTTTTTTAAAATTTCATGTATGTTAAATAAATTTATTTATTTTTAAAATAAAAACGTTTTTAAAATAAAAACGTAATTTCGACATCTTCAGAAGTTTATTTCATTAATAACACGGTGCGAAAAAAATTATCGATATGCCTCCAATATCTTGAGTTACAGATAAAAAACGGTTTTTCGTACCTTCATGCACTTATAAGTTTAAGAGCGGGTTTGGAAAAAAGAGAAATGTGCCTTTTAAATGATACAGTTACCAGAAAAAAATTCCTGATTTTTTCCTTCGTTTTTTAATTACAGTAAATAAAGATACCAAAAAGACTGCGTTCCCTTGCTTTGTTGTTACTCTTTAAGACTTTTATCATATTTTTGATCACTTCCCATTTGTAATTTTCACAAAAGATCGTTTAACAAGGTCTGGTATACATTATTTTTATAGAGTACTAAAAATTTTTAAATATGAAAAACAAAGGTAAAGAAATTACTATTGCGGAAAGAAAAATTATCATAAAATTGTAGAAAAAAGGAAAAGCTTCCGAAAATTTTGCCAAACTGTTGGGAGAACGTATTCGTTTGTCCAGCGCGTTATCAACAACTTCAAAGAAACCGGAGTTTTAACATCAAAGCCGCGGTTTGGGCGCCGACAAAAATTATCAGAAACGGAAGAGCGAAAATCTTCGCATTGCGTCTACAAAAATTGTTAAAAGAATTCATCAATCGTTTAAAAAGAAGTATTCGTGTCGAAATTGCCTGAAAAAGTTTGCGTAAAGCTGGATATCATGGCAGAGTAGTGCGACGTAAACCCTTTATATCTGCTGTGAACAGACAAAAGCGTATTGAATTTCCTCATAATTATATAAATAAGCCCACTGAATTTTGGAAAAAAAGTTTTATTTTAGATGACAGTAAGTTCTGCATATTTAGTATAAAAGGTCGTCAAATTGTGTGGCGAAAATCAGTAACCGCGCTTGAGAAACAAAATCTTGTTGGTACAGTAAAGAATTGTGATGGTTGAGCTATGGTGTGGGGATATATGGCGTCTTACGGAGTGGGTCAGCTAGAATTTATTGAATATACAATGGATAAATATGGATACCTAGATATTGTAAAGAGAAATTTGAAATAAAGTACTGCAAAACTTAATATTCCAACATCGTTTTGGTTCTAACAAGATAACGATCCAAAGCATAGAGTGGAGATCGTCAGACTTCGGCTTTTGTATAATATGCCAAAACAGCTTAAAACACACCTCGATTGCATGACCTTAATCCCATTGAACATCTTTTGGATCTATAAAGGAAAATAATTTGCCAGAGTGTAATTACCAGCAAAAAGATTTTGAGAAGTGTTATGCTGGAAGAATGGGAGAAGATAACTGCAGATGATGCAGAGAAGCTAGTACATTCAATTCCAAATGGACTGAGAGAAGTTTTAAAACAGCGTGGCTATGCAACAACGTATTTAGCATTTTTTTGTATTCCCTAGAACATTTATAATTTAATTTAAGACTGAACGCAGACTTTTTGGTGGTTATATTTACTTATAGTGGCATTTAACCCTTTATTGCCCAAGACCCTTTATGATGAAATATCTATTACTTTTTTTTATAGAATCTTTGCTTTTGACATAATTTAAGCTCAAAACAAAGTTTCGTAGTTTCCCAAACCGGGAAGAATATGAAATAGTCCTGGTACTCAGAATTATCGAAAGCCAATATATCTTGATTTGATTGAACTTTCTTAGAAACAAAGTGTGTTTTATTACCATTTTTATGTGTAGCGTTTGTACATATATATATGTATTAAAATAAAAAAGTCAGTATCCACACTTTTTAAATTTAAAACAATACTTTAAATTAAAGCGTAAATTCGCAGTTCAACAGCACCTTTAAAAGTAAAAAATGCTGAAACTCGTTATTGTTATTGGAAGGAAATACGGTACTTTATAGAACTAATGATCATATATCGCAAGATTATACCTGTATAATAAGTAAAGCATAAAAATAAATAACGGTATTTGTAAATACCGATGTGCAATAAAAGGTTAAAATGCATTATCATAAGAACGGACAAAAATTTTTGGTTATTTTTTTTAGCTATTTTAAGAACATAATTTTAATAAAACACATATGAAAGAATTTTTATTAAAACTCAACAATTATGATGTGTATGCATATAATATCAAAAAAAATTTAAGGTGAACGAAGACTGAGGCTATGTGTATTTAATTTAGTTAACCTTGAATATGGAATATGTGTGTATTTCTCAAGCAAACCAATTTTTTATCCAATTCCCTCCACACTTTTCAAGTTTAAAAATGTTTTCGCGCACTTTTTTAGGTAGGAAATATACTACTTTAATGAGGGAAATTCAGATATAAATAAATAAAATTAGACTTACGTTTCAGAAATCCGATGGAAATTGACGGAGCTATTAAGCTTGTTGGCAGCTCATGTTTTTTTATGACCTGTAATTTTTTTTTTTTGGTTGAAAAAGTTTTTTTTTTTTTTTTTTTTTTTTTTTTTTTTTTTTTGGTTGAAAAAGTTTTTTTTGTGGAAATTTAAAAATTTTTGAAAATAAAATATGACAACACTGGTTACAATGTTAATTTAGTATCATGCTATTCTCTTCTTACTTTTGATGTTTTTTTTTATATAACAACAAAAGGACGACAAAAAAATTATCATCAGTGCTGCCACAGCCTTTCACTTATTTTAACCAATATAAAAAAGAGTAGGGCTTAATTGAACGCCGCCATAACTTTAAATCAGGGACTGAAACCCTGGAAAAAATTGGTTCAGGTTCAGGTTCGGGTTAATCAAAATAAAAGGTTGAGGTTTGGGTTTGATTCTGGGTTCGGCCTGGACTCAAAATATAAAAAAGGATTAATGTTTAATTAGTTTTGATGTTATAAGTTTTTCAAAGTAATATTGGTTTAATTTTATAATTAACTTTAAACATACCATAACTGGTTACTTGACCAATAATACCTATTTCAACCACGGACGGTCAAATGACTGGCGTCATTTACATTCGAAGAATTTATAAAACTCTCTTCCCTTTCCGTTTGTAAATTTTTAGAGATTTTCCCTTTATTGTTAAAAATAGAAGGTACCAAACGGGTTCAATTTCGGGTTCAGTTTCAGTTCCTGCTTCAAATCCAAAGTATTCAATTTACAATGCTTAACATAATTGTAAATATTGCTGTTTTCGAACATAAAAATTGTAACTTGACAAAAAAGGCAATGAGGATAGTACAAATACCTATCCATTTTAGCCATATAAAGTTCAAATGCGGATGATGTGTCTAGCTTTAACCAATCAGCACAAATCCTCACTTATGAGTAGCGTTAAAAAATAATTTAAAAAGTTTGTTGCGATCTTGATTTTAGTTGTGACTGAAACAGCGATTAATGCACATGTGTGGCGGATGCATGTTGATTTAAAAAAAAAATTTTTAAAACTTTACTCTTTCTGAGAGAGTAAATTTCATGTTCTCACTAACAGAGCTACATTTTTACTTTTACACATCACTGGTGTAGATACTTCAAGTCAAATTCACGCAAAGAGCAGCACTTCTCTTCTTTTTCACACGCTTAGGCAAAAAATAAGAAAAAACTAAACAAAGAGAACTAAAGAGAGAACAAAAGGAAAAATACGGCGCAAAATGCCCTGAGTAAGAGTTCTCAAATTACTAACACAATTGTAAATGCATTAATATTAGTTTGACGGATGCTGCTTTAAGTTCTAATCTATCGGAAGCTGATGACTTCATACAAAAATAGCTCTGTATATAATCCTCCTTAAAAAACGAAAATTCGGAAAATTTTGTTGAAGCCAACGAAAATTTCTAAATATCCTGTTGCACTACTAATCATAAAAATTTCCAATTATTATTTCTGTAAAATCTGCTATTTTTGTTCAAATCTGCATATGTAAAAAGCAAATTATTGTTTGCCCGAGTTTTACGTAAAAGTAATCAAAATGAAAAAGTACATACATAAATATTCTACAAAAAATGAATTCTGGTTACAAATAAGCTCACAGGGATTACTTTACGAATTTTAAAATTGCACAAACTAGCTTCAGAAATTGTACTTTTTTCACATAAATTGTACTAAAAGAAGTTTTTTTTTGCCAAATTTATAATTTTTTATTAGATTTATTAAAAACATACAAAAAGAAACATTTAATCTCATTTTAACTGAAATATAACAAAAAACACTTCATTGTTCTGTAATTGTACCATTTGTGAATTAGAAATACCTTTTTAAAGTAGTAAGTTTAAGTGTTCCAATATTTGGAATGGCAATTATGTTCAGCAACACACGTGATCAAAATAATTTCCAACGTTTTGTCAACTGGTAAAAAGTCTTATCGAAATGTTTTTTTTCCCGGTACTGCTCTTGGGAGCATATGGCTTCCACAAAGCATCTCCATCTAACACAAATAATTAGTAAAAAAATATCCGACATTGGATAGCAACTCCATTTTGTATCAAACACATACCTAAGTTCAATAGGTGCAAATTAAACATGTATTTATTTAGTTATTGTTATGTTTGAATTATTATTAAAAAGAAACGGAATTGTACAAAAAGTTTGTATTTATCAAACTTTTATTCAAATGGAATAAAAATACCTATGCATATAACGAGTCCGCCATATAACTAGTGCTTATTTCGTAAATAGTAACACTTAGCTCATGTATGATTTGACATTTAATTAGTTTTATCCTTCCGCTGAACGAATATGATTGTGTATACGCTTGAACAACGCTGAGAATCTGGACCTGCGATCGACTTACAGAAGATGCCGATTTTGCCAAAAAATCATATTTTCAGATGAAGCTCATTTTGATCTTGGCGGGTATGTAAACAAGCAAAATTGTCGCATTTGAGGCAAAGAAAACCGGCCCACATACATTGAAAAGCCGATACACCCAAGACGAGTCGCTGTTTGGTGCGGATTTTGGTCCAGAGGCATAATTGGGCCATTTTTCATCGAAAATGAGCAAGGAGTGGCCGTTACAGTCAATGGCGATCGTTATCGGGCCATGTTGAACGAATTTTTGTTTACAAAAGTTGAAGAGGAGGATATTAGCAACATTTGGTTTCAACAGAACGGCGCTACGTGCCACACAGCCGAAGCTACACTCGATGTTTTGCGCCCTGTTTTTGAAGATCGCATTATCAGCCGCAGAGCTATTGTCGTTTGACCACCTCGGAGCTGCGATTTGACACCGTTGGACGATTATTTGTGGGGTGCCGTCAAAGATAAGTGTTACGCCAACAAGCCAGAGACAATTGACGTTTTAAAGGACAATATTCGTTTAGCCAGTGGTGAAATACAGCTGCACACAATCCATAATATGCTTACAAATTAGACCGAGGCTACTGCATGGCCAGCCGAGGCAGCCATTTGAATGAAATTATTATCTTTTGTTAACCGGAAGGATTGTACTTTCAAATAAAAAAGGAATTTGAGATAATATAAAGTAGTTTTTTTTATAGCGTTTTCAAAAAAAAAAAAAAAAAAATATTTGTCGGACCCTCTATTAAGAAAATAAATAAAACTTTATATATACAATTTTAAATGTAGTGTTTTTTTAAATGCGCGTTTTTTTTCTCGACTTTATTGTTTTCTGAAATCTAAAAGTTGACAACGCTCTTTTTGATATTTTCTCTCATTTACTCTCTCGCTCTCTGTGTGTGTGCGTGCATGTGTATGTGTTTAATACATTGGGCTATTATAAACTCTCCAACAGTCATGAGCTTTTCATGGGACTTTTGTCTCCGATCAACTCACGTATTCTTATGCTCTTGCTCTTAGCTGTCAAAGAGACAGTGACGAATGTTCACGTAAGGTAAATGTATGCAAATTCTTTTAAGGCACAGACAAATAATAAAAAAGTTTCTTTCGCTTTTAGTTGTCACTGACAGAGCGACAAGTGCACATGTGCAGTGGATGTATGTTGACAGTGTTGCCAGAATGATGATTTTATCACATATTTGATAATTTTTTTTTTAACAAAATATGATTTGATATTTTTTAATTGGAGCAAAATATAACTTTTTTACAAAAATTAAATGTAAAAATCAACAGTTAATTCTTAAAACGAACAAATTTTGTGCCAATCAAGTTGGAGTTTATTGTTTTTGTGTCTTATCTGCACAAAATTGTGTCGGAAGGAAAAAAAAACTTAAAATCGGTTAATATTCAGCTAAGTTATTAGCTTTTAAGTGCTTACCCGTAACTCTAGACTTGGAGATGTCTCGAAAAATCCAAAAAACAGACCCTTGCTCTATTCAATATCGCCTATCTGAAAAATATTATCACTTTTATCACTTTTTAACACGAAATGCTTAAATAAAAAAATTATGATTTTTGTGTTCAAAATATGATTTCTCTTTCGCCAAATGATGATTTTCTTTCCAAAGCTTCTGGCAACGCTGTATGTTGTTTTTTTAATTTTTTTAAAATATCAACTTTACTCTCTCTAAAAGAGTAATTTTCATATTCTCACTAACGCAACTAGATTTTTACTTTTGCACATCACTGCTCTATAATATGGAGTAGATTGTGGCAAAGAGCTGTTCTTCTCTTTTGTTTTCACACGTACGTACTCACATGCGTAGGCAAATAATAAGCACAAAATAAATGATGAGAAGTAAATAGAAAACAAGTGGAAAAATATAGTGCAAATGGGTTGAGTGAGAGACTCTCAAATTACTACCACAATTGTAAAATGCATTTGTAAATTTGTCTTTGGCTGCTATAGAGCCACATTATATATTATGAGCCAGATTTAAGAATTTTTTGTTGTTGTTGGTGTTATTGTGAACTTTTCGTAATGCACACTTTTAAAAGCAATATAAATCGCAGAAAAATTTATGCTCTGACCGCATAAGAATGGGTGAATGGCCCAGTCGTTATTTAAATTCGAAGTTTGTGGGTGAATTCTGTAACCGTCATTCTTACATTACGGCTAATGTTACTGTAGCTGCTGTCGCTGAGATCTTACCCTTGTTATCTGCGTTGATTTCTTCCTTTATTTTTCGTCTAAATAAATTTCAAGCAAATCTCATTTAAAAGTAAATGTGCGCTACATATACATACATACGTTCTTTATATAAATGGGTGGTTGCTCTCTATAATAATAATATACAGTGAAACCCCTATATAACAGACACTTTAATTTCGATTGGATTTCCATAAACATGTATGTACATAGAATATATGTATCTCCACCTTGTTTTGAACTTGCATTTGTGTAATAAATATCAACTTTGTGTAAATGTATGTATGTATATTGTTGGCAGTGATTAAGTTTTGTTAAACAGTGTAAACTTAAAAAAATAATTCCTCTCTGCTTAGGTATTTAAAGAAAGAAATTTTAAGAATCTATTGTTTAACTCTCATTATAGTGAAAAATACAAAATTCTTCAAGACACGCCCCAGTTTTCTGCTTTTTTATCAACATCACAAAACCGCGTCAAAACAATGGTGCATGGAAACCAAACAGCATCCGCCAAACAGACACAGTCAGTTTACAATAAATGTAACATACATACATACATGCATTCATAGTTATAAACATATAAATAAAGCTAAGTGCACTCATTACACTTAAATTTATTGGTTGTTTTTCTTTTCTTTTGTTTTCTTGTTTAATTTTTTTTAATAATTTTGAGATTTTTAAATATCAGTGACGAGTACACTAAAAATATTAAACTGCATACGAAATAATTCTAAACAAATCAGTACGCATTGGGGTACTTTAACTAATATAATCTATACAATTATTGTTTTTTTAATTATATGTACCTACCTGAAAGAGATAGAGAAAAAGAGAGAATTTCTTTTCGAAATCAATTAAATGATACAGGGATGAGAAATAAGATTTTCAAATTGTATCAATTTCATGAAACAGTGTACATTTTCAATCCGGTTGCATCAAAATCTTTTTTATTAAAAATTAACTAAAAAAGTAAATAAAAATTTATTTGTACATGCTCTATATCGCATACTAAATCATAAACAGTCACATCTCAAAATTTATAAGAAGTCCTTTTTTGCAAATCAGTTCGTAGAAAACGGAAATTTTATTTGCTTTACTGTCTTTTTTATTTTAAACCATATCTGTGGACGTTAAATAAAACCACTTATCTCGACATAAGACAATTTCCAAAGATTTTAATAGTCAATATTACTTTTACTGGCGGTAAAATCTGGGCCTACTAGATCCAAAGATATAACTCCTATCAAATCAACTTATTTCAAAATTTGACTAAATTGTTTTTGAAAAAAACACTTATCTCCAATAATTGGAAAACGTTTGAAAGTAAATCTAATAAAAATTAAAATTTTTTGGTAAAAAAACATATGTCAATTTAAAAATCCAAATATTTGAAAATTATGTGTGTGAAGATAAATTTAAATTTAACTAGCAAAGACGCAAACCAGGTTTTTTAGCTCAGCCATTATTTACCCTAACAGAGTACTGTTAACGCTTTAACAGTAACTATAAATTAAAGTAAAAGAATTTATTGCCAAAATATATATGCCTGGAATATGGAGGAATAGCACATTCTTGTTGGAATGGTGCTCCAGACCTTCTTTCGTAGATCAGCTTTAGAGCCAAAACTTTAAAAATTGAGGAATAGCAGAAAATGTATTTAATGAAACTAATTTTTTAAAATTATTTTTCTCTGTGGTTCATTGGTTATCTCCATTCCATGGGAAACTCAGAGATGGCCGGAATACCACACTATATGGGGAGAGTGGTTCAAGGGGTCCCTAACGAAACCGTCCTAGTGGCATTCCTGAAATAATTTTGCAACTGGAGAAATTTAAATTAGAAAAATTTATATTTTAACGCGTTTTGACTGGAGAGGATGAGTGGTTATTGTGGGAAAACTAGAGATGGCCGGAATATCACACTATATGGGAAGAGTGGTCCAAGGGGTCCCTAATGAAACTGTGCTAGTGGTATTCCTGAAATAATTTTGGAACTGGAGAAATTTAAATTTGAAAAATTTGTATTTTAACGCGTTTTGACTGGAGAGGATGAGTGGTTATTGTGGGAAAACTAGAGATGGCCGGAATATCACACTATATGGTAAGAGTGGTTCAAGGGGTCCCTAATGAAACTGTGCTAGTGGTATTCCTGAAATAATTTTGGAACTAGGAAATTTAAATTTGAATAATTGCATTTTGACTGGAAAGTGGTTATTGTGGGATAACTAGATATGGCCGGAATATCACACTATATGAGGAGAGTGGTCCAAGGAGTCCCTAATGAAACTGTGCTAGTGGTGTTCCTGAAATAATTTTGGAACTGGAGAAATTTAAATTTGAAAAATTTTTGAATAAGATGAAAAATTTAAGGATGATTAGAGGAATAAATATGGCGGCTATGGCAACAAATAGTGGGTTAGAATTAAATACTAAAAAAGGCTCAGAATCTTATATCAAATTTCACAATAAAATTCATGAAGAGGGATTAATATTAAAATCATTCCCTAATGAAACTGCTACTTTGTTTGATGAGGTAAACATATCTGAAATGATCTCAGCTATCACAAAATCTTTAACTTACAATACAAATGAAACCGAAAATTTGAACCAATGAACCAAAGGAAGAATGAAAGTGATGAAACCGAATATGGCGACCCGGACTACATTCCAAGCAGTGATTTCGACTTAAATATCACAGCAGACAGCACTCGTGCTATGGCTGCGGTTTTGGAGTTAAATATGTAAAATTTAGAAGAGTCTGATTTAGGTGAATTTAATTCAACCGATACCCCATCAACATCATTATTCAAGAAAAATTAATAAGATTGACAAAATTCTTGGAAAAGAGTATTTTAATTACAAAAAGAAAAAACTGTCAACTAAAAAAATTCAAAAGTTGGGGGATAGCAGACGTTTACGCCACGAAAAAATAAATTTCGTGCAGCAAACAAAAATCTTTAAAGATTATTGGAATTTAGGTGATTACAATAAACGCCGGCGATTCTTAGCCTCTCTTATTGATATTAAACAAAAAAAAGACTACAACTCTTCAAAAAGCATCAAAACCCAGAAATAGACAATACAATTTTTTGTATCATTTCGAGAATGCCGGGCAAAGAAATAGAGTTTGTAAAAAGTGTTTTCTAAGAATATTTGCCGAATCTAAACAGACTGGTAAAACCATTACAAAATAAAAATTATGAATTTGATGGACCAATACCAGATGATCAACGTGGTAAACATGCTCCTCATCATAAATTGGAAATTCAGAAGCACACCGAAGTTCTTGAGCATATAAATAGTTTTCCAAAATACCAAAGTCATTAAAGTCGTAGTCACACGAGAAAAGTATACTTTCAAAGTGACCTTAACTTAACAAATTTGTACAAACTTTATACTGAAAAATATTTTTATCCAGTATCGGAATCGAAATTTCATGCATGTACTGTTTGTGAAACTTTTAAAGCAAAAATAAAAAACGCATCAAATGAAGAAGATATGTCTTACCTTATGTTTAAACAAGGGACACACCACGAAGTGGCAGATTTCCCATATCGGTGTAAAAGAGAAGACAAACAACTTTCTAAGCTAAAGAAAACCATGAAAATAGTTTCATATGACTTACAACAGTGCTTGCCAACCCCACATTTAAATGCATCAATGTATTTTTATAAACGACCAATGTGGAGTTTTAATCTAACAATATATGATGGACCGACAAATACAGCTAACTGCTATATTTAGAACGAGACGGTTGCTAAACGTGGGGCAAATGATCTTGGTTCCTGTGTCTTCAGTTTACCGAATTCCATAAAGCAAATCATTTTATATAGACTTAATGTCAGTGCTTCGGAGAATGTGAAGATGATTATAGTCTTCGCTTTTAAAACATAATTTTCTTTTAAGTTTTTAATTTTTTATTCTTTTTTCATTTACATACGAGTATATACATAAATACATAAATACTGAATTAAATTTAAAATTTATGTCAAATGAACTTTTTCTTGTATTTACTCTTATTTTATTTTAATAAAAGAACCTAACTGCATATAGCTTGGATATATTTAACTTTTTTTCATAAATAATAATATGATAATAATACTTATGTATATTATATAGGTTGAATTTTTTATTACTAACGCTCTCGACAAAACAACAAATTTTACATTTCTAAAAATTTATAAAAATATGTAACAGATATGTAAAACTTCTACTTTGGAAAAAATTCTACTAACTTACTTTAGGGTTTTAGAATATAAACCTTTTGAGATAATAATCACGAAAAGTTTTTTGTGATGTTAAAGAAATTTTTTGCTCTCCTGTAAAATTAATTTTTTTTCAAATAAGTGGTTTTGCAAAAGTCCGTAGATATGTTTAAAAATAATTTTTTGCCTCTCCTGTATATTTAAAAGTAATGTAAATAAAATGAGCAATTAATATTTAATTTCATAAGGTACTGACTATTACTGACTATGATACACTTCTTGCTTGCTTACTCATTTCTTAATTATAGTAGCACGAATTAGATGACTTTAGCAAATCTTTCGCTTGGACTAGATTTGTCAGACACAAACTATGCGTTTAACCATAGTTTTATCTTTTAACGTATACAAACACTATGTTAGTCAAGCATGTTTGTCCGTTTATCGTCAGTTTTAGATTATTGCCTATACGTTTCTCAATTTCGGAGTATTAGAATTTAAAATTATTCAAAAATTTTTGAAAAAATAATTGACAACACTGTTTTCAGATATTTGCTCATAATCAGTGTTGTTAGAATACAAATTCAATTATACACAGACAAAGCTTTAAAATTATTGAAAGTTTCATAAATTACACAAAAGACATTTCGTGCTCTGTTCTAATACATAACACGGTCAGTTGACTAGCGCTTTGCCACCGAGCTTCACTTCTTTTTTACGGTTACGGTTATGGCGAACGTTAAGTCAAGTCCACCAATACTTTTTCATTAATATAAGAGGCTGTCAGTTGACTGGAGTTTAAATTTATTCTGTTAATTTGGAGGGATATTCGAAAACTTGCAAATGGTATACCTTTCTCAGTTATAGAATTTTCAAAAGATAATACAATTCTTTTGTTTTGGATTTGTAACTATCGTAAAAGATAGCAACAAACGTTAAACTAAATAAAAACTCTATATTGAAAATTTAAAACAATGACATATTGTTGAAGCAAAATTACACAAAATTTTATGATTCAACAATAATTTAAAAAAAAATGTGCCCAATTTTTGGATAATTATACAGAAATTAGCAACACTGTTTGTAATACAATATTCTCTTTACTCAAAATTTCACTTATTTATTTATCATTTATTCCAGTAACAGGCAAACTAATCTCAGTGCATTTTACAGTTATTGTTTCCCTATGCGTGTAGTACGTACGTGTGAAAACAGAATAGAAGAGCAGCTCTTTGGCTCGATCTGATTTCCTCTTTAAAAAGGCTCATACACAGGGGTGCCAGATGATTTTGATTACAAATCGGCATATTTGAAATAAAAAATCGGCATTATCGCCACTTCAAGATAAAAAATCGGCAAATTAAAACTTCCCATTCTAAGGACGATAATCATCCTTTTATTAACAAAAACTTACAAAACAGAACATTATCTAATGTTTATGAAATAAACATAAACAAAATTTAAAAAAATAAAATAAACGTTATACAAACAAACTGCATTTTATTGTTAGTACCATGGTCACATTTCTATTCGAGAGGAAAATGCAAAGTAAGTGCAGAGAAATTGAGTACCGCAAACAACAGCAAATTTTATCAAAATAACGATCCCAAACACATTTCAGATGTCACAATGCTTTCGTTGATCCGTTTCCATTCCAAATTTTAAAAATATACGTGCGGAACCCAGAACCTTATGTAACTGAAAATTTGTGAAATAAATTGGCTAGGGAGCCCATCAAAAGAAAAAATAAAAATAAATAAATAATCGACATCCTTGTTCAACTTCAAGCAGGTTTGGCAAGAACCTGGGTTTAAAAAAAACAGCCCATCGGGTAATTCCTTAATATCTTTTTATTTGCTATTACAATTACAATGTTTTATTATTTATAATGAATTTTGCAAAACACAGAGGACGTTATGTACTACGAACTGCTAAAATGATAATACACACTGCAATTACTTCGTTTGAGCTCTAAATTACGAAAAAAATGGCCGGAATTTATGAACAAACATAATAAAGTTATTATCTTGTGTGACAACGCCCGGTGAGACAAAAACAAAACATGGCAGAAGAAGGATCTCTTTTTGAAATTTTCGAAACACCCCCAAAATTTCGAGTTACGAGTAAAAAACCGGTTTTTCGGACCTTCAGGCACTTATTAGCATATATAGCATATGTTCGCTGAATATTACCCGATTTTAAGTTTCTTTCCGGATTTGGAAAGAATATAAACAGACCTTTTAAATGATATATATATATATATATATATATATATATATATATATATATATATACATATATATATATATATAGTTTAAGTAGCCTTGAATCTTGGTGTATTTCTCAAGTAAACAGATTTTTGATCCAATTTTTTCCACATTTTTCAAGTTTGCGTTTTTACGAAAATCATATTAAGTTATGAATAAAACGAGACTTACGCTTAAGAAATCCGTTGGAAATTGACGGAGTTATTAGGATATAGCTAAGTTATTAACGGTTGTCTCTTTTTAATAAAGCAAGTATGTAAGTGTTCTCAAAAATTTTAAATTTTACTAAATAAAGTTGCCGCGCATTTAGATTTTCTCGAAAAATCTGCATTTTCGGAGCAAAAATCGGCAAATCGGCATTTAATGCAAAACTCGGCAGGCCTGTTCATACACCCACAGTGAACACAAAAATAAAATCGCGGAGTAAATGAGAACATTGTTGATAACACATATTTATGCTGCGAGAGTTACGTCGAATTTAATATTATCGTTAACGTTGACCTAGCTGTTGACAAAAACCCACAGAGGTGACGACGTTGATGTCGATATCGACGTTTTGTATATATGTATATAAATGATGCGCTAATTTGATACAAATCAAAATTATTCTGCTATTACTTTGTACTCTCTCAGTGTAAGCAATTCATGAATGTTTCTGGAATTTATTAGTAAAAAAAACCATTTTGTGTAATAATTTAAGTATTTTTCAGAAAAATAACAAAGTTGAAATAAAAATTAAAAAATCTGCATGCACCCGCTACGCATGTTAAATCTTCGCTGTTTCAGTGACGAATAAAAGCAAAAGCATCCATTGTACAACGTGTTTTTCTTGCTATTGTTTTGCAAATAATAAATAAACAGCTGTTTACGCACGTACAATGCTATCAGGTTCGCTCAAAACTTAAGCAAATGAAACATGACAAAAAATTTGTTAAGTACATTATTGCTATACACATTTGATTGTGTGTATTCGCACAGTCGTTTAAGGTATCCTACACATATTTTGGTTGGGCCTTAATTCTCCTACTGTCAATCATTAATTTTTTGCTTATTTAACGCTGCCTATGTTATTCTTAATTGGTAATAAGGTGTTCTTAACAAAAAAAGACTAACAATGTTTTTTTTTCGCCGGGGTAGATCGCAGTTGGTTCCAGGATAAAAATATCAAATAAAGAAAATAAACTAACTTATTTCTAGATTTCTTAAATTTATTAACTACTCTGTTCTTAGGATAAAAAAGCGAATCAACTGATACGCGCAGGAGAACGCAAACAAAAAAAAAAGATTACTCGAACGGTCACGAGTGTTTCGTTCAGAAGTCGATGATCGTCTCTTTTTTATCAAAAGTAACCCTATAATTTAATGTCTACAGGAAGATATGACGGTCTTTGCCAGTATTTCCCATGTAGTAGTATTTTATGGTAGTTAGTGTTTTTTCCAGTCACTAATACTCTTGGAATATATGGCATTCGGTATCAGTATATTTCCTGGACATTACTACTACAAACCTTGAATCTATGGATGTCTTTACCAGTGGAACTCCCTGGTCACTACTACGACTACATGCTTGGGAACTATGACCTTAGAGATCAGTAGTTACCTTCAGCAATTCTACTTTGAGTTGAGCATAACTTTTATCCTCTCTGGCGATAGTACTGAAACCGTCTGAACTTGCTGTACCATCCTCATAAGACTGTTTAAGTTCAACTAAAATAATATTGATGATCAACTTATCAGTGTGATGCGAAACAAGGAGAATTTCTTAAAATTGTCCTCACCAATACATTGTTCTGCTAGGTACTACGAGGGCGGATTGATATTGAAGCTACCTAAGTAGGAAAAAAATATTTTTTTGTTTCAAAAACCATTAATTTCTCAACATAGTCTCCTTTTAGCTCAATACACTTAGTAAGACGATTTTCCAACTTTTTTATACCATCTGAATAATACGATTTTGGGAACTCCTCAAAATACGCATTAGTTTCGGTAATCACTTCTTCGTTTGAGATGAATCTTTTTCCTGCGAGCCATTTGTTAAAGTTTGGAAACAGGAGGAAGTCACTAGGCGATAAATCGGGACTGTAAGGTGGATGATCAACCAATTCGAAGTGGATTTCTAGTACTTTTAGCATCGTATCTAATGCTGTGTGAACCGGTGCGTTGCCTTGAAGAAAGAGCACTTTTTTCTCGTTTAAATGTGGTCGTTTTTCCTTGATTGCATCAACCAGTTGATCCAATAATGCACGACAATACTCCCCTGTGCTTGTGGATCCCTTTTAAAGATAATCGATGAGAAATATTCCGTGTGCCTCCCAAAATACATTGGCCATAACCTTGCCAGCCGATTTCTCTTCTTCGGAGCACTCTCACCAGCTTCTACCCATTGCTTCGATTGATTTTTGGTTTCACGTGTGTAGTGGTGGACCCACGTGTCATCAATAGTTATTTATCTACGCCAAAAATCAGCAGGATTATGCTTTATCATGTCCAAACACCGCTGTGAAGTGATCTGTCAAACTCGTTTTTGTTCAACACTAAGCAAACGCGGCACCCATCTTGCCGATAGCTTTTTCATACACAAATGTTCATGCAAAATGTTGAACACACGTTCATATGATATGTTTACCATTTCAGCAATCTCACGTATTTTGACCCTGAGATCATTCATAACGATATCGAGGATTTTCTTGATATTTTCTTCAGTAACCACCTCTTTTGGCCTTCCTGTTGATGGTATGGTTGCAGTGCTTGTTCGGCCCCGTTTAAATTCAGCAATCCAATATTTTACCATATAATCTGACAGAGCAGATTCGCCGTAATGTTGATCAAGTTTTTCTTTTGTCTCTTTCGCCGTTTTGCCTTTCAAATAATTTTCCATTTTCAAGAAACACAAAAGTTGCTTACTTCAAACGACTACAACAAATAAACGAATCGATGAATTTGACTAAAATTTTAACAGCTGACGTTTGACAGATAGTAATTTCTAAGAAAGAAAAAGTTTTTGTGTTTGTGCTGCCATCTAGCGCTAGGTAGCTTCAATGTCAATCCGCCCTCGTATGTCAGCGTTGTCAGCACAATGCTTTTAGTACTGTTTCAGCGTTTTTTAAAATTTTCGAGTGAGTGCTTAGTGGTTTTTTCTTTTAATTTTTTGTTTTTATTTATTTTTTTTTGTTTTTTTTTTTTTTTTTGTAGAACCAAGTCATTATATCAAATGATAATAAAAACTTTTACAAAAAAGTAACAACACATGCTTAGACCATTCAAACGAATTAATAATGCTCAATTCAATCAATAGTAAGGTTGCTGTCAAATTTATACACGTATCGTTTAAAAATAGTACTAATTAAAAATTATAAGGACAAAATTTTAGTAACTCCATTAATGTTTCATCATACGGATTTATTGAATGACCTGTTGTGCACATATGTATGTATACAATAATCGTAAAAACAAAATTTTGTAACTTTATATTATATGGACAACATTTTAGTAACTCCATATATGTGTCATCCTACGGACTTATTGTGCACATATGTATGTATACAATAATCGCAAAAACAGAATTTTGTAACTTTTCTTCATACATATGTGTAATTTTAATAGCGGCTGTGTGCAAATCATAAAGCTGTTGGTGGCAACACCGCTTTTTAGATAAGATGTGATAAGTTCCTTAGTACGAGTATGTCAGCAAAAGATCAGCAAAAAGTCAAAATTTGAACATTTTTTCTCTAATCTAAAAGAAAAATCGTCCTATATACCTTTACTAGTACAGAATTCAGATGGTCCTGCATGTCGTAAAGAGATAAGTGTCTTTGGAGTTCTCGAGGTTTTCCAGCCTTTTTTAAGTTTTAGGTTATTTTGACCCTTGGCGTCTTTGTAACACACATTCGAATAATAGGGATTGTACATTAATTGTATAGCGCATCAATAATGTCGATGGTTTTCCTAGGACTTCTCGGTGTCATAAGCTTTTTCGAAATGTATAAAACCAATATTAGCCACTCAGCGGCCTGCTCTGATTATTCGTTACGTATTGATATGCGAGTGTACGCATTTTTCAAACTTGAAAATATATAGTTAATTTTGCATATCTTCAAAACTGTCATAGTTGAAGTTTTTGAATTTGGCCTAAGTGACTTCATTGCCAATGCAAATCATCACTCAAAAAGTATCCGACATTGAATAATACCTCTAATTTTTGTTTCAAATACATACGTGAGTTCCATAGGTGCATACTAATGTATATTGATTTAGTTATTGTTATGCTTGAAGTATTTTTAAAAGAACCGAAAATGTAAAAAAGCTTGGATTTATTGAATTTTTTTTTAAAGTTGAATAAAAGCACTAAGGGCCGTATTCATATTGAAAACCTAGTAAATGTCTAAGTGTGTTAAAATTCATACTCTTGCTAGATTTTCATTATGAATACGGCCGCTTTTTTGAAAAAATTACGCTTTTTTCTCGGCTTTAGTGCCTTTTGAAATTAAAAAGTTGATAACGCTGTACAACGTATAACCAGAGTATACAATAGATAGAGTGTGCATCTCATATATGCAAAATTGTTCTATGAGGGTTGTAATATTAAAACCGGTCTTTGATCTTTGTTCTCTTAACATTGCATTGTTTGCTCTCTTTAAAACCACGCTCACAAAAGAAAAGAAAATGAAAAAGACGTCTTTCATGCTCACTAGTATGTTTACACACACACTATCCTGTGCATATTTTTGCTTCCGCTTTCCTTTTCTTCATATTGTTACGTTTTAACCTTTTTAAAACGTTTGAGTTCGTTTAAATTGCGTTTAAAATAAATTAAATACCGTTTTTATTTTCTTGTTTTACTGTTATCGTTTATTACTATACAATAACTTTTATACAATTTACAACAACTTAATATTCACTATACAGCACTTTTATTTCCGCTTTAAGACGTCTTTATCTTACGACAGCCAAATGATAACTAACTGACATGTAGGTGAAACAGCCCTTTATAAACCTAATTGTCTGCATTTTAGAAGGTTCAGCAAATATCGACCATTTTCTATTTCCACATCCGCTAATTCAAATGTAACGTAAAGATATTCGATGTGGCCGTGCTGCCAACTTGACATATACCAAAATACCATGTGGCAGCACCAAGTTTGTCAGCTAGTGAACGGAGTGAATTTGGCAACACTATAGAACACAAAAGAAAAAGAAAACAAATATTAATTCCTCGCGTCGTCTTTGCTGCCATAACTGTGGACAATTCTTCTTGCAACTTAATTTGAATTCTTTTATACTTCTAAACATGAAAATAAAATAATAATAATTTTAAATAGTTTAAGAGTAAAAAAAAGCGTTTATTCTACCACAAACCATAACTACACTGCAGAGTTGTATTTCTATTTTCGTAGTAATATATGTATATTTTAAATAAATTCAAAAATTTGTATGAATAAAGAATACAATCAAACAATATGACTGTGCAAATTAATGTAGGAAAAAGCTTATTTATTTTGTTATTGTACAAACGAAAATGTATTGATCTACATCGAATATTTGGTGCCTTTTATAACCTATACATGTACATACATAGTAATATTGTAAATAAGTATGTACATATAATTATTTTTTCAGTTTTGTTGAAAGATTTTAAATAAATTTCTTCTCTTAGAAATAAATTTACAAAATTACAGTGTGTATTTATTTAGTTTTCTTATTATTTTCAATTACAAACAATACTTGAGTTAAAATTTTATTTTTGTATACAAATTGAAATTTAAAATTTTGTTTTTGTACATGTACTAGGGAGATCGGGCGATTATTATTCGACCGGTTTTAACCATTTTTTTTGTCGAATAAGGTTCTTCAAAATCTTTATTTTTCGAATACCGAATAAACCGGTTAACTTAACACGAATATGTATATTTTTGTATTGAAAATATGCTCATCGCTTGACTATTAGTATAAATTTAATTATTATTTTTGTGTATATGACAACCTTGAACGTCTCATGAAAAACGTGAAAACCAAGGTAGAGCAAAAAAGATATATACACTCTTAAGCAAAAATAACCTTCTCTCATCTTCTGTAAATAAATATTGTTTTTTATATATGGATAACGATCAACTAGACTCATTGGAAGACCACAAACCTACAAACGCCCGTTGCGAACGACAGATATATTAGTTAGTGAAGGTTTTCACATTGTACCACTTAACCAGTCGCTAGTTATGTTGTGAGGTGATATCGCTGTTGAAAATTGTCAGATGGTGTGACCTGGGATTGAACCGACGACTTCTTTGTTGGAAAGTGGATTCTTACCTAACGTAACACAGTGACACACACACTATTAAGTAAGCAAATTTTCCATACATTACATACAGTGTTGTTCGAAATCGAAGCAAATTTTCTTGTCAAGACAATTAAGGACTCGTATATTACTAATAGATTTATTTAAAGTAAAACATTTAATTTTTGTTATCTTAGTCACCTTTGTGCAATGAACTTTGTTTTTTATAGCCGCCACACACCGGTTTGGCATAGTTTTTATGAGATTTGTTACAATTATTGTTAGCATTGATTGTCACTTAAATTTTAAGCTCTCCATCAGCTTCTGATTATTTTTAAAACGACGTGGTCCAGCTCTGCGGTTCAAGAATTAGGGACAATTTTATTTAAATAAAAGAACCGGTTAACAGGTCGTTGGAATTATTATTAACCGAAAACCGGTTTTTTAAGTGCTACTTTTCGAATTATTCGAAAACCGGTTTTTGAAAAAAATCAAGTAATCGATCTCCTTAACATGTAACAACAATTTTATTTCTTTGTCTCCTTTTTTGTTAAATTCTTTTCATTTTTCTCATTACCTTTATTTTAAGTACAAGTTTAAGTTTAAAATTAATCAAGATTTTCTTATGGTTTTTTTAATTTGTTAAGAAACCGTCAAGAAGGCAATAAAGAGCTAAAGTTTAAGAAAAAGCTTTAAGTCCTTTTATTTCGGTTATATATAAATATATTTAAGAGGAATATATATACACACGAGGAACAACCGTATATTCAAGAGGAATATATAACCTAACACGTAGATTCTAGCAAGTTTATTTGACTACTAGAACCTACACTTAATAAATTACAAAAATAAAACGTTAATTAAGTTAAATATATATAAACTAATTGACATAATTAAAATTAATAATAAAAATAAATTATAGAGTTATTCATTTGAAAGAATTGTTACTTTCTTTTGCTTAGAACTGCCTTTTTCCACAGACCAAGCGCTATGCTTTCGAAGAAGTACTATTAACAGAAAATCTTATATCTCCAGACTATGGCGAAGACAATTATCATCAAACTATTCTGGAGCCAACCGTTTACATGACTTAATAATAAACGATTTTATACTAACTCTTTGTGGCTCATCCTTAACAATTTTGTGGAATATGAAAACATGCTTTTTGCAGGCATCCATTACATATGTGAATCCAAAATCCTTTAATCTCTGGTAATTCTTAAAAAACATAAAAAGTTCGCCTTGTGCTGTAAGTACTTCATCAACTTTTTTGAATTCTATACTACACTTCAAACTTAAACGGCCACGTATCCAACAAAATATCTTATTGAGGCCACATATATGTTTATCGAACTCAACATCGCATATTTCGCTTGGATTTGATTCGTTATATTCAGTAGACGATTTTACTTCCACAAAATCAGTATCACTTTCGACTAAAGAAGGGTTGTTATTTCAATTTGACCTCATTAAGAGCTTTTGCAATAATAAAGTAGACATCACTTCCTTCCTTTAGGAAGAGGAATGAGTTTAGTGGGAGCTTCATACCACTTGAAAGGAAGACGCGCTTCTTTTCATCAACAAAATCCACTCTCTTCAAGTATCAAGGAATCTTTGTATAAATCAATAAATCTCATTGTTGATTTGAACTGCATATCGGTAACAATTATCAACATATAGTGAGCCGCTATTAAATCACTAATAAAATCTTATCAACTTTTTCTATAAACTTTGCTGTTTAAATTTTGAAGTTTCGACCCTGGTCCAAATGGCAGCGGCAACTGTTCTACTAAAAACTTTAAATTTGACGCGCATTTTTTCAAAGAAATTGGCAAAAATGTTTTGTCGTATTAATCTTAGGCACATTTTAGTTTCTGCATTTATTTCCTTTAATTACTTAAAAACTAGCATTTCCATCTGGTGTTTCTAGGTCGCACTTCATTCATCCATTTCGCAAAGACTTCAACAAATGTGGAAAATCATACATACGAAACACTTTCATTAATTAAAAAAAAGCCTTTCCAAAGATATCCAAAAATTAGAGAAGTATTTCTGGTTTTTAAGCTCCGGTCACACATTAGGGCACACATTTTTACACTAATTCCTTTGAAAAATGCATATCCGGCCCAAAATGTTACATTTTTCAAATGGAAAAATTTTGAAAAATTATGTGCAAAAATCTATTTAAAAATAACCTGAAATGCTACTTGTTTGCCTCTCCATTAAAAACTACATCTTGTGAAGGGCATATTCAATTCAGTGATGATCCATATATGTTTATCCGTACAAAAACAAAACAAACATAGTTTGCACTGTACAAAGCAAAAAGATCGTGCCCTATTTATTTACAATATTATAAAAGTCAATTCTTGCAAAAACTTTTAAAAAAAACGTTTACTGACGCACATGCAAACTTACGTATTTTAAATGACATATATACATAAGGGTTGTCCTTAGTTTTCGATAAGCATAACTCCTCCTAAAAATGTTTGTTATAGTGGCGCAGCGCACTTTAAATTTATCTTGAAAACTTTAAAAATAAAATTTCGATGTTTATAAGAATTAAATTGTATCACATACATATGTTTAAATGTATAGTACGTACATAAATAACTGAAAATTAAGAAAAAAAAGCAGAGGAATGTTATTTTCATTAGTTTGTATACCATTTTTTTTTAAGGGGTCAACTTGAGAGGCGATGCACCTCGCCTTCCCTTTTTCCGACGACCATAATTTTTACAAGTAAAGACAACCCTAATATACATACATCCATACATACATTTATTTATATTTTGTTGTTATGTTCTTTTTTCTCTATTTGATTAGGGTGAAATCTTAATTCTCTTTGGTTGTGTTTCCTATCCCTTTCACCCCCTCATCATGAAACGTACAGAAACATATTTTTATTTTTGTATAACATGCACATTCTATATATTGTATGTACATTCTTTGGTATGAGTTAGCAATAGCCAGTGTTGTCATATTTCTTCAAAAAAATCTTTCAATTTGAAAAAAAAAAGTTTTTTAGGCAAAAAACCCACACTAAAGCTGCATGTATTCTATAGTTTAATTTATTTAAAAGCCTGCAAAAAGTGATGCTGAACAAACTGAGCTATTTGCACAGCACTTACTTAATACATTTCAGTCCTGTGGTATGGAAAATTTTAATATATCTAGTACTGTCCAAGAATCTGAAGATATTCAACCGTTTTCAATAACAGAAACCATTGGAGAAATATCAAATTTAAAGTCGGGAAAAAGTCCTGGTTTCGACTTAATAAGTGCAGAAGTTCATAAGAATCTTCTAATTAAGCCATCATTACTATCAACAAAACTTTAAATACTTTCCAATAATTTGGAAGATTTCTGATGTAATAATGATAAATAAGCCCGGTAAAAATGCCAATGTAGTCACATCTTATTGTCCTATCGACTTGCTTCCTACAATGGGAAAACTATTTGAAAAACTTTCGTGTAAAATATTAAAAGAAGTAATTTTACGAAAGCAATTGATACCTTTACATCAATTTGGTTTTAGAGAAAATATTTTGCAATTGATCAAGTCAATCGAATTACACACATAATAGAGGAAGCTCTTGAACAGAGAAAAGTATGCTCAGGTATATTTTTAGATGTTGTGCAAGCCTTTGATAAGGTATGGCATTCAAGTTAAGAACAATATACTGAGTTGTTAGAATCATATATAGAAGATCGGTAAATAGAGAAATAACTACTCCGATATGAGAACAATTGGTGCAGGTGTATACCAGTCTTAGATAACAACAACAAAATAGCAACGTTCAAAATGAAAGTAAAAGAACTGAACCTAAAATATAATAGGCTAAAATGGATAATTGGTAGATCTCTAGTTTCAATTGAAAATAATCTTCTTATTTATAATCAAATTTTGAAACCAGTATGGGCTTATGGGGTACAAATATGGGATTGTGCTGCGAAGAAACATGTTGAGAATATTCAATGTTGTCAAAATAAAATACTAAGGAACATGGTGAATGCACCCTATTACATCAGGAATAATGAAATACACAAATATCCTGGTGTCATGAAGGTCACAGAAGTTATACAACTATTTGCATCAAAACGTTTAAAATCGGAGGCTGCCATATTGTGCAACGATCGGTTCTATACAAGAAAACTAAAAAGAACCAATCCACAGGATTTGGCAATTGTTGATTTACAATGAATTTTATGTAACAGAAAAGTATTACTTGTTAGTTTAAGAATAGGTGTAATAAAGTGAAATGTATATACTTGTATATAAAATTAAATTACATTTCAATAAAAAAAAATAGTTTAAGAATTAATAAACAATTATTACTACATTTTTAGGATAAGTTTAAAAAATATATGTAGTAAACCTAAAGCAATAATCATTTTCTGATTCAAATAAATTAGAATAAATAATTGTTAATTTATATTCTATTAAATAAAAAGTTTTAATGAAGTTATAAAAGTGCAAATTCCTGTTTACACTGATAGTATTTTTTTCTATTCGTTTTATACATAATTTGCCTCAACATATTTATGCTGTGATTTTTTTAAGATTTGATGAATTCATTCACAATAAGTATGTAATTTCTATTCGATAGTAACCGAATTTGTACGATAGACTATTCCATATCGAAAGCTGTAATTCAGCCCCAGGACATTCCAAATAGTTATTCTGGGAAGTATATAGCCGGACAAATTTTCTAGATTCAACGTGTTCATTAGTTTTTCCATACAAAATTATTGATACAAACGGATACTACAATAACCGGACGCGGCCACATGTGTGTGAAGATAAATTTAGAATTTTTAGCCGATGCACTTCTGTTAAATTGTGTCTTGGCTATAACAGAGCACTGTTATGTTATTAAAAGAGTAATGTAAAAGATAAAACTGCAAAAATGTTAGAAAACATTTAAAAATATTAAATTTATTGCACAAAAATAATTATCTATTTTAATTAAATTATAACAACTTATAGAATAAGACTGATTCTTCTCTTAGAGATATTCTAATTTGATAAAATTGTCATTTTGTAATGCATAACAGAACTGAAATTTTTTAAGTAGGCTGGAGGGGAAAAAACCCAACTGTTAGACATAGTGAAGGACATTTATTGATCGGGATGACTCCCTGAACAACGTCCGAAATATTTCATCCGCCCACATATTACCATTTTTGAGAAAAAGTATCCTTATTCTGGTGAGGCCCAAAATGAACTTTTTTGGAAAAAACGCTATAACTTCTGAAAAAACAAACTGTTAGACATAGTGGAGGGCGTTTATTGATCGGGAGAACTTCCTGAACACCCTCCGAAAAATTTCATCCGCCCACATATCACCATTTTTGAGAGATAGGATCTTTATCCTGGTAAGACCTAAAATGTCATTTTTACGAACAAACGCTATAACTTTTGAAAAAAAACCAACTGTTAGACATAGTGGAGGGCGTTTATTGATCGAGATGACTTCTTGAACAACGTTCGAAAAATTTCATCCGCCCACATATCACCATTTTTGAGAAAAAGGATCCTTATCCTGGAAAGGCCCATGAGGGACTTTTTTGGAAAAAACGCTTTAACTTTTGAAAAAAAAAACAAACTGTTGGACATAGTGGAGGCCGTTTATTTATCGGAAGGACTTACTGAACAACGTCCGAAAAATTTCATCCGCCCACATAACACCATTTTTGAGAAAAAGGATCTATATTCTGGTAAGGCATAAAATGACATTTTTGCGAAAAAAACACCATAACTTTTGAAAAAACAAACTGTTAGACATAGCGAAGGACGTTTATTGATCGGAAGGAGTCCCTAAACAATGTCCGAAATATTTCATCTGCCCACATATCACCATTTTTGAGAAAAAGGATCCTTATCCTGGTAAGGCATAAAATGAAATTTTTACGAAAAAACACCATAACGTTTGAAAAAACACACTGTTAGACATAGCGGAGGGCGTTTATTTATCGAGAAGACTTCCTGAACAACGTCCGAAAAATTTCATCTGCCCACATATCACCATTTTTGAGAAAAAGTATCAATATCCTGGAAAGGCCCAAATTGACTTTTTTGGAAAAAAACACTATAACTTTTGAAAAAACAAACTGTTGGACATAGTGAAGGACGTTTATTTATCGGAGGACTTCCTGAATAACGTCCGAAATATTTCATCCGCCCGCATATCACCATTTTTGGGAAAAAGGATCCTTATCCTGGAAAGGCCCAAGAGGGACTTTTTGGGAAAAAACGCTATACCTTTTGAAAAAACAAACAGTTACACATAGTGGAGGACGTTTATTTATCGGAAGGATCTACTATGTCTAACAGTTTGTTTTTCAAAAGTTATAGTGTTTTTTCCAAAAAAGTTCATTTTGGGCCTTTCCAGGATATAGATCCTTTTTCTCAATAATGGTGATATGTGGGCGGATGAAATTTTTCGGACGTTGTTCAGGAAGTCCTCCCGATAAATAAACGCCATCCACTATGTCTAACAGTTTGTTTTTTCAAAAGTTATGGTGTTTTTTTCTTAAAAATGTCATTTTATGCCTTACCAGTATATAGATCCTTTTTCTCAAAAATGGTAATATGTGGCAGATGAAATTTTTCGGACGTTATTCAGGAAGTCCTCCCGATAAATAAACGCCCTCCACTATGTCTAACAGTTTGTTCTTTCAAAAGTTATAGTGTTTTTTCCAAAAAAGTCCAATATGGGCCTTTCCAGGATATTGATACTTTTTCTCAAAAATGGTGATATGTGGGCGGATGAAATTTTTCGGACGTTGTTTAGGGACTCCTTCCGATCAATAAACGTCCTTCACTATGTCTAGCAGTTTGTGTTTTCAAAAGTTATAGCGTTTTTTCCAAAAAAGTCCCTCTTGGGCCTTTCCAGGATAAGGATCCTTTTTCTTAAAAATGGTGATATGTGGGCGGATGAAATTTTTCGGACGTTGTTTAGGAACTCTTTCCGATCAATAGACGTCCTTCAGTATGTCTAGCAGTTTGTTTTTTCAAAAGTTATAGCGTTTTTTTCCAAAAAAGTCCAATCCAAAGTCCCTCCATCCCCACCAGCCTGCTTAGAAAATTTCAGTTCTGTTATGCTTTACAAAATGACAATTTTATCAAATTAGAATATCTCTAAGAGAAAAATCAGTCTTATTCTATAAGTTCTTATAATTTAATTAAAATAGATAAATTTTTTTGTGCAATAAATTTAATATTTTAAATGTTTTCTAACATTTTTGCAGTTTTATCTTTTACATTACTCTTTTAATAACATAACTGTGCCCTGCTATAGCCAAGACACAATTTAACAGAAGTGCATCGGCTAAAAATTATAAATTTATCTTCACACACATCCTTTCAGCAAGATAACGTAGCAATTTATGTCAGCAAGTCGACCAGGCAATGATTAGAGGAGCACAATATTAAGGTACTTGATTAACCAGCACGTTCCTCCGGCTTAAACCCCATGGAAAATTTGTGGGGACTGCTTGTGCGTAATGTTTATGCAGACAACAAACATTACTGGACAAATGATGAACTAAAAGTGGCAATCTGCAACAGCTGGCACGAAATCCGCTCCAACGTTCTGGACAATTTATAAGTGCGATGCCATCCCGTATTTTTAAGACAATAGAAGGAAATGGGAACTGCATAAATTAAAAATAATTGATTAATGCTTAGTTTAAATAAAAGTTTGTATAAATGAATCACTAACCTTATCATTTTGACGCATTGAATTTTGCACTTGTTTACATAAATTTAAATAAGCATAATATAATGGTACATCTCTAAAAGCAAAACCGGCTTATTATTCACTTATTTGAACGTAGAATTTTGTAATAAGGTGACCATACGTAACATTTTATAGTTTGGATGAATTGAGCAAATATTAAGGTGACCTTATCATTTTGGAGCACACTTTATATCTGATTTTCCTAAATTGAACTACACTGTCAATTTTAGCTGATGACGGCAATATTTAGCTCTGAAATTACTGCTGTTGGTATATTGGCTAATCTACACAGGGCATTATCTGATATTTCTTCCTAATTCAATAAATGGAAAATCATGTTAATTGCGATAAAACAAAGGCTATATATTTTACTAGGAAACGGAATGACTGTTATATACTACACACCAATATTATGATAAATAATAATTCGATACCATGGGAACAGAATGTTAAATATCTTGGTGTTATGCTCGATCCGGAAATGAAGTTTAAGGATCACATACCTTATGTAATAAATGAGGTTAACATATTAATGTACCCTTTCATAAATAGGAAATCTAGCCTTAATATTAACAACAAGAAACAAATTTTAAAGTCCGTTTTTCATGCTGTATTGTTCTATGCAGCCTCCGTTTGGTCTACTTACGCAATTTGCCATATTAAAAAACTAAAAATAGCTCAAATTAAGTTATTAAAACTTATTTGTAATCTACCTCGGTTCTTTTCAACTAAACGCCTTCATGATATTGCGGGTTTCGAATTAGTTTCAGACAACATCTATAGACTTACACCAAATTATAATACCAGATGTATTAATATTGATTTTGTCCATATTAATGATCTAGTATCATCTTAGGTTTTTTTCTAGTCCGTAGTTAAGTAGTATAAGTAGTTTTAAGTAAAAATCTAATAGGTTTCTTGCCAACTTTTCTCCCCCAAAAAGTATTGTATATATGTATATAGAAATTTTGTAAATGTAAATCTATTATTAAGCTGAAAAAGAAAAATCTTGAACTCTTTTACGTATTTAATTCAGTTAAAACGAAAATGACATAAGTTCGTTTGGAGCTATAAAACTGTATTGTGGGATTTAAGTCTATTGGTTTGTGTCAAGGCTATCAATGTATCGCCCTGTCAATGCCGAATCACTCTGTTATTCACAGTGTTAGTAATTGCGTATTGAATGATGTTACCAATACAATTTTTGGGTAATAACGCACCTGACTTAATTAGCTGAATAGAAGGTTTTAGACTCTACTAGAAAATTCTGCTGGCAGTCAGGCATATAAGGCACGCTGCTTTGACTACGTGAGTCAGTTATAGTTTAGAAGTCAAAGAATAAAGTTGTGTATTAAGTGTTGAGAAAATTTTGTGTATAAAGTGGAAGTTAAATGAACGGCTGTATAAAGTGAAATATTATGTTCGCTGCATTTATTTATTATACGCAATTTAAAAGAACTCAAAGGTTTTAAAAAGTTAAAACGTAACAAAATTTATGACAAATATTTTTACTTTTTTTTGCAATTTGATATAAATCTTTACAAAGGATATTATTTTATTGACTTGTATATAAACAATATCAAGAATTTATATATTGCGTTTAAATAAAATATAATTTGACCAATTACAGCACATTATGAGGAGACAGACTATTTACATCATAATCGTATGTGTACAGCTCATTGATGCATAACTCTTGATTAGTATCAGTCGTTAGCACAGAGATGAAATAAACTAAAGAAATAAAAACAAATGCGATTCTTGCCAACCAAATATGTACTTGTAACATTATCAACAACATAAAAATAGACATGCCACACGAACAGTCTAATAAATGGTGAGTTTATCTATCTGCCAATCCACAGTAAAAACTATACGTTAACGGGGAAAAACGTCTACTTTCCTTACATACCACCCCCTCAGACTGAGTTCTTGTGGTAACTCGACCAATAATTTGCACTGGCTGGGTTTCGTACATCAGTTTCTCCTAAACATATCATACATATATACATACATATTTATGTATTTAATCAGACAATCAACGAACAGTACACCGACAAACTAACCAACGAACCAACCACCCAAGATTTAAATGCGACAAACGCAAGCAATTAAATCAATGAATAAAATACAAGTCCCTCCCCAACATCACATCCTGCTGGAATTTAAAAGAGTTTTTCATTGTTATCTTTTTTTTTGTTTGTTCTTTAGAGCACTGTTATTATTAAAATCATTTAAATTTAATTTCATAAACAAAATTTTCTATAATCACAATATTTACCGTTACTTTATTTTTCTATTCCATTTTGTTCGTCTCGCATTATTTTTTATTTTGTAAGCGTTAAGCGTTGTGTTTCGTATAGTCAATACATTGAGAGGCAAATAACTTAAATATAGACTGTGAAGTGGTCAAATTCATTAAAAAAAACAAAATCAAACAAAAATGAGACAACCACAAGTAAAAAACATTATTCTTTTAATTATAAAAATAAAACTAAAAATCGGGGTTACTGTACCCTATCTGGATGAACAGTTTGTACTTCGGTAGACTAGTGGGTAGTATGTTAAGAACAAATTGAGCTTATACAGTCTTTCAACCATGGTGAAATTATATATAGTTTAGTTGTCTATACAACAACTAATTTTTTACAAAAACAACAGGCAATATTTGTTGTGTATGTTAAGGCAGATGTCAAAAATTTCAATATAAAAAATGTAAACCTAAGTTGTATACAGCTAATACTTGTAAATTAGAAATATATTACTTTGTTGAAAATTTCAATTTTCAATTATTTCCTTTTCTGGACATATAATAATTATAAATATTTTATAAACTTAAAATGTTAAATTAATATTAATCTGAAGCATATTATTGAGGCTTATCGACAGAAACAACCTTCGTATAAAAAATCTGATCTAATATTAAACCTATAATTTTAAGAAACAAAGATCCACAAAACAATTCTCTTTTCAAATTTTATTGTTGTTATGTTAACTAAAATCAATAAAAAATATTATTATTATAAAAAAATTCATTTTAATTTATTAATTTGTATAGAGGTATATTAAAATCTTTTCAGGGTCCACTAAACATTATCGGACTCGCTCCAAATTTTGTTCATTTACTTTTTTATATAAAAAGGAACAAAACCCTGCCCGGGGAACTGAAATCAAAACTCTTTTAAATTTGGCCATACAAATAAGAAGACTTTATTATTAAGAAACCTTATTATTTTTTAATGCGTTTTGAAGCTATTTTTTGCAATGGGATATGGTTTACTATTCTTCTATTTAGTAAGTCTCTCCAAGAAAAACTTTTTACACTTTATGAACACAAAAAACGCAATCAGCGACCTAAAGTCGACAGTGGCTTTGTAAAATTTTAATTTTCAGCATACATTAAGACTACTACAAACAACTTTTAATGATTTTATATATTTCACTGAGCAATCCTGAACAGCTACATACATAATCCATTTAAAAACTAGCCACAAGACGAACCAATGCAATCTTAAGAAATTAAATGTTTGGTTATATTTTGTGGCAAGCCATGTCCTATAAACGGTCCACAGCTTATGATACAGAGGGTCAAGATCAGACCCATTCTACAGAGTAAATGAAAGTTGACAAATTGTTTAGAAGCTTGGTTTATAACTTTCAAACCGTAGAATGAGATTAAATGCTTCTTTAGATAAATGTACATACATCCTATCATTGTTTATTATATTTCTTCCGTGATCATTTTTGTTCCGATGTTTCTGGCTATCAGTATACCTTAAAAAAAAAGCGTTTGAAATTTTCTATCCTGTTTTTATTTTTTATGCTGCAGTCAACAAGTAAGCTTAGACGTTTGAAAGCCTCAAGTCTCAAGTCATTGTTATTAATTCGGCTCTGGAACTTTTCCGTGATATTCATCTCCCTGGATTCCGCTGAAGTTTGACCGCCTTAATGATATACTGTTTTCAAACTGTCCGTGACCAGCCCAAACGAGCGGTACTCTCTAGTAAAAGCTGCAGCAATTTAAAACAGCCGTTACTGCCCAACGCTTCAGAGGTTAGCTTTCATAAACCATATGATCAAATATCCAGTTTTTGAATTACTTTTTTTAGGTTGCACAATATCTGAAAATTTTTTGTTTTAAGTTAATAGCAGCTTGAAATATTATTTGTTCCACTAAAAAGTGCGAGTCGCTGCTCTTTTACACGTAATCTGTAAATAACCTAAATTTTAACAAAAAATATGTTGAAATTTAACTTAATAGATTTAAAACAAATCAAATTAATGAACTGGAATAACTAGTCATCTATCAGTTCTATTAAATTAATTCGAATACGCAAGGTCTGTAGCTTGAAACAAACAGAAGTCTTAAACTGCCTACTGACTACTTATTGGTACACTTATTCTATCAAGTAGTTATTCAGTAGTCATTGATTGAGAATAACAACCGAATAGAAAAAAAAGCTCTAAAATATAAAAAAGCAATCAAATTAAACATTAAAGAAAACATCGAAAAAACTTTACAACACAAATAAAAATATTGTATAACAGCTAATATGCAATAATATTGAAATAAGTATGTATATATTGTAATAAGTATGTGAATGTACACATAGAATTTTTTTGTTTTGCACGTGTGTTTGTACAAAATATGTACCTTTTACTTTCGTTTAATTGAGAAGGATTCGTATATTGGCAGGAAGGATAACTTTTTTTATTGTAACATGTGTTTGTTTCTCTTTTAACATGTGTATGTGTACAGGTACGTATACACAAGTATGTAGAATGTCCGAATACCTAAATGTAAGTATGTTGTGTCTCTCATTGTTTTTTTTTATTTAATATCAATATCATTTTTGACGTTACTCTACCTATTACCTTTTTTCTTGTTGTTTGTTTACTTTGCACCTCGCACCAACAAACTCGAAACTGAGACAAGCAGAGCCATAAAAAATAACAAGAAATGGAAACAAGGGAAACAAAAATAAAAGTAATACACATACACACATACCTATACTTGCAGCCAAACAATAAAATAAAATAAGCGTACTGTAGTAAAATTGAAGGGAACAAGCAAGGGTACCCGAAAACACCGAAAAACCATAGGACGAAACGCAGCATTGTTTTATCTTAACAAACCAAAGTGGAAAAAAAAATATGCAGATCAACAACCAACCATTTTAATGCTTCCCAAAGAATATTCAAGTTGTGTGCAAACAAAATTTCGTAAGTAAAGTCTCTAATCAAAACTTTATTCCTGGGAATAATTACAGCAAAATGTTTTTCAAATACCGTTAATTTTTTATATATACATATATCTAACCTGATCGATATTTAAAAATATGTTCTCCTTTGAAATTCAAAAAACTTTATTAAAAATTATTAAAAATAGTTCAATTTATAAAAAAAATACATACAACATACAGGATAAGAAAGTGAAAATCATTTGAAAAATAAAGGAAAACACAATATTTCATGCATGTCTGTATATACAGGGAGTTAGCTACACATTTTTATGCTTTTATTAATTAGAAATATTAAATGCATTTGAAACCTACATATTTTTTCCCCCTCCATCCCCACCAGCCTACTTAAAAAATTTCAGTTCTGTTATGCTTTACAAAATGACAATTTTATCAAATTAGAATATCTCTAAGAGAAAAATCAGTCTTATTCTATAAGTTCTTATAATTTAATTAAAATAAATAAATTTTTTGTGCAATAAATTTAATATTTTTAAATGTTTTCTAACATTTTTGCAGTTTTATCTTTTACATTACTCTTTTAATAACATAACAGTGCTCTGCTATAGCCAAGACACAATGTGCATCGGCTAAAAATTTAAATTTATCTTCACACACATGCTGAAAGGTGAAGGTTTTGTCAGCATTTTGGGCCAAATAAGGCAGCAAACTTTCAAACAGAATGCCCTGGTACTCTAAACTATCCCTTCGAGTGGAAGGAAAGTAGAGTTCCAGGCTACCATGTAAGCTTAAGCCAGTCTAAACCATCAAACTGTCACCGCCGAAATTCTGTTTGGAAAAATAAAGAGCTCCTTCCTTAAATTTTGCCAATAGCAATTAAAACTATCTGGTCCATCCAAGTTAAATTTTTCTCATCAGGAAAAATTACCTACATACCCAAAAATGTATGGAATATCTTATAACCTTTATAAAAAAATGTTTACCTGATGCCAATTAGTTCTATTATTGTTTTTCGCAAACTTCTTACGCTTAATCTTATGCTGCTTAGTCAGACAGGGTTTTTTTTTTTTAATTTTGCTCGAGTAAGGTTTGGCCACGCGTTGATAGCTCTTAGAATTGTGCTTTTTGAAGCTTGTATTTTCAATTCCTCTTTTATTGTTACCGCACTTTTCATGGAATTCTTGGCCTTTTGTATTTTCAATTCCTCTTTTATTGTTACCGCACTTTTCATGGAATTCTTGGCCTTTCGTGAAATTAGCCGAGTTTCACGGTCAGCCAGGACCTTTGGACCTGTGCTTTTTCATTTTCTAAAATTTTCTCTGTTTTTGAGAAAATTTTGAACAACACACAAAGATCGTCCTAGTTTTTTCGCCATTCCATGCATACTCAATCCCTGCTCATGAAGTGCCACAATTTGTCCTTGTTCATAAGGTGACAATATTTTCCCGCGACCCATATCGCGCAGATATTATTTAAATTATAAATTATTACAAAAAAATAACAATTGTGATACCTTCTGATTAGATTAATTGCTTATTAATCACTGACCTTATCATTTTGACGCATTGAATTTTGCACTTATTTACATAAATTTAAATAGACATAATGTTACGAAAATAAAAATACAACTCTGCATTGTGGTATTTTGGTATATGTCAAGTTGGCAGCACTGTCACATCGAATATCTTTACGTTACATTTGAATTAGCGGATATGGAAATAGAAAATGACCGATATTTCCCGAACCTTCTAAAACGCAGACAATAAGTTTATAAAAGGCTGTTTTACCTACATGTCAGTTAGTTATTATTTGGCTGTTGTAAGATAAAGACGTATTAAAGCGGAAATAAAAGTGCTGTATAGTGAATATTAAGTTGTTGTAAACTGTATAAAAGTTATTGTGTAGTGAATAAAAATATAACAGTAAAACAAATAAATAAAACGGTATTTATTTTATTTTAAAGGCAATTTAAACAAACTCAAACGTTTTAAAAAGGTTAAAACGTAACAATACAAACAGAATGGTACATCTCTAGGAACAAAACCGGCTTATTATTCATTTATTTGAACGTAGAATTTTTTTGAATAAGGTGACCATACATAACATTTTATAGTTTGGATGAATTAAGCAAATATTAATGTGACCTTATCATTCCGAAGCACACCTTATATAAATTATAAGGGATAGGAGATAAACATGACCTTCGGAAATAACCTGCAGTTATAGTATAACGTTCAGAACGGTGTGAGCCAATGTGAACTCTAAACGAGCGAGATGTGTGTGTTATGCTGCCTGCGAAAACCAAATTTTTGAGCTGGAATGATACTATTGGCTTCCATAAAATCAGTCAGTTTAATTTTAATATCTATTCCAAAATTTTACTAACACTCGACAATAAACTGATGTGACGATACGAAGATCGTTTACTGGCTGGTTTACTAGGTTTTTTAATAAATAATATTACATTTTATAGTTATCTACCGACAAATTGTAACCGAACCGAAATATACAGAATGTGTAGGAAAAGTGTTATTAAAATTGATCATGATCCTTAAACTTTTGAGGAAAATAACACAGTTTTAGACAGGAATTAATAATTATTGTCAAAAGTTTAATTCCCCTGTTAGGGAGTGATTTAAGACATCTATTTATGTTTTTCAAGGTATATTATATTTTTCAAGGTTCTCAATATATCAGAAATCTGCAAGCTGTCTATTAAACAGACATCCGATGAATTTACTCCTAATGTTGCATATGATTCCAGAGTATTATTCACTAATGAATTCGTAGTCGGGTCGCCTAGATGGGATGAAATGGAATAATTAGAAGTAAATGTTTGTGCTAAAATTTCACACTTTTCCTGATTGGTGGTATAGCGAGCACCATTTTGTCTTAAAATTGAGATATTGTTAGCCTTCTTCTTTAAAATTTTCGTGAAATTCCATTCCAGATTGCATCAAAACATTCTTGAATATCTATTAAGGAATCTGGAGAATTTGTTCCAATTAGTATTGTGAAAATTCTATCTGAAAAGAATGTGTGTGAAGTTAAATTCGAAAGTTAAATATGTTTTTCTTAACATAACAAAAACTTGTGTAAGTTAACAGAATATGTGTGAAGATAAATGCAAATATGAAATTTTTCTGTTAAGTTAACAGAGACTTCTATTTTAACACTACTTACGCAATTGTGGATTATAAAATATAATTTTGGATAAAAATAACCAAAATAAGGTAAAGGATTGTAAAAATTAAAAAAAAATAAATAAATTAGAATGATACAGTAAGAATAACAAATTAAATGTATTTCTTATAGCTGGTAATTATATCTAAAACAATTGTCCACAAAAATATAAACATATCTGACCTAAGATGCAATAAGGGTGTGAAGTTAGCTACGTAAGTTAAATTCTTTTTTAACAATTTCCTGATTTTAGCAGTCACTAACATGAAAAAGTGTGAAGTTAGCTTCGTAAGTTATATTTTTTTTAATAACAGTAGTAGTGTTCTGTCGTTTGTGCCGTCAATACGTGTTTCTGATGTCCGTCCATAATGTTTCAGTGCCATTTCTTATATATATTTTTTCTTTAAATTAAATTACAAACAATAAAAATTAAAAAACTAAAATAGAACAACAAAAATTCAAGAACACAAGTGATGACAAAAAAAAATTAAACAACAAAAATCATAACATAAACACACATAATTATAACACTTGACAAATAATTAAGTTTTTAAATATAATAACAACAACATAATTTAAGAGAATTTTATTAAAAACACACCAGAAAAACAGAAAACATAACAATAATTGCAACAACTCTTGACAAAAGAATTCGTAATAAAGAATTGAGGAACAACAAAAAATAACAAAACAACATAAAATTATCAACCAACAAAAATTCAACGAAACAATTTCTCAGAAGAGAATTGTGGAACATAGACAAAAATGACCAACAATCCTAACGGAACATACAATAACAATATTAAAATAAATAAATGGAACAGGAAAATACAACATCATCAATAAGAACGAAAACAACAAGATATTAATAACAAAACAAATTATTGGAATAAAACAAACAAGACAACACTAACATTAAAAAATAAACACACACTTGACAATAACTAATTCGAATACGGGCAAGATTAAACATCGGCAAAATGAAAGACTGTTTGATCCATAGGGGAGAATTTAATTATGTGCCCTACCATCGGCAATAATGCTTTCCCTTCCCCTCAGTATTCCTTTCCAAACCTTTGGGTGCGAACCACTTGGAGGGGTTGCAGTTGGATTATTCAGTGGTGAAGGTATAACACTGGCTGCTGAATAATCAACCAGCAGTAACCCATTTCCTTGTCGTACGCATTCAGAGGGGGTTTGTTTGATTTTTGTTTACTCGTGGTTAATTTATATATTTATTTTTTCTTTTATTTGGTTCAATTTACGTATTTATTTACTATTTGTCTCCATAGGCCGGATGTTTTCGCCTTATGTGAAACCCGGGTTTCTGAAAATGTTGATCCACAGGATTTTCATATCCCTGGGTATCACATTCTGTCCCTTTTTAATTTTCATAGGGGTCTTACTATGTACATTCGCATTGAAGTTGTGTACCAATGCCAGCAACCTCTTGGCATGTATGATGCGGAATTTAACTGTCTATGGGTTAAGTTCAGAATCAGGGCACATCTTTTGCACTACGCGTTTTTGTATAGAAGCCCAAACGCGGGAAGAGAGGTTACCATATTTGGCTTCGACTCTCTTTCCGACTCAATATCGAGTATCCTTTCGAATTATCCGAACAGTGAAATTGTTGTTGCTGGTGAATTCAATTTTCATAATTCGTCTTGGTTACGCTATTCAGGCCGTACAACCCCATAAGGCCAATACGTTGAGTTATTTGCCACGCACAATTACCTTGCGCAATTAGTGAACGAACCTACACATATATCGTGTATAGATGGGTACTAGAACAATACCCTCGACCTTTTCCTCACAACACACCCTGAAAAGTATGTAGTTGAGGTTCTTGCACCTTTAGGAAATTCGGATCATTGCACAATTTCTGCCTCATTCCCGTCCACCTCTCTTCGCGAGGTTTCACCCATGGCTACGGAACGCTCTATTTTTAACTACGAGGATGCTCGTTGGGCTGAGCTGAACGATTTTTTTGGGTATTTGAATTGGAAACTTTGTTTCCTTGACTCAAACGTCGACGCCATGGCAGAATGGTGGTGAATATAATAAGGCTAGGGATGGATATTTTCATCCCATCCAAAAAGCTTTCGATTAAACCTAGAAACAAATCTTGGTTTAGTCTGACGTCTAAATTGGCAGTCAGATCCAGAGAGGAAGCATTCAGGAATTGGCGCAGTAACAAATGTGCTCATACTGATTTGCTTCGCAAACAGGCGAGATCTTCATGTGCCGCAGTACTTAGACGCAAAAAGGCTTTATACGAGCAGCGCCTTCGTGCTAAAGTTCTTACTTTTCCGCGGGGAAGTAAAAACTTTTGGTCATTCGTTAAAAGGCTGAGGAACAACGCTAGTTCGTTTCCTGCTCTTATAAAGAATGACCACACATTCACGAACCCGGTTGAAAAGGCAAACCTTTTGGCCGAAATGTTTGCAAGTAATTCTCACTTGCCGGAGAGCGTTCGACCACTGCCCGAACTTGAAAGAGTATCAGTAACTATGCCTAGTATATTCTTACGAGCTCGTGCTATAAGAAGGGTCCTTGCAAATCTCAACGTTAACAAGTCCAATAGCAGTTTGTTCCGCACTCTCCAAGGTTATGGAGAGTATAATTAATCACCACCTTGTGGGATATCTGGAGTCCAACGATTTACTTAGCGATCGTCAACTACGGTTTCCAAAAGGGCCGCTCTACCGGTGACCTGCTGGCGCTGCTCTCGGAGAAGTGGAACAAGTCCATTCATGGTTCGGCGAGAGTAAGGTTGTGGCTCTGGATATCTCAAAGGCGTTTGATAGAGTTTGGCACGAGACTCTCATTTCGAAACTTAATGTTTTTGGTGTCGGTAGTCACTTCTCTCGATTTATATCGAGTTTTCTCAGAGATCGCTCTATAAGAGTGGTTATAGATGGGGTCTCATCCGACGTGTTCAGGGTAAACTCAGGGGTACCGAAAGGCTCTGGCAATAGACACATTAGATATCAGAAAAATCGGGTTAAGGATAAAATTCTGGGGGAATCGGACCTATTGGGGTGGAAAGGAATTCACGAGTTTTAACCCCATGACCCAAAAATCCTTGTGGACCGAGATATACCGCCTTGAATAAGACCATATTTGGCCAAAGAATTTGATCTTTTACCCGATTTTTCGAATAGCTAATATGCCTTTAGGCACATTAGTGGCCATCGAGGAATTCACGAGTTTTTACTCTATGACCGAAAAGTTCTTGTAGAACGAGATATACCGCCTTGGATAAGGCCATATTTGGCCATAGAATTTTATATTTTACCCTATTTTTCGGATAGCAAATGTGCCTTTAGGCCAAATATGGGCATTTTCAAGGCGGTATATCTTAGTCCACAAGGGCTTTTGGGTCATGCGGTAAAAACTCTTGACTTCCTTGATGGAATACCTTTCCACCCCAATAAGTCCGATTAACCCAGAATTTTATCTTTTACCCGATTTTTCGAATATCTAATGTACCTATTACCAAATATGGCTTTTTTCATGGCGATATATCTCGGTCCACAAGAACTTCCGGTTCATGTGGTAAAAACTCGTGAATTCCTTGACGGAATACCTTTCTACCCAAATAGGTCCGATTCCCCTAGAATTTTATCTTTTACCTGATTTTTTAAAATTTATTTTATATTACTGTATGCTTTTATAAAACTACAATTTGTACAATAACAATATATATTTAACATTTCCTTTAGTAAATATTTTAGAATTTCTTCATTCGCAATACTTTTTTAGATTTTAATGTTTTTTAATTATCTTTCAAATTAAAATGTAACACCTAAAAAATTTAGCTTCGTAAAGTTAAATTCTTTTTTGGAATGTTAAATTCTTTTATTTCTACCGTTATTGAAAAGAGAATATAACTTACGAAGCTAACTTCACACTTTTCCATGCTAAATAACAGTGACTCTTAAAATTACAAAAATTAAAAAAAAGAATTTAACTTTCGAAGCTAACTTCCCACCCTTATAATAAGATGCAAATCTGATTATTAAGGAAAATTATAATATATGGTAAGTTCATATTTAAATTTAAAGATAAATTAAAGAATCGATAAAGATAATATTTGCTCAAATTCTCTTCAATGGGAGTGCGTTCGCGTGATTCGGACTAAACTATTTAAGAAGGATGAAAGTTACGTCTCTGCCAGTGTTGAACATTTAAAAATATGTTTCCATAAAGGAATTCGGAATACACATTATTATTGGTAACATATATTAAGAATGAAGCGCCTAGTATTGTCATTCTGCTATTAAATGCAGTCAATTTAATAAGATCGATTAATTGTTGGATTGCAATGTAAGTTTGACAGACAGAATGATGGTAATTAAACCGAACCATATTCTAGTATAGGCCTGTTTAACAATGTATAAGCTTGGTTACATACAGATCAGTAAATTCCATTGCCCATCTCTTATATATGCCAAATTTATTTATAAAACTACGCTTCTAAGGGTTCCATGTTTAAGAAAAAGTTAGTAGAAATAAAGTTGCCTCGATAAAACCTCATGTGGTTACAGTTGTTAGAGGTTAATTTTCTTGGTTTGCTGTTTTGATAAGTTACAGTTGACTGGCAGAAAAAGTTGTGCAAGCTTTAATGCAAGATTACTGTCGAATTTTGAGCATGTTGCCTCTAGTAGTTAGTGTTTTGTAGCCACTGTAAGTAAATAACCTAGTTAGTTTTAATATGTACAATAAGAGAGTTTCGAACCATCAATATCAATAGCTAAAAATAATTTACTGAGTTCAGTTTTTGTCGTAAACTGCATAAATGATGCGAAAGATACAGCAGACATTTAGTCACAAGTAAACGATTAAATTAGTTAAATAAAATTAAACGATTAAAGAAAGTATGTAAAGTGGCTAAGTCTGTATGCATCTTAACCTGGTAGATGAACCACATTTTGAATGAACATGCAAATATAAGAAATATATCTATGCTGGGGGTGCTGTGATTGCTCACACTTGACTACAAACTCAATTTAAAAGAATGTTTTGCTTTGTTTAAACGAGTTTTAACCTTTCAGTATAGGTTTTTTTTTTTTTTTTTTTTTTTTTTTGTTAAACGACAATGAATATGACAATGAAATTAATGATGTTCTGCATTTTTGGTTCCTTCGTATATCCTTGAATTATCCTGGAACATATTGTCTTATTCGGAATTAAAACAAGAATGTGTTTATAAAGAAAAAGCTTTTCATATACAATTAGTAAAGCTAGTTGTTACAAACACAAATTTTTATTACAACGCTGTTATAATTTACTATTTTATTTTCTATGTGTATAACAGGCAACAAATGATGCTATCCTCACGAGAGTTTAAGGGGATGATACGGAAGGCGAAAAGAAGCTCATTGAGGTCCTTTTTTGGTGAAATTGAGGAATCCAGTGAGGCTGGCAGACTTCGCAGACTTCTCGCGAAGACCGACTATGTTGGGAAGGCGAGAATTGTTTTTATCCTCAAAGCGGGATAACCCTCTACTTCCACCGCGAAGGATCTCAAGCCCATAAGCATGACATCATTCATTCATTTTGAAGACCTTGGAGAGGCTTCTGGATAACGAAATACGGTCCAAATACTTTCCTATGCTTCCCAATAGTGCTCAAAACACCTACACGAGGAGCTGGTCAACTGAGACTGCACAACCAAAGCCTTATTTGCTATACTTAACTGGTTATATAGTATATTCGTGAAGAATTCTGACACAAGATTATCTTATAGGTTGCCTGACTATTGCAGCGTATTTTATGCGGAAGTCATGGCCATACTGAGGGCCGTGCTATGCTTGTTGAATGGCGGGATTTTCCCTAAGAATCTTCTGATCTTTTACAGTCGTGCTGCGATTAGGTCTCTCGTGAACGAGATGCCGCAGGTTTCTTATGGAAATCTCGGTTCATTCGAAGGTAACTGTTATATGGGTTCAGGGACACAGTGATTTCGCCGGGAATTGCGTTGTTGACGAATTGGCCAGTGTGGATACTGAGCTCGATACTTTCGAACAAGGACTTATCACTAGTGTCCCGATTGCCTCGGTTAAGCTAGATATTCTCCGGTCAGTGCGGTATCGCCAGGCACTGCTGGACCAACCTCGATAAACGGAGGACCAAATGTATTCTCTCCCTAAGGCGTGTGGCAATACATCGCACAATTACGGTCCTAATGGGTCACTGCTCGATTGGGAGGCATGCTGATAGGCTTGGCATCCCCTCGAATAATTTTTGCAGGAGTTGTGGTTCCGAAAAGGAGGAGGAGACTGTCTTCCACCTTAGGTATCAGTGTTGGCTCTTGCTGCAAGACGGCGGAAGTTCTTGGACTCCCACTTCTTGCCATCTTTGACTGAACTCTCCAGAATAAAGGTTGCCGCAATTTCGAGATTTATTTTGAAGTCTAAATGGTTTGTTATGGAGACTATTTGATCCCCGGGTTGGCATTTATGCTTGTGGCTCACAATGGGGTAAGTATCTGGCCTAAGTGGGACTCCTTCCCTTTAGGGTGGTCCACCACCTTACCTAACCTAACCTACCCTCATGAGAACTTCTCATCACCTAAAACTAAAATTTTACGAAAACCTTCCATTACTTATTTAACCCTAGAAAGATAACGGTTTTTTATTTCTAGCACCCTTTTGAGGACATAAAAAATTAAAAATTTATATATTTATGTGTTATTGAGATCATTTATGTATTTAATACGATTTATTTGTTAACTTAAAAGTTTGGTAAGTGAAAACAATAATAAAAGGAAATAACGAAAAATTGAATATACAACATATTTACTATCTTGATTAAAAAGTTTCAGAAATAACCCTCGAGTGACGGTCTCATCATTTCGATTAGGTTTTTTTTTTTTTTTTTTTTTTTTTTTTTTTTTTTTTTTTTTTTTGTTAAGTTGGTACATCTGTTGTTGATATTCCCGCTAAGTCTTAGCGTCATAGATTAACATTTGCAAAAGCTACGTGGCCAAGAGTACATCTCATACGACTTACTTTACTGCCCTAAATCAGAGAATACAGCCTTAAGTGGAACGGAGAGTGAAGGCGAGAGTTGGTGGAAGAAACTATTCATCAACCTTCCAGAAAGGAAGTAGAAAATTCTTTGTAAACTTTAAACTTATATTTGCAAGCAAATTACACTACAACTGATGAGTAATACAAGGCTTTACACAAAGTAGAGTAATTTTATACTGTAATCAATAAAAAAAGCCAATCTTCCGTGACTAATTTCGGATTATTTTACTTCATTGTATCTTGTTTATTACATATGCATACTTAAATAAAAAATACATAATATGCAGAAATGTTTGCAATTGATTCTTTTTTTTTACAAAAAATTCTATAACTCGAAGTCTCCGTAAGTAAGTCGGTTAATGGAGATTCGACTTATGCAAGTTCGACTGCACTCTGCAACAATGCATCAATTTGTTTCTCTAAACCTCTCTTACATGCCATTATTATAAAAAAATTTTGAAATAAATGTTCGAAAAATAAGAACACGTACATATGGTCAGTGATGCGAGAAGAAAAAATTGCTCAATATTCAGTAGTGCATACATATTTTGTGGGATTATCCCACTTCAAAATTTGTTAGTGATTGCCAGATTGTTAAAGCTAATACTGGTTTTCGCTTAAAATTGTAAAACTACTTTAACATTTTAATTTTCAAATAATAATATTGTTACGTTTTAACCTTTTCAAAACGTTTGAGTTCGTTTAAATTGCGTTAAAATAAAATTAAACCACTTTGCTGTTGTTAGAGACTCGATGATGGTTTAATTGCACCGCACTTCTCTATTTCATTGACCAGCTTCTTAACTTCATTACACTTCGCCAGAGGTATAAATACTGAGTGGCTGTTTTATCGCACTCGCTTCGCCAGTTTTTATTTCATGTTTGACAGCTGTTCTGCCTTGATTTTTATTTTTCTGGCGAATACGCAGGCGTAATTCTTTAGCAGCTTTTTGGCTTTATTTCTTTCTGAAACTGCTAGACCCGCTACCCATTTCTCTACATTTTCGTCAAACACCTGTTGATCCTTGGCTGACATATTGGCAAGTTCCGGCAATTATTGGATTTAATGAGGGCTTTTGCTGATAACAAGTCCGTCTTCATTTCTGATGACTCTACTAACCGCAAGCGGTTGTCCTCACAATCTCCCTCCATACGCGCCCATATCAGTGATTCAGTCTGCGGTGGTAATTTTTGCCGTTTGGCAGCAACTAATCTCCTAGCGTGCACTTGATGCTGGTATCCCCTATATTATACAAACTTATTATCTGTTGCCCCATATTCAAATTGATACCATGGATTATCATAAAATCGACACCAATGATAACCTCGTCTACAATATCGGACACAATAAAAATATGGCTTAAAGTAATGTTCGCTATAGTCACTTTTACCTCAATTTTTCCGTAGCCGGTGCAGACTCCACAATACCTGTTCGTGGTCTGATATTATTAGGTTTCTCATACTTTCCTTCTCTACATTAGGTCTGATGATAGACTGTGTCGCACCGGTGTCTATAGCGAAGGTGTGTTGTTTGCCATTAATGTACCCGCACGCTGTTATTTTTCTGCATCACTGATATGGATATTGTGGGAGCCAGTTCTTACCCCTCAGTGCTAGCTCGTTTTAGTTTAACGGGGACTCGTTTGTTGTTTGATGGTAGTTGGCCCGTTTATTATTTCGTAGTGGTGAGACGGATCTTGACCTTTTGCGTGGCGCTTTACAGTTTCTCTGGAAGTGACCGCTCTTTCCACAGTTAAAACATTTTAATTTTGATTTTTACTTAACTAGAAGCCTCTTGACCACCTCCGCTATTTTGTTGATTTCATTATCCTTCTCTGCCACAACTTCCATATTACGCACCTTGTGTATTTGTGGCTGTAATAACGTGCGAGCAGTCTCTTGCACAAGTGCGAACGTCAGAGTATATGCAAAGTTTGTCTTTTGTATAGCACATACAGCTAGCCATACATACATCGGGGTCTCGTATGCCGTTAAAGAAGTCTTCGGTCTTAAGATGGTCTACTATTGGATAATTTTCCCCTGGATAGGTAAGCTGCACCAATCACCCGACTTCCATTGCAAAGGCTTGAAGCGACTCATTAGCCTTTTGCGTTCGGCACTTTAACTCCATGCAGTACAAATCGCGTTTGTGCTCGCCGCCAAATTTACGCTGTAGCGCCAGCATTAAGTCGTTGTAGATGTTTCTGCAGCTGGCTGGCATGGTGTCTAAAACTTTTGCTGTAGTACCTTTTAACGCCAATATTAGTTCTAGAGCCTTCTCTTCATCGTCCCATCAATTTCTGCTGGCAACTGTCTCGAATTGGAATTTAAATACGGATAGGGGTGAGCTCCCATTAAAGCAAGGTGGCACTGTTTCCGGTCGCTGGCACTGTAGACTGTTGATTTTCTCTTCTATTACATTTAATTTTCCGTCAACAGTCTTTTCTAGATTTGTCACTATTGCGACGACGTCATCAACCCTTTTGCTTACCGTCTCATATATTTCTTGCAGCTTCTCTGTTGTTGCACACGACGCTTCTTCAAATTTCTTTTCAATGTTTGCCAGAAAATTCTGGTTTTCTGCTCTAGAAGTCGCGTACCTCAGCCAAGAGTTTTTGATTATCGGCTGTTGAAGTTTCACTTACTTCAGCTAAAAGGTTTTGACTATCTGCTCTAGAAATTTCTCTAACTTCAACTCTACAGGTTTCTAGTAGCTCAGTAGAAGCTTTCTCAAGTTTCGTTTCAATTTTTTCCAGAAAATTCTGGTTTTACACTCTAGAAGTTTTCTGTACCTGAGGTAATAGCTTTGCATTATCAGCTTTAGAAATTTCTTGTGCATTCGTCTCAGCATTAATTTTTTCTCTAAGCTTTGTACTTGCATTTTTTCCATCATCATAGCGAGCAATGTGCTTGTTGTTGCAGTGGCACGTATCTCAGGCTACAGTGTACACAATGAGGACACCAATGACTGCTCAAAAAGCGAAAATCGGCTGTTTTCTTTGTTTGCAACAATTTAAAACTCAGCTGGAGTAAAAGAAAAAGCAACATTATTTTCCATAAGAAAATAAAGCAGTGCGAAAAGCACAGAATATATATGATCTTTCGTATATGTATGCAAAAAAATAAGTAAATAAAAATAAAATAAGGGTGTGAAGTTAGCCTCGTAAGTTAAATCCTTTTTTTTTAATTTTTGTAATTTTAACAGTCACTGTTATTTAATATGAAAAAGTGTGAAGTTAGCTTCGTAAGTTATATTGTTTTTTCAATAACAGTAGAAACAAAAGAATTAACCATTGCAAAAAAGAATTTAAAGTTAAATAAACTCTTGACTTCTTTGATGGAATACCTTTCCACCCCAGTAGGTCAGATTCACCCAGAATTTTATCTTTTACCCGATTTTTCTAATATCTTATGTGTCTTAGGCCAAATATGGCCTTTTTCAATGGGGGTATATCTCGGTCCACAAGGACTTTTGGGTCATGGGGTAAAAACTCGTGAATTCCGATTCTGCCAGAATTTTATCTTTTACACGAATTTTATCTTTTTTCGAATAGTTAATGTGTCTATGGCCAAATATGGCCTTTTTCAACGGCGTATATCTCGGTCCACAAGGACTTTTGGGTCATGGGGTAAAAACTCGTGAATTCCTTGATGGAATACCTTTCTACCCAAATAGGTCTGGGGGAAATTTTATCTTTTACCTGATTTTTTTAAATTTATTTTATATTACTGTATGCTTTTATAAACCACAATTTGTACAATAACAGTAAATATTTAAAATTTCCTTTAGTAAATATTTTAGAATTTCTTCATTCGCAATACTTTTTTAGACTTTAATGTTTTTTAATTATCTTTCAAATTAAAATATAACACCTAAACAACTTTAGCTTCGTAAAGTTAAATTCTTTTTTAACATTTTTGTAATTTTAACAGTCACTGTTATTTAACATAAAAAAGTGCGCAGTTAGCTTCATAAGTTATATTCTTTTTTCAATAACGGTAGAAATAAAAGAATTTAACATTGCAAAAAAGAATTTAACTTACGAAGCTAACTTCACACCCTTAAATAAAATTTAATGTAGTAAAATTGGATTGGTTGTGATTTTTTTTAAGATATACAGAATTTTCTGTTGTATTTAGTGAAAGAGATGTACTTTTTTAAAGTAATAAAGGTAAGTAAAAAATGTGGAATAAAATTTAACATTAATTTTAACCAAAAAAATTGTCAGATTACAATAATAATGCAAAATAAAAAATTTTACAACTCAGCTCGAAGAAAAGAGATAGCTATATTATGTTATTATTAACTATCTCGTGTATCCCTATTGAGTTGTAAAATTTGTTATATGGTTGTTGTTATTTTTGGTGGCGTTACTGTATACACTGTGTCTCAGGCTCTTACTTCTCATAAAATTCATAGCCATCAATGTGAAAACCACGCCGCTGAAATACGTCTAACAAATGATTTTGTAATTCGGACTTATTACCAGTTGTTGAGAGCTCCAATTTATTTAACTTGCGTTTGAGCCTGTCCACTTTTAATTCTTGGAATTTATTTATTTTTTTTTAAATTTCCTTTTACAAATTTGTATTTTCTTTTTTATTTATATCGCAATCCCACTTCTGACACCAATGTTACGTTTTAATCTTTTCAAAACGTTTGAGTTCGTTCAAATTGAGTTAAAATAAAATTAAACCAATTTGTTGTTGTTACAGTTTCTTTATTTACTTTACTATAACTTTTATACTGATTGTCTGAATACAACACTTAATCTTCGTTTATACAACACTTTTATTTCCGCTTTACCACAACTTTATTTATTGGCAGCCAAACGATAACTAACTGTGTAGGTAAAGCAGCCCCTTTATATACCTAATTGCCTACAGTTTGGAAGGTTCAGGAAATATCGACCATCTTCTATTTCCATATCCCTTAATTCAAATGTAACGTAAAGATGGTCGCTGTGGCGGTGCTGCCAAATTGACTGGGTGACAAACAACAAGAACCAAATATAGCCGAATGGTAAGATATTTGAGTCAAACGAGTAAGTCGCATTAGTGAATCTTATTATTTTGTGGGAGCTTAAAGTATTACTTTAATAAACAGCTTTTTTTGTAAACTGGCCTTGTGTTAATCGAATTTTTAGGCGCGACAAACGTAGATGGTTTGAGTCGATTGCTGAAGAAGCTGAAAAAGCAGCTGCAGTAAGAAATTCGAATTTTTTTTTACTGAGCACGCCGCATGGTAGGCGGTATATCAAATGGGACTATGCCTGTTAAGAGCCTCAACGGGAAGCTGTCAACCAACTCTACTGAACAACTCCAGAAAGACTAATAATCAGTCCCTAACTTCCATCGCGAATATACTTACGATTTCGCGCGTCAATAGCCAATGCCTCAATCAGGCGGAAATCGCTTCGGCAATAAGGAACAACAAGGCGGGAAAGACTAAGGCAGTAGACGGTATTGTACCTGAAATGCTCAAGACTGATACGTCATTCGAGAAAGCTTTTCATCGTCTGAAACACCAAAGCATCTGGGAAGCACACTTAAGAAAGGGGGTTCCAAGTGAATTGGTCTACCACATACAGACGTGCTGTATTCCAGGAGGTGCGCTTTCTGACTCCATTATTATAGTTTCAGCTATTCGACAGGGATGTTTCCTTTCCTTACTAATTTTTCTGCTGCTGATAGACGAGGTACTTCAAACAAGTGTAGATACCACTACCAACAGAGGCATTCTTTGGCATCTAGTTAGCATGCAATACCTTAACGACCTGATTTATAAAACTCACCCACTGATCGCATCTTCTTACATGATAAACCTGTTAAAGAGGTATAAAGTTTTATATACCTTGGCATCCAAATCACACCAGGCGTAGGTGCTAAAACGGATATCGAGGCCAGACTTGCGAAGGCAAAAGGAACTTTTGTAAGCAAACGAAAAGTATGGCGATGCCGGCAACTATCATCTGTAACCAAAATTATAATATTCGATGTGAATGTGAAGTCTGTACTTCTTTACGGAAGTGATACTTGGCTCATTACAGTGTAGGCAACGAAGCTTTCATCAACCGATGGCTGAGAAATAATCTGTGTATATAGTGGCCATAAAACTGGATTTACAGCTCCGAGCTTTACAGAAGATACAGAGAAGCACCCATTGCCCTGGGGATGAGAAAGCGAAGCCGCAGTCGGATGAAAGCGACATGGCGGAGAAGTCTTTTGGACGGGATAAAGTCTGTTGATAGGGAACTAAGTTGAAAGCAGATCAAAAGTATAGCAATAGACCGTTATAAATTCAGAAAATTTTTTAATGGCACTATGCGCTACTTACTCGTAAGCGGCGCGAAAGCATATAAATATAAAATTGGTCTTATCTGCATAAGTTTTATAAAATGGTTATCAATAAAAATGTTTGAGTAAAGATGCATATATTGTATGCTTGGGAATATATATTTTATAAAGTCTTTCACAAAAATTGTTTTAAAGTTACAAACGTGAAGGCCAAATGAAACGAACTCATCATTTTTAATTTACAAAAAAACAAGAAACAAAAAGAAATAATTAAAATTATTTTCACATTTACGCAATTAAATTTCATACCAAACGAACGAATATTGTTATAAGAGCTACACAGAGGGAATACAAATAAGAAAAACGAAAACAACAGAAAAATACAAGAAATTAACGGCCAACAACATGAACAAATAATTGAACTTAATTGGATTTAAGTCGTATGAAATGGAGTACGTGGTAATAGAATATAATATCACCACCAAAACCACAAACAACTTGAAAACCGAAACCAAAAAAAGAAGGAACAAAATATAAAAGTATAAAATAATAAAAATAATAATGATAAAATATTATAATTTATTCTCGATAATAACGACGAAACACATCAAATGAAAAATATATTTAATCATTCATAAACTTGCAGTGCACTGGTGACCAATGAACGAGAGTACGAAACAAAGCTCAAAGCTGTAGTGAGTACAATGCCAAAATTTGGAAATTGTACGACTTTGGATGGAATTTTGGTGCAGATGTGGTGCCAACAAATAAATAAATAAATTTAATTTTAATAAAATACTGATTGCTTAAATAAATTTACAATTCGAAATATAAGAAATTTAATTTTAATCTTTAAGTTTGGCTGTTGTCTTCTCTATAAAGAGTCAAGTTATTTTACAGACCTATCCAAAACTTTATTTATTTCCAAGTGTGTTGCTTTAAATCGTATTGATAATTTTTAAATAGATATGTAAACGGTGGACAAATTTCAGGTTAGGAAGTAAATTGGCGTAAAAACACATTTTTTTTACAAATTCAATTGTATTCATACCAATTTAATATAGATATATGGGAGTCAATAACTGAATATGATGGCGAGCAAATATCCACCTCTATCTCGTCGGCAAACGTTCGCTCTTTTCACAAAATTTTTAACCAAAAAAATATATAAAATAAAAATGTTCAAGCCCATAAACGGTACGATCACTGATAAACGAATATTTGACACTTTAAAGTTAGCCAGTACCGTCTCAACAGTTCCACCTTTTAATTTTTAAGTGAAGTTCTATTCTATATTGTTCTTATAAAGGGTCCGCCAAATAATTTTTTTTTTTTTTTTGAAAATGCTATAGAAAAAACTACTGAATATTTTCTCAAATTTCTTTTCTTATTTGAAAGTACAATCCTTCCGGTTAATAATGGAAAATAATTTCATTCAAATGGCTGCCTCGGCTGGCCATGCAGTAGCCTACACGATCGGTCCCATTTTTAAGCACATTATCGGTTGTGTGCAGCTGTATTTCACCAATGGCTTCACGAATATTGTCCTTTAAAGCGTCAATTGTCTCTGGCTTGTTAGCGTAACACTTATCTTTGACGGCACCCCACAAATAATAGTCCAACGGTGTCAAATCGCAGCTCCGAGGTGGCCAAACGACATCAGCTCTGCGGATGATAATGCGATCTTCAAAAACAGGGCGCAAAACATCGAGTGTAGCTTCGGCTATGTGGCACGTAGCGCCGTCCTGTTGAAACCAAATGTTGCTAATATTCTCCTCTTCAATTTTTGTGAACAAAAATTCGTTCAACATGGCCCGATAACGATCGCCTTGCTCATTTTCGAAGAAAAATGGCCCAATTATGCCTCTGGACCAAACTCCGCACCAAACAGTGACTCGTCTTGGGTGTATCGGCTTTTCAATGTATGCGTGCGGGTTTTCTGTACCCAAAATGTGACAATTTTGCTTGTTTACATACCAGCTAAGATCAAAATGAGCTTCATCTGAAAAGATGATTTTTTTTTTGGCAAAATCGGCATCTTCTGTAAGTCGATCGCAGGCCCAGATTCTCAGCGTTGTTAAAGCGTATACACCACCATATTGGTTCAGCGGAAGGTTAAAATTAATTATCTGTCAAATCAGACATGAGCTAAGTGTTAGTTTAATAAGCACTAGTTGAAAAAAAAAAACGTTAGATGGCGGACGCTTTATATATTATAAATTTATTTTTAACTTTATTTGCTTGTTTGTCCGTCAATCAAGTATGAAGGACTGTGGGAGACATCTTATCATTTTCTTCATATAGACAGACAAGTTAACGTGGTTAACGAGAGTATCGCCACGCTGGCTGCTCAAAGCACGAATGAATACATTGCGTCTACCAACGGCCCCGCCTAAAATAAAAATCACCAGTGAGTACCAAATTCAAAGGCGTGTTGATTGGACACGACCTTCACACCTTGCTAGAGTGTCGGAGTTACGTATAAACCACAGCCAGCACGTTGCTCCCACAAGGAGGTATCATCATAGCCAGGAAGAGAGCAAAGTCACTGGGGATCCTGACTCCCATGGTACCAGAATCAAGCATCCGTTCGGGTTTCGTAACATAAAAACTACTACCAGTGTAAGTCCCGAACGATTCCGAAGTGGTGGGCAACCATAAAGATAGGCGGCAAAAAACGGATAGGATCGAGAAAGAGGAAATCTATCTCTGTATTTGTTATAATTATTATTACATATATAATAGTAATGTTACGTTTTTACCGTTTTAAAAACGTGTATTTATAAGTTCGTAGATTGTAGCTAAAATAAAATAAATATTGTGTTTAATTTTTAATTAGTATCTTTTAATCAACAGAGTTTTGTGCACAGTGGTGCTTGTAACGTTTTTACAAGCAATAATAATTTATATTCTTAATTACTCCGTCTGTTTACAACTTTGTAAACAACAACAATTACTCGACAGATCTTTCTACCTAAAGATCAACCAACCCGATCGTAGTTATCATTTAGGTTCGATGACAACCCCTTTCAACAGAGTTTAACCACACTAAACTCTCTTAATACAGTTTAAACCAATAACACGTTCGCAAAATTTTCGACCATAAACTGATTGTTGTTCGCACCGATGCGTTTTTTATATGTCTGAACAAACAACATTTCGAAAGCTCTCGAACCTCGTGATATTTCAGGTAGATTCCATTTCTTTTTATTTTCTTTTTAGTTCATATGTTGCCACGCGAATGTAAACATCTACTTCTTTCAGCTCTTAGTATTTGCTGTTGTTTGTTATTGTCTGTTACATGTTTTCTTTCCTTATTTTTATTGCCGTTATAGTTTTATTTATTTTATTTCTGCTGTTTGTTGTTGTCAATTTGGTTATTTGTAAACAGCACGTATAGTTGTTTTTGCGTCTTTTGTTTAATATAATAATAATAATAATAATAATAATAATAATAATAATAATAATAATAATAATAATAATAATAATAATAATAATAATAATAATAATAATAATAATAATAATAATAATAATAATAATAATAATAATAATAATAATAATAATAATAATAATAATAATAATAATAATAATAATAATAATAATAATAATAATAATAATAATAATAATAATAATAATAATAATAATAATAATAATAATAATAATAATAATAATAATAATAATAATAATAATAATAATAATAATAATAATAATAATAATAATAATAATAATAATAATAATAATAATAATAATAATAATAATAATAATAATAATAATAATAATAATAATAATAATAATAATAATAATAATAATAATAATAATAATAATAATAATAATAATAATAATAATAATAATAATAATAATAATAATAATAATAATAATAATAATAATAATAATAATAATAATAATAATAATAATAATAATAATAATAATAATAATAATAATAATAATAATAATAATAATAATAATAATAATAATAATAATAATAATAATAATAATAATAATAATAATAATAATAATAATAATAATAATAATAATAATAATAATAATAATAATAATAATAATAATAATAATAATAATAATAATAATAATAATAATAATAATAATAATAATAATAATAATAATAATAATAATAATAATAATAATAATAATAATAATAATAATAATAATAATAATAATAATAATAATAATAATAATAATAATAATAATAATAATAATAATAATAATAATAATAATAATAATAATAATAATAATAATAATAATAATAATAATAATAATAATAATAATAATAATAATAATAATAATAATAATAATAATAATAATAATAATAATAATAATAATAATAATAATAATAATAATAATAATAATAATAATAATAATAATAATAATAATAATAATAATAATAATAATAATAATAATAATAATAATAATAATAATAATAATAATAATAATAATAATAATAATAATAATAATAATAATAATAATAATAATAATAATAATAATAATAATAATAATAATAATAATAATAATAATAATAATAATAATAATAATAATAATAATAATAATAATAATAATAATAATAATAATAATAATAATAATAATAATAATAATAATAATAATAATAATAATAATAATAATAATAATAATAATAATAATAATAATAATAATAATAATAATAATAATAATAATAATAATAATAATAATAATAATAATAATAATAATAATAATAATAATAATAATAATAATAATAATAATAATAATAATAATAATAATAATAATAATAATAATAATAATAATAATAATAATAATAATAATAATAATAATAATAATAATAATAATAATAATAATAATAATAATAATAATAATAATAATAATAATAATAATAATAATAATAATAATAATAATAATAATAATAATAATAATAATAATAATAATAATAATAATAATAATAATAATAATAATAATAATAATAATAATAATAATAATAATAATAATAATAATAATAATAATAATAATAATAATAATAATAATAATAATAATAATAATAATAATAATAATAATAATAATAATAATAATAATAATAATAATAATAATAATAATAATAATAATAATAATAATAATAATAATAATAATAATAATAATAATAATAATAATAATAATAATAATAATAATAATAATAATAATAATAATAATAATAATAATAATAATAATAATAATAATAATAATAATAATAATAATAATAATAATAATAATAATAATAATAATAATAATAATAATAATAATAATAATAATAATAATAATAATAATAATAATAATAATAATAATAATAATAATAATAATAATAATAATAATAATAATAATAATAATAATAATAATAATAATAATAATAATAATAATAATAATAATAATAATAATAATAATAATAATAATAATAATAATAATAATAATAATAATAATAATAATAATAATAATAATAATAATAATAATAATAATAATAATAATAATAATAATAATAATAATAATAATAATAATAATAATAATAATAATAATAATAATAATAATAATAATAATAATAATAATAATAATAATAATAATAATAATAATAATAATAATAATAATAATAATAATAATAATAATAATAATAATAATAATAATAATAATAATAATAATAATAATAATAATAATAATAATAATAATAATAATAATAATAATAATAATAATAATAATAATAATAATAATAATAATAATAATAATAATAATAATAATAATAATAATAATAATAATAATAATAATAATAATAATAATAATAATAATAATAATAATAATAATAATAATAATAATAATAATAATAATAATAATAATAATAATAATAATAATAATAATAATAATAATAATAATAATAATAATAATAATAATAATAATAATAATAATAATAATAATAATAATAATAATAATAATAATAATAATAATAATAATAATAATAATAATAATAATAATAATAATAATAATAATAATAATAATAATAATAATAATAATAATAATAATAATAATAATAATAATAATAATAATAATAATAATAATAATAATAATAATAATAATAATAATAATAATAATAATAATAATAATAATAATAATAATAATAATAATAATAATAATAATAATAATAATAATAATAATAATAATAATAATAATAATAATAATAATAATAATAATAATAATAATAATAATAATAATAATAATAATAATAATAATAATAATAATAATAATAATAATAATAATAATAATAATAATAATAATAATAATAATAATAATAATAATAATAATAATAATAATAATAATAATAATAATAATAATAATAATAATAATAATAATAATAATAATAATAATAATAATAATAATAATAATAATAATAATAATAATAATAATAATAATAATAATAATAATAATAATAATAATAATAATAATAATAATAATAATAATAATAATAATAATAATAATAATAATAATAATAATAATAATAATAATAATAATAATAATAATAATAATAATAATAATAATAATAATAATAATAATAATAATAATAATAATAATAATAATAATAATAATAATAATAATAATAATAATAATAATAATAATAATAATAATAATAATAATAATAATAATAATAATAATAATAATAATAATAATAATAATAATAATAATAATAATAATAATAATAATAATAATAATAATAATAATAATAATAATAATAATAATAATAATAATAATAATAATAATAATAATAATAATAATAATAATAATAATAATAATAATAATAATAATAATAATAATAATAATAATAATAATAATAATAATAATAATAATAATAATAATAATAATAATAATAATAATAATAATAATAATAATAATAATAATAATAATAATAATAATAATAATAATAATAATAATAATAATAATAATAATAATAATAATAATAATAATAATAATAATAATAATAATAATAATAATAATAATAATAATAATAATAATAATAATAATAATAATAATAATAATAATAATAATAATAATAATAATAATAATAATAATAATAATAATAATAATAATAATAATAATAATAATAATAATAATAATAATAATAATAATAATAATAATAATAATAATAATAATAATAATAATAATAATAATAATAATAATAATAATAATAAATACTAAATTTTGCGTTTACAATTATTCATATATTTTTATACGGCCATATATATACTTATTATATATATATTACTTTTAGAAGAATCACCAAGAATAAACGGATTTAAATTTATGAACATAAAAATCATACATACATATTCAATTTTTTTACAAAAAGAAGAAAACAACAATAAATAACAGTTAATATATCAGCATATACCTATTTTAGATATATATATAGCCCGTAAATAAATTTTATGGAGCTTATTCATTTAATACTAATATTAACAAAATTTACCTAATATATTTTGACTGATGGTAGCTACATCTCCTGAACGAAACTTAATACTCCAAATTTTGTATTTTTTTTTTTTTAAATTTAAATCAGTAAAGATAGAGAGGGAAAATGTTAGCATTTTTTGCGAACATTTTAAACATCATTACAAAATTTGCCATTAATTAGAAAAACTTACAAACTAACTAATTTCAGATTAGAGTTGTACTGTCGTGAGTTTTATAACCATTTAGAGCATATTTTTTTAACACATTCTTATGCATTATTATAATTATTATACTAGAAAGTAATAAATCACCGATTCAAAAAAAATAAAAGATGTCATCTATCTCACACCCAAAAATGGAAAATAAAATAAAGTGTGTCAGATAAATTATTTTCTTACCAAATTGTGATCATACGTTCACATTAATTTCTGAAATACATAACTTAAACTTACAGTAGTTTTGAATAATGCATATAAGCGTTTCTTATGACTCTATGATGGTTTTACTTTATTTGTAAATAAGATTAGAACTTTATTCATTTGAATAAACAAGTCTGAAAACAACTGATTTTCATTCCATTTTTTAAAATCATCTAATGTTTTATTTTGCTCTTCTTTTTGATACAAGAAATAAATCTTCGAAAACAATTTAATAAAGGTTTCCTTATTCATTTTGGCACTTGTAATAATAAAGGTTTGCAAAAATAGTTTCTTTAATTTTAACACTTCAAACTTTACTTTCAGAAGAATCACCAAGAATAAATGAATTTAAATTTATGAACATAAAAAATCAAACATACATATTCAATTTTTTTTTCAAAAAGAAGAAAACAACAATAAATAACGGTTAATATATCAGCATATACCTATTTTAGGTAGCCACCAAAACATAGTCTGTTAATTTTTTTTTTTTTAAATTTTTTGTATGTTAATAGCATGGGAAGAGATTAATATTTTTTAACTTTTGCGTCTAGGCCCTAGATTCTATTCGGGGTTGCCAGATGAAATTTTCAAAATATCGTCATTTTACTTTCGAAAAATCGTCAAAGAAATCGTAACAAAAACAACCAAGTTTTTAGTGCCTCCAATTTTTATTTACAGTTCCTTTATAGTACAGTTAATAAATTATATATATTTAATGCGTGCTTGAAGCTACGTACAAGTGAATACGCCATTTGCCAAATCGATCAACCCTACTTTTAGAAACTTATTGGATAGTAATGTGAAATAAATAGCTTAATATGCATTTCTTACACAATTTGGTGCTTATTTTGTTAAAAAATTCACAAAAAAAAATTTGAAAATTCGAAAAAATTAAAAAAATCGTATTTTAACTCGCTCTGTTAAGACTTCTGGCAATTAATCCAGTTACTAGGACTCAGTACCCGTTAAATGAGTCCTAGTTCATCCGCCCATGTTGTCTTTTTTTTCCACAACAAGGATAACAGCCCAAAAAAAAATTTGAAAATTCGAAAAAATTAATAAAATCGTATTTTAACTCGCTCTGTTAAGACTTCTGGCAATTAATCCAGTTACTAGAACCCAATCCCCGTTAAACGAGTCGTAGTTCATCCGCCCATGTTGTCTTGTTTTTCCACAACAAGGATAACAGCCCAAAAAAAAATTTGAAAATTCGAAAAAATTAAAAAAATCGTATTTTAACTCGCTCTGTTAAGACTTCTGGCAATTAATCCAGTTACTAGGACTCAGTACCCGTCAATTGTGAAGAATTTGAAAATTCTCGCTCTGTTAAGACTTCTGGCAATTAATCCAGTTACTAGGACTCAGTACCCGTCAATTGTGAAGAATTGTTGTTTTAAAGTTGAGACTCCCAGGGGTAATTCTGTGGTGTCTCAGTTTTTGACTTCAAGGTCAGTAGCAATTTGGAGAAGTGAGGTTAGATAGGACTAACGGAGTGGAGTTACCATACTCGTGCGGTGGGTTTTTGGTGCTACCAGAGTGTTTTTTGTTGACGGTTCGGCGTGTTTATCGGACTTTGATTTTTTTAGTTGCATTTCGGTTTCGGGCGTGTTTAATTGGAATTGGTGACGGACTTGGCTGTGTTGATTGACTTCCTGTTTTGGCTGTGATTATTTTGACTTTGGTGAGTCGATACGTTTGCTAGTTTTTGAATTTTTATTATTATGCCTCCTGCGGGGAAACCTCGCAAGACGGCGAAGGGTGATGCCTCTGACGCTGCGTCTGGGGCAGTCACTGATGAGGTGATGGGGCCCCCTCCACCTGCGAAGTCTCGTCTCCGTCATACGGAGAGCGAGCTGAGCAGTTCGGGGTCGGAAGCTGAGGTAAAGGCGAGTGGTGGTAAGGCGACCACCAAGCGCTTTAAGTCTGCTCCTGTTACTGATGCTGCTGCTGCTGCTGTTGATGGTGTTAAGAGTGGTGCTGGTCGCGGTTCTGCTATTGGTACTGCTGCTCGTGGTGGTGCTGGTGGTGGTGTTGTTGGTGGTGCTGCTGGTGGTGCAGTTGGTGGTGTTGCTGGTGGTGCTGCTGTTTCTGGCGCATGTACCACGTCAGATGCTGGTGCTGCTGCTGCTATCTCTGATAGCTCTGCGGTTGGTGGTGGTTTTGCTGCGGCGTTTCCCCCGTTGCCATCTGTTGGCAGGGAAAGTAGGCAGCGTAAAAGGGCTGTGGCTTCGGCTGCTGCCTTTTCCATGTGTGATGGGGGTGTTACGGTGGCCGACGTTAAGGTTGTCACCGACAGTTTCCGTGAGGTGCTGTTCGGTGAGAACCTTAGTGCGGAGACGATGGGCAGACTCATGAGTCAGGCTAGTGGGTATGAGGAGCTGGTGATGAAACTGCTGGTAGACAACGAGCGGTTGAGGGGTAGGCTGGACATCCTCCAGTCTCCCAGGCCGGTTCAGTCTGTGACCACAGTGCCAGCTCCCGCTGCTAGGCCTGTTGCTCAGGCCCCAACGGTTGCTGCGGTGGTTAGGGCACAGGGTGTCGTGGTTCCCAGGCCTACACCCAAGCCTGTGGAAACCTAGTCGGTGGTCGTTCGCGACAAGAAGAAGGGCGCAACGTCCAAGGAGGTAGTGAGTAAGGTCGTCGAACAAGTCGGACCTACCCTTGGAGTCAGAGTGCACGAGATGCGGCCGCTGAAAAGGACTAGCGGTGCGGTCATTCGCACACCTTCGGTGGCGGAGAGGTCGAGGATTGCCTCGAACAAAAAGTTTGAGGAGGTCGGCCTGGAGGTGACGGTCAGCGACAAGCTTGGTCCAAGGGTGGTGGTTGCCGGAGTGCATGCGGTAATCACTCCTGATGAGTTTATGTCCGAGTTGTTCGAGATGAACCTGAAGGAGCGAATGAGCTACGAGGTGTTCAAGAGGAGCGTTCGTCTGGTTACCAGTCCCTGGAGGTCTGACCCTGCCGGACAGGTCAGCGTTGTTTTGGAGTGCAGTGAGCGTGCTGCGAACGCGCTCCTGGATGTCGGTAGGGTCTACGTGAAGTGGTTTAGCTTCAGGTTGCGGCAACAGGATGCGATCCCGCACTGCTACCGCTGCCTCGGCTTTGACCACCTGCAGCGTGAGTGCAGGATGGGGCAGGATGTGTGCAGGACGTGCGGGACGATGGGGCATCTGGCCTCACGTTGTGTTAACCCGGTGAGGTGCCGCAACTGTGAGATGAGGGGCCTGCCAGCGGACCATAGTATGCTGTCGTTTGCGTGCCCCACGTACTCGGCTATGGTTGCCAGGGCGAACGCCAGACACTAATGGAGTTGCGCCTTTTGCAGCTGAATTCTCAGCGCTCGAAGGCGGTGACGTGCGAGCTAGGGCAAGCTATGTGTCAGCTGGACGCTAGCTTTGCCCTGATCCAGGAGCCGTATTTCGCGAATGGTGATGTTAGGGGGATTCCGGGGGGTTTCGCGTATTTACTGACGGTGTGGGAAAGGCCGCGATTATAGTTAGGGACAGCGACGTGGACTGTACGAAATCAGTTGATAGCCAGCTTGGGGTGTGTGTTAGGGTAAAAGGGTGGTTTGGGGAGATGTTTCTGGCTAGCATCTACTGTAGGCCTGGCGTTTCATTGGAACCCTATCTAGGGTATATGGATACGGTACTACTCGCGGCGAGTAGTATTCCTGTTATCCTCGGCCTAGATGCGAACGCCTCCTCTCGTATGTGGTTCAGTAAGATTTCCAGACTTGGGTCTGGACATCCGAACCTCATACGAGGAGGAGTGCTTAGTGAATGGTTGCTCTCGAGAGATTTGAGCGTTTTGAATGAGCCGAGTGAGCTATATACTTTCGATGGGCCAATGGGCGTCAGTGACATTGACGTGACAGCTGCGAATGGGGCGGCAATTACTGCTTTGGACTTTAGTTGGAGAGTTTGTGACGATTGGGGGATAAGTGACCATAATCTCATCGAGATTAGGGTTACTTGTCCACAACGGACTAGGGAGACTGGTGGCGTTTTACGATGGCGAACGCGTGACGTTGATTGGGACCATTATCGGTACTGTTTTAGGGAGGCATTGTCATCGGTGCCAATTGAAGACTTTAGGCTACTAACGATTGACGACCAGGTTGACAAGATTGTCCGGACGGCATCTGCGGTGAATGATGCACTGTTGGGCCGAGCTAGTTATGCGAAGCCCAAGAGGGTCAAATGGTGGACCCCTGAGTTGGAGACGATGCGGCGGCGCGTTCGACACCTCCGGAGACGTTTCCAGAGGGGTAGGCGTACCAATGCTGAGGATCTAGCTCAGCGTAGGACCGAATATCTTGGCAGCCTTAAGACGTACAAGGACATGATTGTAACAGTTAAGGAGAACGAGTGGAGGAGATTTGTACAGGACAATAGGGATGACCCCTGGCGTAGGGGTTACCGTATCTGCAGGGGTAGAAAGAGTCAGGTGGACATAGGATGCCTCCATGTTGGCGACACCGTGTTGTCTTCATGGAGGGACTGCACGGACGCATTGTTGGGGGTCTTCTTTCCAAGGGCGGAGCCAGGCAACTATCCTCCCCCACCGGTGGAGGTTGCTGACCCTCCAAACTTGGTGAGGTCGGAATTAGATGACTGTTTTTGTCGGGTGAGAAGCAGGAAGTCCCCAGGTTTGGATGGGTTGACCGGAGAGATGTGTAAGAACATCTGGAAGGCCATCCCTGAATACCTGGAGGCGGTGTACGGTAGGTGCATTAATGAGGGCTACTTCCCGAAGGCATGGAAATGTGCTCGTGTTGTGGTACTCCTTAAGTCGCCTGATAGAGTGAGGAGTAATCCTCGCTCTTATCGGGGCATCAGCCTCTTGCCAGTATTTGGAAAAGTGCTGGAAAGAGTTATGGTGTACAGACTCAAGGAATGCTACAGCGAGGGCCCTTCATGCTACCAGTTTGGTTTTAGGGAAGGCAAATGCGTCGAAGACGCTTGGATGCATGTGAAGAGTTCTGTCGAACAATCATCTGCGAAGTATGTGCTTGGGCTTTTCATCGATTTTAAGGGAGCTTTCGATTATCTTTCGTGGGACAAGGTCTTACGAAGGCTATCGGAGGTTGGCTGTCGTGAGATGGGCATTTGGAGCAGCTATTTCGAGGGTAGAAAAGCGTGTGTTGTTGGATCCTTTGAAACAGTTTGGATGGAGGTTGTTCGGGGTTGTCCGCAGGGGTCCATCTGTGGTCCATTCATTTGGAATCTCATGATGGATACTCTGTTGAGGCAGCTCGGGCTGACATTCAAACTGTGTGCGTATGCGGATGACTTGCTCATCCTGATCGAAGGCCGGTCTCGTGCTGAGCTGGAGAGAAGGGGTGCCCAGGCCATTCGCATTGCTTGTGAGTGGGGTGTAGGGGTTGGTGTGGACGTCGCAGTGGATAAGACGGTAATGATGTTGCTTAAGGGCATATTGTCAACCGGGCGACCTCCACTCATTAGAATTGGTGACAACAGCATTCGCTATGTGACTCAGGTCAGGTACCTCGGAATAGTTGTTGGGGAGCGTATGAGCTTCCAGGCTCATCTCACCCATGTCAGGCATAAGCTGGCAGCTATCGTTGGAAAGGTTAGGCGCATATTGAGGAGTGATTGGGGACTCAGCAGGCGTGCCGTCCGTATCATATACGATGGGCTTTTCGTCGCTTGTGCGGCGTATGGCGCGTCGGTGTGGTATAAGACGGTCATGTCTGTTGTTGGACAGAGTAAGATTCTCACGTGTCAGAGAATTGCACTCTTGGCATGTGTTCCGGTGTGTCGGACGGTCTCTACCGATGCTTTGCAGGTCCTTGTTGGTGTACCTCCGCTTGACTTGGAAGTGGTGCGTCGTAGCATTGCTTTCAGGGTCAAGAGGGGACTGCCACTTGGGACGGACGACTGGCTTTCTGTTTCGGAGCTCGAGATTGGGAGAGATAGGTATAAGGCCCTTTTGCAGGGGTGCCTCGTAGATAGGTGGCAGACGAGATGGACGAACAGCGACAAGGGAAGGGTGACTTATGGATTTATTCCGGACGTTACGTTCGTACGGGAACACCCTGACTTTGGCTTTGGCTTGAGTCTGGGGTTCATACTGACGGGACATGGCTCTTTCAATGCATTTTTGCATCGAATTGGCCAGACTGAATCAGCGGACTGTCGGTGTGGGAGGGGAATTGAGGACTGGAGGCATGTACTGACTTCGTGCCCGGACTATGATGACGTTAGGGATTTAGATAGTATGGGTATTACTCATACTGCGGGGGTGTGGGATTTCTGTAGGGTATTGTTGGACGATCGTACTTATGGTAGGTTGGGCGTTTTTGCCCTTGAGGTGTTTAGGCGTAGAAGGACGGCACTTTTAGCGGAGGTTGAACCTGCATCACCATCTTAGCGGTCTCCTGGCTAGCCTTTTTCTAGCTTGGCGTCCCGCTGGGGTGCTGACGGTTTTGATGTGTTATGCTGCTTGCTGTGATTGTCTGCTGTTTGCTGTTTCCCGACCTGCTGTTTGCGGCTTGATTTGTGGCTGCAGTTTTGAGTGTTGTGTGTTTGTACTGGTCTGCGTTTGACTGGTTGTGTTCTTGTTGTTGTGTATTGTGTCCGTGGCGCACGATGTCACTTTGAGTTCTCCCGTGAGGGTGGCTCCGTTTATTGTTGTGTTGTTTGAGTGTTTCTTGTTTGTTGTTGATACCATCTTGGTCACCAGTCCGAAGTTGTTTGGGACTTAAACTGGTAGTAGCATTTATGCTACGAGGCCTGACCGGAGGCTTAATTCTGGTGCCACGGGTGTCGGGAGCCCCAGGAATTTCGGTTCCTGCCCGACTATGGTGAGGCCCCCTTGTGGGAGCAACGTGGTGGCTGTGGTTTAGACCCAAATCGCGGGGAGAGCTATGTTGGCTCGGTGTGGAGTTACATTTTTAACCGGGTGCCGTGACCCATAGATCGGTAGGAGTTTAGATAGTCTCCGGCACCTTACCAAGGTGTGAGGTCATGTCCAAATAACATGGCTTTAAATTGGTACTCACTGGTGATTTTAATCATAGGTGGGGGCGTTGGTGGACGCATTGTATTCACTCGTGCTTTGGCACCGTGAGGTAACGTCCTAGGGCAGGTACTCACGTTAAACCACTGACTTAATGACCCAAGAGATACAAAGGTGGAATAGTCCATAGGCGGTTCCTCCACTAGACCAGCCATCATCGTATTCACGTTTGGTCTGGGTGGAAAGTGAGTATCCACAATAATTCAAGAGTTTCCCGCTCAGATTTTGTCCATGAACCATTAGTCCTGTGCAATAAACTAGGCACGAACGTGGGCATCACCAAAATCTTCCGCAGCCTAGATGTTCCACTGAATGTTTCAATGTTACCACAGTACTCGCTCCATGAGTTCCTTTTAGCAGCCCTGACACTTCTATTATAAGTCCTCAAGGAGTTTTTATAGTCCTCCCAGTGTTCTGGGTGTCCTAATTTATGTGCTCTATTAAAAAGCCTTCTCGATTCTTTCCGTAGCTCGCCCAGTTTCCGATTTTACCAGTGAGGCTTTTCTCTCCCCCTTCTGAATCGCTTCGGACATGCTCCCTCATATGCCGCAACCACGATTTTCGTAAAATTATCCACCTCTGTCCCTAACTCAGAAACATTGGTGATATTCCCGCTCTCAAGCGTGGCCGCGTTTCTGCAATCAACTAATAAAAACAGTGAAAATTTGAATGGGTTTGTAGTTTTTAGATCAAATATCTAGTATTCTTAAAAGTGTGTTCTTACTTTTGAATTGTCATTTTCGAAGATTTATCAAATTTTTATGCATATATCTGTTTTGAAGAAATGAAGTTCGTTACTTTTTTGTTTAATTAAAATAGTACACTTTATATTTTTATTTTAAAATGTTTTCTTATTACTCTTTTACATTCTTAATAAACAAAATAAAATAAATCATAAAAACATATTGCCGTGTCCTTAGTTTAGAACCCTACTCTATGTCGCTTTGCGTTTAAAAATTGTTTATTTGCCTTGTTTATTTTTTTTAAATTTTTTTCTTCAACGCACACTGAAAAAATTTACTCTTGCTACTACAAATGCAATTTTCTACATATGTATGTATGAATATGTAAATATGTTTTTTTAATGGTAAGCCGGAGATTGACGCGCAAACTTGTCTGACCAACATTGTGTTTGTGTGCGTTAAAAGACAAAAAATTGTGACACACGACGCATCCATGTGACCATTTTGCTTCCTTTTCATGCATACATACAAAATTTTGGTCAAACATGCTTGCTCGTTTATTTATTTTTATAAAAAAAATATTTCGCTTAACAAGAATTCATATTCAAATTCTTCATTAAACATTTCACTGAGTGGTTTTAGAGAGACTGATTGTTTGTTTTGTTCAATGTGTGAGCACATGTAGGTGTGGGAGAGAGAAAATAAATTTACTGCTATAAATCGTCAATATGCAAAATTTTTTTGAGTTGATTTTGTACAGCGAATACGAATTTTTGACAAGACAATATTATAGAGAATGTGTTCGATTAGTGGTGACATTCCATAACGCCATAACAGACCAATTTGGTTGTCGCAACTATGATTACGGTTGTGACGTTATGTTGTCACATCTAATTGAACCTTAATATTGTATTTAGTGGTTAATAATTGTAAAACTAACAGCAAGTTTTAAGAGCTTATTTAGACATCTATTTTTCCGTTCGAATGTTTTCGTAATATTAAAACTTATGGTTGCGTTCGTTTTTGTATTCTAGCAATACGGTAACAATAAATAATAAATATTAAAAATACAAATAAAAATTCATGTTTAATTGCTCATTTCATCATCCAGTTAACGACGTCAACAATCAAATTCAGAAAGCAATCAAATCGTTGTATAAAGACTAACAAGTCGAAGAAAAAACAGGAAAAGACCGACCGAAACAACAAGAACAACAACAAATCCTAAATTTGTTCGCTTGTACAAATGTGTAATTAGAAATAATTGTGATTTTGATTTGTTAGGAGTCCATCTCCCTTTCTCTTTCCATTCCCTCCATCATTATGATATTATTACCGCAAGGGTTAATAAATGAATAAATGGATTAATATATGGATGGACGGATGGAGGAGCACTATTAATTGACACACGTTTTCATATACTTACATACATACATATAGAAGCCAAATTTTTTTCAACACCACTACACAGTTTTTACTTAGCCAAATCGATATAATAAAAAAAACAAAAACAAAAATCTTAATTAAAGCTATTAAAATAATTAAGGAGTCGTTGTTACATACATATATACATATTTCATATTTTTTTGTTTGTTTTGAATTTTATTTTTTTAATTTTATTATAAGTAATGACTTTGTAAATTATGTAAGAAAAATTTTCTTCATGAAAAATACATGAAACAAACAGATCAGGGAGAGACGAAAGTATAATGTAAAATTTTAAATGTACTAAAGCTTTGACATGAAGATTAAACAATATGTATATATGTATACTTGTTATTACTGAAATTGTCTATTTATTTTGGGTAATTTTTTCTGGTGGAAAAAGAGATCAATTATTTAAACTCGAAATTATCGTACTAACAAATATTACTTTTATTGATTTCGTAGTATATACATACATATTTGTACGTTTATGAAAATGTTATACAAAATTATTATGGGCTTCTATGCTGTTCGAGATATAACTAAAATAACCAACTAAGTTTATTCAAAATTAATAAGGAATAGATCAAGGTCAATCAATTAAGTCAAAGAGAATATTTGTGCAGAATTGTAGTATATTTTCCTGAGAATTATGATCTCTATTTTTATTAATGTTGGCTAAGCTTTTTAATATTTTGTTTGCAGTATAGTTATTTTTAACATATCCACCAAAAAAACATAATTTTTCAAACAATAAACTTAATTACTCTCTTAAAATATGTTGTGCTACGTGAGACGTTAACGGTTGTCATTTATACATAATAACTACATTTATACAAATAGATAAACGAGGAGCATATTTGAAATAAGAGAATATGCAAACGTATGAAAATTATACTTATTTTAATTAACCGGTTATTCGTGTTAAATTAATCGGTTTATTCGGTATTCGAAAAATGAAGATTTTGAAAAAACCGTATTCGACAACCAAAAAACCGGTCGAATAATAACCGTCCGATCTCCCTACTTGAGATGTTGCGGTAATTCGTGATAGTGCAGTATCTCCAAGCCAAACTCGTACAGGAGCAGTTTTTTCACATTTGTTTTAAAACTGATAACTGATTGCCAGTTTTCAGATTTTCAGGTAAATTTTTGTACAATAGACTACCCAAGCAACAAATCCTTTTTTTCACGCTTTTAATTCTTTTCAAGAATTTTCACCATTCAAAACAGTTAGAGTTTATATACACTTTTTTTTATAGATTTTTTGTTAATCTGATGTATAAATTCAATTAAAATAATTAGTTTTTAGACAATTAAAGTGACATTGTTTGGTTACGCAAAAATTCAATAAGTCTACAAGTGGTTTGTTTGAACTACTTCTAGTACTAGTGTTTTTCTATAAAAACTCTAACCCCGTTTATATTAGTGCAAGCAGTACTATTACTAGTACTGGTAGTTTTTAGACAAGTATCGCTTAATCTCCTGAAGGGTATAAAAATATTTGTGTGCACGCATACACTTTCATTCGGATATTAAAAGTACATTAAGTACTCGTGTGTATAACAAGTATTCATATGATGTGTGTGTATGGATGAATAAAAGAAATGGTATGCTTTTCCATCAATGTTTGTGTTTCTTTTTTTTTGTGATAGGCCCAAGAAACAATCCGAGACAGAAAAAATTGTATTTTAACTTTAATAAAATTCCGAGAATTTATTATATAGCAATTAAAACTCATTTATAAAAAATACTTGGTACTTAGCATAGCAAAATCAAAGGCTTATTGCGTTTGTTATTGTATTTTTTAATTCCCATTGCAATGTTTTTTTTTTTTTTTTTTTTTTTTTTTTTTTTTTTTTTTGTTAAACCCTCTATTTGCTATAAAACTCATTAAAAATATTGGGCGAAATATTAAAAAAATACTTTTTTCCTATTTTCCTATATTCCATTGTCGTACATGAAATATATGTTCAAAGGCACATATACAAACGCTTAATAAGATTATTTACGATCTTTCACTTATGACAAATTTCCAAGCTTTAAATACATAAATACTGAAAGATTAAAAGAAAGATTAAAAGCAAAAAATGTTCTACAAAAATATGGGACAATAGAAATGTGGGAAATTCCCAAAATTAGATAGCAAATAATAAGCCAACCGGAACTTTTGAAGTGTGTACACTTATACAAGTTTTAATAATGGAGAACTGTGACGAAATTTTAAAGAAAATAATTGAAGGACTATACAATGTGCTAAGAAAAACTGGAGAGCCGAAAGAAGGAAGGAAACCGAGGACCCAATCGATGGGCACAGAGAAAAGAAAATAAATAAAACCACACACACAGAATCTCATTACCAGTGGCGAGGCTGAAGTTGCAATGCCAAAGGCTTTTAATATTTATGTAAAAGCTTTTTAGACTGTTCTGGTTAAATCTTCTCCGTATAGTACGTGATGAAACACTTAAATTTAATTATTCCTTAATCTCTATAAAAGAAGAAAATAGTTATTTTTTTCGCTAGGATTATTATACGATCATCCTTACGCTTTGTTGTCTTAAGCTTTCACCTAGACATTTTTTAAACTTCATTTGATTTTTAAATCCTGAAGAGCTCGAAGACTGTTTTTACTCCTGATATGGATATGTTCAATTTTTTGGACACTTCTTTATTTTATTTTCCCAGTTTTGTACTAAAGCTACGGCCACATTTAGCAAATATTTGATCAGAAATCGTAACCACTACGGCTATCACTTAACATTTAGCAGTTGCATTTTATTTTGTCCAACCGTTAGCAAGGATCATTTTGATTTATATTTTTTTTTTTTCTGTAAAAATAGCTTGACGTCAAATTTTAGTCCGTATTTCGCAAACTAAATCTGCATTTATGATGCAAAAGTTTCATAGATTGTGCTTAAGTAATGGGTCCGCCATCTAACGTTATTTTCCAACTAGTGCTTTTTTCGTGAATGGCAACACTTAGCTGATGCCTGATTTGACAGATAATTAGCTTTATCCTTCCGCTGAACGAATATGGTTGTGTATACGCTTGAACAACGCTGGGAATCTGGTCGTGCGATCGACTTACAGAAGATGCCGATTTTGCCAAAAAAAATCATCTTTTCAGATGAAGCTCAGTTTGATCTTGGCGGGTATGCAAACAAGCAAAATTGTCGCATTTGGGGCACAGAAAACCTGCACGCATACATTGAAAAGCCGATACACCCAAGACGAGTCACTGTTTGGTGCGGATTTTGGTCCAGAGGCATAATTGGGCCATTTTTCTTCGAAAATGAGCAAGGAGTGGCCGTTACAGTCAATGGCGATCGTTATCAGGTTATCGTTATCGTGTAGGCTACTGCATGGCCAGCCGAGGCAGCCATTTGAATGAAATTATTTTCCATTATTAATCGGAAGGATTGTACTTTCAAATAAAAAAAGAAATTTGAGAAAATATTCAGTAGTTTTTTTTAATAGCATTTTCAAAAAAAAAAAAAAAAATTATTTGGAGGACCCTATATAACATTTTTCTCTTCTTCATAATATAACTACCTTGGGTTTTTCAAATTCCTTTTTGCACTTGGGAACTTTAATAGGTCAAAGTGGGATTTTTCAAAGTTTGACCTTTGGGTCAAAATAAGGAATCTGAATTCATTTTACAGGTATAGATCCTTCGGCAAAGTTTCATATTTTGGTCCCTAGAATACGATTTTCCTTGTCACTTGGGCGATTTTTAAATCGACTCGCCCTAATGTACATACATACTTACATACCATACATATCTTAATTATGTTTATTGTTGGTAACTAGTTTTAAATTCCTATATATTTTACCAATTCGTCTCATAATGTCATCCTTGGCTCGAAACAATTTTGTAATGGAATTGCATTTTTGAAAAAAAAGTTGTGAATAACTTTGGCTCTCAACCGCGATTGGCAAAAAAAATTGTTTCAGTTTTTCGAAATATTTTAATAAATAAAAAGCATACAAAAACTATCTTTTAAACTATTAATTTTTTAAACATGTTTAAGCTGTTTAAGATAGTTGTGTGTATGAAGTGGAATTAAATCTGTGTGTTGTTAATGTAGTGGTATACACTACACCCAAATATATAGATAGGTACTTAATCATACTTTGCTTGTGAGTATTTATTGTCATTCTCTGGTATGTACATATCTGGGTAATTATTATTTTATATACAGGCGTACCTCGATTAACGCTACCTCTTTAAGCACTGTTTCGCTATAGCGCACTTTTGATTTTTTGAAAAAAAAAAATATATATATATATATATATATATATATATATATATATATATATATATATATATATATATATATATATATATATATTACTTTAATATATTTTTTAAAATGTTTTCTTATTCTAATTTCATATGAAAATTGATGAAACTTAATTTATAATTCTTAGAATTCCTGTAAAGGAAAAAAATTTCAAAAATAGTTATAAATCGGGGAATCCCAAAATGTGAAATTTTGTATTATTAAATTTTGTATCAAAATTTGTATTACGGTTCCAGCGTAACCTTTTTTAAACATAACCACTAACCATTAGTTGAAACGACTTACATACATATATTTACAACCAATTTTTACCGTGCCTATGTATTGTTAAAAATAGCTTTTTAACTTTGTTTTGAATAGAAATGAAACAAGATATTTACCTTTTTATTTAAGAATAAATAATTTTTTTTAATGATTATTAGGAACATATTGTAAGTGATACTATTGAGATTAACTACTTTAATTAACAAAAAAAGAAAAAAAAATAAGAAAACAAATATTATTTAAATCCACGAATTTAGTTTACATTAAAGAAAATAAACTAAATTATAGGTAAATAATATAAAAATACATATATTCATTTTTATAAGCATTTGTTGCACGCTTTTTCCGTGTGTTCTTACGCTCTTACCCCATTTCGTGGGTATTGAGTTTGTCATTATATACTTTTACCGCAAATTTTGCTTTTATTGCAATTAAATCTTTTTTAAAATTTATTTTCGTTCTCCAAAAAAAAACTCATATTCATTAAAAATATAGCAAAATATAAGATTGAAAGTTACATAAGCACTAACCATTAGTCGAAAGGACAAACACGAGCGACAAAAATGTGAATGCTGACTAGAAGAGAACACTGGCGACAGAGAATACAGAAGAGTTCAAGTTGATCGCGCATTCAAATAAAAAGCTTCATATGAAAATAAGTGCGATGCTAGTCGAATCGACTAAGGTTACGATTCTAGGGTTAAATTATCCATTCGAAATAGTGATATGTTTTGATGTAAATCACAGTAGTTTGGATTAAATAAATAAAATTTATTAAATAAATAAAAATATGGTCGATAAAAGAACGTGTGGACAATAGACACATGTTGCTAAACAATCTAGAAAAAGCTAAACGTGGGAGATGAATATGAATGTCATTAGGTGAATTGAGAATGGTAAACAACAGTCCTAAGTGTCTTCCAGCCTAGGTTTATCTGGATCAACCATTAGAACCATTTTTAAAAATACATTAATAAATCCATTTGTACAACAGATTCATTATCTGCCAAGAAGGTAACACGCACAAGAACTACTCAAGTAGAAGAAATTGAGAAATTATTAACATTCTGAAGTGATGATCAAACGCAGAGAAACATGCCGCTCAGCCAGGGTATTATAATGGAAAAAGCCAAGATATTATATTTAGAGCTTATAAATCGAACTGGGGAAAATTCCACAACCGAGAGTTTTGTTGCAAGCCGAGGCTGATATGAAAAGCTTAAACTACGTGCAAATTTACACAGTATTAGTCTTTCCGGAGAATCTGCCAGTGCTGATAAAGAATCTGCAGACGTATTTGAGAAGAGTTTGGATGATATAACAAAATCGAAGAATTATCCTTGGCAGCTTATTTTCAATTTTGATGATACCGGTTTTTTTGTTTGAAGAAAATGCCATAAAAAATATTAATCTCTAAAGAAAAACAAGGTGGAAACGCAACTGGGGATTTTAGGATGAAGCCGCTACTAATTAATGAAAAAAGTTGATGAGGAAAACATCCAAGAAGTAAATTAAAGTGATGACCATGGTATCTGCAATGAGGATCTGATTGCTGGTTTATCACAAATTTAGTCAGGAATTGCGTATCATACGCTGGAAACAGAAGTAATGAACAATTTATCACCCCACATGGAAATTTTGCAAGAAAAAAGAAAACTATTGAAGAAAGCAAGCCTAGACACATAAAAAAAAAACAATTAAGTATGAAATATTTTGCGATATGTTAATATATTTTATTGTTTTGATTGAAATTGTTTTGTTATATTGAATTATAAATTATTTTCAAATTTTTAAATGAAATAAAATTTGATTTAAAAATAAAAATACCATCTTTTCTTGAAAATAAACCATCTTTTCTCAAAATAAAATTGGTTAGGAACGTTTAATGCTGTTTCTCTTAACGCTTAATTTTCATGAACGTAATATGAGCGCTAAACGAGGTATGCCTGTACCTATTTGCTTTTGTTGGTGTTGTTTTTTTTTTTAAGAAAAGTATAGTAATGTTCATGAGAAGATTACGGTTTGTTGCAAGCAACAATAAAATTGAAAAAAAGAAGGAAAAATAAATAAAAAACTTAGCCACATATAAATATGAAGAATAAACGAGTTCATCACTTACAAAAGAACGAAAACGAAATAAAGAAATAAGAATCAAAATAAATGAAATGCAAATAAAAAAAGGTACAAATGTTTACTTGTTGCTACCATTTAACAATTGAAATTAAATCAAAAGCGGCGGCGGCAAACATTGGTACCGCACCCAAAATAAAAAGGAATAAAAACAAGCAAAAAATTAAAAATAAAAAAATTACCCAACATTTATCATTATTATCGCAAAGAATGAAACAGAAGCTCAGGACATTAAAAAAATCATTGAAATAGCGTAAATTAAAAAAAAAAAAACAATAACAGAAATTTAAAAACAGAGCATTCAATTCGTGGTCATCATCAGAGATCAGATACATAACAACAACATTATAATTAAAAAATATACACAATCATCAGCGTTGTCAACTCAATGCTTTTATTAGCACTGTTTTTAGTGCTTTTAAAAATTTTTGACGCGAAAAATTTTCGTGTTGGTGGTTAGTTTATTCTTTTAATTTTAGGGCTTTCTTCTTTTTTTGGGGGCACCAAATCATTAGTTAAATGCAATTGTAAATTTAAATATAGTGTGCCGCTGTGCGATTGTAGGTAAGATACCTGCCTATGAACCAGAAGATCCTCGGTTCAATACCACGCCAGACCATCTAAAAAACAGAATTTTTTGTGTAATTTTTCTTCATATGTGTAATTTTGAAGATGGTTGTATGTAATTCACACTGAGATCAATTTTGTTCAAGAACAAAAGTTAAAGGGCTGATAAACGAGCAAACATATTCTCACTATCAGTGAGAACATGAGAATTGCACTCTGAGAGTCGAGTTAAATGGGTAATTTACATTTTTAATATCTGTATGAATTTATATTTCATTGAAGATAAGAAATATTAATATTTTGTGTAAAAATTTAAGAAGTATCGGATAAAATAAATAAATAAATAATACAGTTTTAAATAAAAAATAAGTATCATTTACTATATAAGCCGTTTATTTTGAAAGTAGGACAAGTCAAGTTTTTTTTTTATTTTTTTTATTTCGAAATATTTAAAGGTTTGCATTTCATTCATTTTAAAAATATTGGTCTTAATAGATAATTTTTTGATATTTTCTTAGAGAATGTAAGTTTAAAATTCAATATTGTTTACAATGCTGATTAAAAGAGTAAAAGCTTTTTTATAAGTAAATGGATTTGCCTCACTTTCAAAATTAATCAATTATTTTTATTGTTCAATCAATTTAGAACTTTTTTTATCAGCTTTTTAATGTAAAAAAAAAACAAAACAAAACCAAAAAAATTCTCGATGAACTGGAGATATGTATACAAGGCAATAAATCGATCATGTCCTTGTATTTCCCAAATGTAGCTTAATATCACCGAAATTACTTGGCCTTTCTCGCTGTTGTAATAAATCGATAATTCTGAATTTAATTCATCTCAATCTACTGAAGTTTTGTAAAATATTTTGTATGGTACATCCCTTGTAACTCTGATCCAACATATACATATTTAAGCTATTAATAGCTTTTCCATCGGTATTTTCCTCTTTAGTTCAAAAAAGTTGCCAAGTTTCATTTCATAGACTAAAATTTATATTTTGGACAATTTCGCATTACCTTATAGTAATCCTGTTTTGTGGATTGCTATTTCCACCACTCCAAAATCCCGATCGTTGAGTAAAAACTAATGTTCTGCAAATATAAATTTGTGATCAATGATATTATCATACTTTAAGATTTCTTGGCCAACTTTATCAATCTATTTTAACCAGAGCACTTGTCACTATAAGCAATAATGTGTTTTTGGGTTTTTACAGTCTGTATGTCTTTCAAACAGCAATATGTATTTTCATTAAAAACATAAACACCACCTTTAGATATAGTGTAAAATGTCCACATTACTTCACCATATATTATTATACCGAATACCAATTTCTAAGATGGACTTGCACCGCTTTTAAAATGAACATATTGTTACGAAAATAAAAAAATTCCAAAATTTTGGTATATTTGGTAGAAATGTATCACCCTGTCTATTTGGCAGCACTGCCAAAAAGGCGTTTGTTAGAGGAATTTTAGCGTCGTGCTTCCTTGCTTGCTATGATGATGGAAAAAATGCAAGAACAGCGCGAAAAGTTAATGGAAAAAATTAATGATGTGGCGAATGCACAAGAAATTTCTAAAGCTGATAATGTACCTGTTAGCTCAGGTACAGGAAACCTATAGAACTGAAATTCGAAAAACTTCTAGAGCAGATAGTCAAAAACTTTTGGGTGAGGTATGTGTGACTTCTAGAGCCCAAAACCAGAATTTTCTGTCAAAAATTGAAAAGAAATTTGAAGAAGCATTGAGTGCAACAACAGATAAGCTGCAAGAAACATATGAGACGGTAAGCAAAAGGATTGATGACGTCGTCGCAATAGTGACAAATCTAGAAAACACTATTGACTATTTAATGTAAAAGAAGTGAAAATCAACAGGCTAGAGTGCCAGCGACCGGAACCAGTGTGTATCATACCAGAAGCTTCTAGCAGAATAAAAACACCTTGCTATCCGTATTTAAATTCCAATTCGAGACAGTTGCCAGCAGACATGGGTGGGACGATGAAGAGAAGGCTATAGAACTAATTTTGGAGTTAAAAGGTGCTGCAGAAGAAATTTAAGAAACCATGCCAGCCAGCTGCAGAAAAAATTACAACGACTTAATGCTGGCGTTACAGCGTAAATTTGGCGACGATCACAAATGGTGCCGAACGCAAAAGGCTTATGAGTCGCTTCAAGCCTTTGCAATGGAAGTCTAGAGGTTGGTGCAGCTTACCTATCCAGGAGAAAATCATCCACTAGTAGACCATCTTAAGACCGTAGCCTTCGTTAACGGCATACGAGACCCCGAAGTTAAGCTAGCTGTATGTGCTATACAAAAGACAACCTTTGCAGATGCTGTGGCGTTCGCACTTGCGCAAGAGACTGCTCGCACGATATCATAGTCACAAATACACAAGGTGCGTAATATGGAAATTGTGGCAAAGAAGGAGAATGAAATCAACAGAATAGAGGAGGTGGTCAAGAGGTCTCTAGTTGAACAGAAGTCAAAATTAAAAAGTTTTAACTGTGGAAGGAGCGGTCACTTCCAGAGAAACTGTAAAGCGCCACTCAAAAGTTTAAGGTCCGTCTCACCACCGCAAAATAATAAACGGGCCAACAAATGAGTCCCCGTTAAATTAAAACTAGCTAGCACTGAGGGGCAAGAACTAACTCGCACAATCTCCATATCAGTGATGCAGAAAAATAATAGCGTGCGGGTACATTAATGGCAAACAACACACTATAGACACCGTTGCGACAGTCTATCATCAGACCTGGTGTAGGAAAGGAAAGTGTGAAAAACTTAATAATATCAGACTACGAACAGGTACTGTGGAGTCTGCCACCGTCTACGGAAAAATTGAGGTAAAAGTGACTACAGAGAACATTACAGTAAGCCATATTTTTATTGTCTCCCATATTGTAGACGAGATTATCATTGGTGCAAATTTTGTAATAATCCATGGCTTTAATTTAAATATGGGGCAATAGATAATAAGTTGGTATAATGTAGATATACCTTTTGACAGGGGATACCAGTATTAAGTGCGCGCTAGGAGAGTAGTTGCTGCCAAACGACAAAAATTACTACCGCATACTGAATCATTGATATGGGCGCGTATGGAAGGAGATTGAAAGGACAACAGCTTGTGGGTAGTAGAGTCATGGGAAATAAAGACGGACTTGTTATCAACAAAGGCCCTCATTAAATCTAACATAAAAAGAATAGTTCCGGTGAGAGTGCTCAATCTATCAGGCTACGAAAAATTCATTTGCGAAGACTCCGAAGTCGGCCTGGAACACATTCCAGTAGAGGCGGTAATAAACAGCGATCAATTGCGGGAACCTGCCAATATGTCAGCCAATGATCAACAAGTGTTTGACGAAAATGTAGAGAATTGGGCAGCTTCAGAAAGAAATAAAGCCAAAAAGCTGCTAAAGAATTACGCCCGCGTATTCGCCACTAAAAATAAATATCAAGGCAGAACAGCTATAGTCAAGCATGAAATCAATACTGGCGAAGTGAGACCGATACAACAGGCACCCAGAAGTATAGTGGTCAATGAAATGGAGAAGAGCGGTGTAAGTGAACCATCATCGAGTCCTTGAGCTCACCTGAAGTCTTAGTTAAAAAGAAAGATGGTAGTAAAATATTCTGCGTAGACTACTGGAAGCTGAATGATGTCACTTAAAAAGACAGCTACCCGCTACCAAGAATTGACGATACGCTCGACACGTTAGCTGGAACAAAGTGGTTATCTACATTGGTTCTACAAAGCGGGTATTGGCAAGTTGAGATCGCAAACAAGGATAAAGAGAAAACTGTTTTCAGTGCGAACGGTGGCTTGTGGCAATTTAAAGTTATGCCATTTGGGTTCTGCAATGCGCCGGCCGCATTCGAGCGGCTTATGGAGCGTACTAAAGGGACTCCATTGGAAGACTTGTCTGGTTTACCTTGATGACATAATAGTGATGGGCAGAACTTTCGACGAACACTACAAAAACCTGGCAGAAGTTCTCTAACGAATATCAATGGCTGGTCTAAAAATGCGTGAAGAAATGTACATTGTTCCAAAAACAGGTAAAATATTTGGGGCATCTAGTTACGCCAGATAGCATTTCAACGGATCAAAATAAAATACGAGCGGTAAAGGACTGGCCTCGCCCACAGAATCTTCATGAATTAATTTTTTGAGCGTGGCAGTAAGCGTAAGAAACAACGTGTAAGAAACAAAATGTAGCTATTTCTTGCAGTGTAGTCTTAGACAGAGACACTCAAATTACTACCTCAATGGTAAAATACATTTGTATTAGTTTGTCGGACCCTAATGTAAAACAGAGCTTGTCTAAAGCACTACACCGCGTAAATTGATTTTCTTTCACTCACCAATATGTGCTCACACTGATCAAAAGTAACAACAGACTATCAGTCCCTCAAAAGAAAACTCAGCGAAATGTTTAATTAAAGGTTTTTTGGTAAACATAAATGCTTAGTTTGCCAACGCACGTTGTCATGCTGCACTACATATGACGTAGCAAGACATTTTAACTCATTTATAATTAATATAAAAATTTATTTCATTTTTATTTGTTGAAAAAATGATTAAATTTATACCAAATATATATCAATACTTCAAATACTTGTTTACCATAAGTTTGTCTAAGTGCATTGAGTATGAGAGAACTCACACACAAACAAATTGAGAATGTATGTGTTTGACGAGCCCTGATGTATAGCCACTCAGTGCGGTGGCTATTTATTACCTCTCTCTCTGTCCTCACAAGGCAGTAATCTGGACTTTCTATAACCTAAACCAGTTATGTATATTTCACGGGACTTTTGTTCCCGATCGCATATTCTTATAGCATGTTTCCATAAGAATAAACATAAAACACCTTCGGAAACAAGAATAATTGGTGTCTTCTCTATTTTTTGTCGAAAGTTTATCTGAACTATCTATCAAGATAACAAATGTAAATAAACGAAAAATAAACAAATATTAAAATTTACAAAAAAAAAGTAAACACAAAATGGAAAAAAAACTTTTTAACAAAATTTTTAAAATTAAGAAGTATTTCTTCGATTTTTACATTTCTAATTGAGTCGAAGATGAATTTCCAGGCCCATAGAAATCTGCGTATTAATCATTTGCAGCTTTTAAAGAAAATTCACTGCCTTAATCAGGTTTCGCTCTCTCGCGGTGTCGTTAATTTAAAACACGTATATGCAGGGGGGCCAGATAATTTTGATTAAAAATTCGCATATTTAAAAAATATAATCGGCATTATCGGCACTTCGATTTGAAAAATCGGCAAATTAATATTTTTCATTTTAAATACGATAATGGTATTTTTATTAACCAAAACTAACGAAACAGAACAATTCAGCAATGTTTATAATATACAAAATAATGTAAAAATAACAAAATAAAATAAAAGTTATGCAAAACAAATTGCATTTTATTGTTAGTACAATGGTTACATTTACTTGTCTCAATATTCGAGAAAAAAATGTAAAGCAAAATGCAGGGAAATTGGCTATAGCCAACAACAGCGAATTCTATCAAGATAACGATCTCAAACACACGTCAGGTGCACAAAGCAAACCCATGTTGAACACAGAAATTTATGTAATTTAAATTTTTTTGGATGAATTGGCTAAGGGCGTCCATCAAAAAGAGTCGACAGCTTAAAGCAAGGTAGGCAAAAACTTGTTTTTTTTTAAACCCAGCTAATATTTTCATTGGGTTTTGTTACTGCTTTTAAATTTCGTGCAATTTTACAATATATTTTTATTTGTCAGTGCACATAATATGTCGTATTATTTATTATGTTTTATTATTTTGCACTTTTGGTAATACCAAGGGGGCGTTATACACTACGAGCTGCTAAAATCACAATATTTTGATTTACTTGTTAATTCATTTTCTTTAAAAAAAAAATAATAATAATAGTAATAATTTTTAGAGCTAAAAAATTAATGAATAACTTTACTTTTTTGTAAATATGCCGTAAAAACTTTTAAATTAAATTTGTTTTACTGATTGTAAAAAAAAAAAATTAAAATCACCAGGAGTTTTTTTTAATATAATACCCAATAAAACCTGGGTAGTTTAATTGTGTTACGCAGTGGGTTGCCAACGTTGGCTTAAAGTGACTTTATTAGAACTGACTGAACTCCATAGAGCCGGAAGTATGACAAAATTCTTAAAAATCAATTCTAAGAAGCTTTCTGTCTGTCCTATATTACAAAGGATATGAAAATTGTTACTAATTGGCCGATTATTGTATTTTAAGTATGCATACGTTACTGTGTCCGATTATGCGTTGAGTTAAAATCATTTGATTATATATGTAGCAAGTATTTCGGTGTTCTAAAAAATTGTAAATTGTACTAAAACAAATAAAGTTGAAGAGTTTTTAGATTTCCTGGAAAAATCGGCATTTCGGAGCAAAAATTGGCAAATCGGCATTTTATCAATTTTAAGGCAAAAGATCGGCAAATATGGCAGGCCTACGTATATGACGTGTGAACGTTACAATTAGCAATTGTGATTAAGAGAGTGAAACAAGTATATTTTATCGTGAAAACATGCTATTACGCTCTTGTTTTTAGTCGTCAATGAAACAGCGACGAATGCACATGTGTGAAGAACGTACGCAAATTTTTTTAGGCAAAGAAAAATAATTTAAAAAATTTCTTACGCTATTGCTTTTAGTTGTTAGTGAAACAGCGATTTTTTCAAATATTTTTAAAACATCAACTTAACTCTCTCTGAGAGGGCAATTTGCATGATTCACTACATTTTTACTTTTGAGCACCACCGATTGGAAAGTTCATTTGCCATCTTTCTAAGCTTTCTTGCAGTCTCGACCAAATAATTCCATGTAAGTAATTTTGTACGGCACTATATGTATTCCTTTTTACTTGTGACTTGATTTCCATGTTGATTTATGCTTTTTTTTGTTTTGTCTCCCTATCTTGACATTTATTTGTTACTTATTTTTACTACGAAGATTAAATAATTCAAACTAATTGGCCGATACAACGATATCAAATTAATTTTTCTGCATAAATGTTGGCTGACAATGGATTTTAGTAGATCGTTTTACACTGTACTTTTTTTTTTTTTCATTGAATTCAAAACAATTTTTATTTGAAATTTAATTTTGATTTAAAGTTTTTTTTTTCGTCTGCTCATTTGAAATATACTAAATAATTGAATTTTAAATGAATTAATAAAAAAATTAAAGAATTATGGATGAGTTCATAACATGTATTTTATTATTGTATCGTAGTATGCCATAAAATTTTTACATATATTTGTTTTTGTTTTTAAAATTTTTTGTTAGAAAATATTTTTTGTTTAATAACATACAATAAAGTTGGTTCCACCCATTGTTTCGGAACAAAATGCTTGTTTTTATTTCTTTGAAAGTTTGCTCTGAAACGATTTACCCACTTCGAATAATTGTTCTGGAAAAACAAGGGGCGAGGCGAGTTAGTTTTACAATTTGGCAGCACAGTAGCAGATGATTGCAATTTGCTTGTTTTCTTTGTGTCACACTATATTAGTTATTTTGTAATAAACAAATTGTAAATTAATTATTTTTAGCTGTTTTATACCTTCTACGCAAACTCTTCCAAAGTGCTTGGCATTCGCTTCCTGCAATTAATTAAACACAACTTGTTGAATGGTTTTGATAATCGTCTACAACATTTAACTTACTTCCCATTCCAATAGAGGCTGCTATTGTTAACCACACACCTTGCTTCATATGATTATTTTTGTAACTTTTGTTACTCATATCATACAAGCATTCTCTGCCTGGCTTTTTTATTTCTGAAATAAGCTTCAGTGCTACTGATTCATATAACTCCATGTTAATATTTATTTAATTTTATTTTTAATATAATAACATTGATCAACAATTATTAAAAAAAAAAAAAAAACAGTGCAAAACAAGTGATATGTATTGTACTATACATACATACATATGTACATATAATATGATGTGGCAGCTCAGTTCAATTTTGCTTAAAAAATTGAACTAGCTGGCAGCAGAGTTCAATTGTTTCGGAACAAAAATTAAAATTAAACCAATTCAAGCTGAGATTGTTCCGTAGTAAGTTAACTCTCTTTCACTCTCTCTCTCCCTCAAAAATAGAAACGTCAAACAACATATAAAAAAATGGGTGAAGCCAGCTTAACACAACACAGGTTGTGAGTTCGACTAACAAAAAATTAGATTTAAAGAGGGAGAAAGTGAAAGGAGAAAAAGAAAATAGTTACTAATATTTTAAGAGTGAAACGTTTTGAATTGAAAACGTAAACGGCAAATAATACAAAAATTTTCAGCTTTTATAATTTTATTAAAAATATATTAAAAAACTTTGAATAGAATATAATAAAAAGTATTGATTTATGTTTTATCGTTATTATTCAGAAAATTGGCTATTATGAACAAAATAGACGACATTGAGCAAATATAGAAGAAAAATTATTATTATAGCCATTGTTATGGTAAAATTGATGAGCAAATAAGAAAATTAAAAAGTTTTTTGTGCCATTAGTGACCATCACACCACACATATTTTTAAGAAAACTTTTACTTATGGTTTGTATGCGGGCTAGGTCCAATTATGGCTTAATTCCAACTATATTAACTATAGCAACTAAGAAATATTGATTTATTTTTGAGTAATACTTCTAACCGAACGTAACGACACCATTCTTCCCAGTTGCGTTAGAAGGTATGCATATTTTTATCAGTGGACTATATAGCATTGTGGCTAGGTTTTAGTAATTGCAGTAGTACGCTATTACAACGAGCACAGTTTTTTTCAACTTTTCAATTAATACAAATATAAATGTATTTTAAAGTTTTTGCTTAAAGATTCTATTTAAAAGATAACCGATATCTATTATTTCATTATTTCCGGTCTAAAAAGTGAAGTATTATTAAATAGCAATTTTTGCGAGTCCGTCAGAGCATACTAAATTATTAAATTTAAGTGTTAAGATTTATGTGGAATGTTTGAGATGCAGTGATTGATTTTTTACCTAAAAAACTATAATCTTTGTTTACTGGGCTTCTTAATTTAATCGATGCAGTGAAATACAATGTGCCATCCTTATGGGTCATATTGCAAATATGATCAAGTCACAATGATTTTTACATGGCACCACTGCTTTCTTTTACACTTAAAAAGTCTCCGTACAATGTTTTTTTGTACTACAGCGATCCTCCAGCATATTTATAAGGAGTAAAAAATATCTGTTAAAAAATAAGTTTTTCATCTAAACTAAAGTGTTATTTCGAAAACTTAAAATTATGGACTACAAAAATAATCAAATTTCAATAGATATCAAAGAAATTATAATTGACCTTAAAAATTATGAAAAAGTTCATCTGAAATAAGTGAAATTACACTGGTCAACAAAAAACAAAAAGTTTTCTGGCCTTTAAAGAAAACTAAATTGAATATAATGATTTAGATGCCCTGAATTCAAATCCGTTTTGAGTTTTTTGCCATCGGTCTCAAATTTTTTTTATGGGTGTGGCAAATTTTTCGCCCAAAATATGGTAGTTATGTCAATATATTTCATCATAACTTTAAAACGACTTGACCGATTTTAATCGAGGTACCACCAAATATTTAGAAACAAAATTTCCTATAAATCATCTGAATGTCATTTTTCTGTGTTTTCAACAGTTTCGGTGTTATTCATAACTAAGTTGCGAAAAAAATATTTTTCGCGCAAAATTAGAGCAATTTTTTCAGCAATAAACAACCGATTCATATTATAGCTTCTTTTATTCGATTATAGCTTATTTTATTCTCAACATTTTAAACTTTATTTTAAGTGCTTAACATGTAAACTTTTCTTTTTGAAAAATTTTGTATGACTCTTTGAAATGCTGTCAAATTACATATAAAAATATTTCATACGAAATAATTGTTAAATAATGTTGAGAAAGCAGTACTCTGTTCTTTTTACGAAAAAGATGTGAAATGTAATATCAATTTTATTTTTTAACTGCAACAAATTTCTAGCAACCTTTTTTTCAACTATGAAATAACATGAGGCTCACTTATTTTGTATGGAATTTTAAACAGCAGTAGGGACATAAATACTATTACAACATAGAGTATAGTCTTTTATAATACTAATGAAAGATAACCCCTATATCATTAGTCTGCAACGGGAATTCCATGGATTGGTCAGAAAATTTGAATCGTATCGTTGTTTTAGTGCTTTTTAATAACAGAAAAATTTGGTTTACTGGTGAAAAAATTTGTACCGCACAGTATGTAAGGTCTTCCCCTGAGTTTATCCCGTTAGTTGAATGTTGTCATCATTTAGCTGCAGTCATGATTTGGGAGTGTCTCTTAAGATGTACTTTCGAGTAAAATTTTACGACATAAGCAGCGTTGCCGTTGTGACAAAAAGGTATCACTTTTGACCCTTTTTCATGCCAATGACACTTTTTCTGACCCTTTTTTTAATGTAGCCCTTTTTGACACTTTTTGAAAATAAGTAAATGTCCACAATTCCTCACGAAAATTCTCAGTACACTTAAATTTATTATTAACATTTTATGTTGAAGAATTTTGGAGTAAAGTTGTTTTGAGCGATGAAAGTAGGAGTATTATATTTAAGTGTAACGAAAACAAAAAGTCAAAAAACTAGAAGTTCCGGCATCAAAACTTGACTTTATGGCTTCATTCTACGATTTATTTGATAAATTGCATAACCTAGTACAAAAAAAGTGCAATTAGAAACAACCAAGGCTGTAAGACTGCTCTTCCTAAAGGATATCACAATAATTCAAGTAAAACTGCGATAAAAAATTGTATTTAAATTTAATGATTAAATATGGCTCTATAAAAAATAAATTAACAATAAAACAATTTTTAACATTTAATAATTAGTTACCTAATACTACAAAGTATGTATACTTTTCTGTATGCAGAAAATTGAATTTATTATTTTTTTAAGCTTAAAGGATTTGTTATGCAAAAGTTGATATACATACTTTTGTTTTATTTTTGCGTGGATTTGCATTATATCGTTATTGAAAGTCCAAACCTTAGAGTTCTATGTAAAATCCAGTTTTCTAGGGAATATGTATACTTTCCTGTGCGACTGTATATTCAAATTTATATGAATTCGTTACATACATATATATTTACTTTGCCTCCCAGTAGTGCTTCCGCTAAAAGAATTTTTCAAAACTATCACTGATTAAAAATAAACTTACAAACAAATCTTAAATATAAACTTGTAAATCCATGCTTTCCTCTCTCAATTTGCTTGAATCGTGGCTGGAACAATGGACTCCAAGTAAAGAATTAATTACAAAATATAGAAAAAGTATTTCTAAAAAAGTATTTCTTTCTTTTTGAAAATATGACTAATATTTGAATGTATCTGGGAATTGTTTTTTAGTTTTAACAGTGATTTATAACTTAAGTATGTATATTATTTTAGTTTAATGTATTTAATTAATTGTTAAATTCGTTTTTGTTTTTTAATTGAAATAAATTTTATTTTTTTTTCCAAAAAACTTTACCCTATTTTACTATAAAATACCCTTTTTTGGACCCTTTTTTCTTAAATACGCTTTTTTTGACACTTTCGAAATTTTCAACGGCAACACTGCTCATAAGGCTAAAAGGATCAAAATTGCTCTCAAAATAATTTAAAATCTTGACAGTTTTGTTTTTAATAGAACTTATATCAATAAAGAAACAAAAATGTTATAAAAATATTCATTATTTTTATATGTATAAAAATATTTGTGTATGCCCCTACTGAATATTATTTGTTATGTGTTGTAGAAAACATATGTTTTTTGTTTAAAAATGTAAAACCTTGTAGCATATTTTGAGGCATAAAAGGGGCAAATATTGAGAAATTTCTAGATGACTACATTGGTTGCATGTCAATTTTTACGTACGAAAAAATTAATGTGCACATTTCTAACCAATTTAAACAGAGTACTAGGCTTAAGTTATGAAAAACTCTAAAACTGTTGAGAATACAAAAAAATGTCATTCAGATGATTTATAGGAAATTTTGTTCCTAAGCATTTCTACTTAGATTAAAATCAGTCAAGTCGTTTTCAAGTTATGATGAAATATATTGACATAACTACCATATTTCGAGTGAAAAATTTGCCACGCCTATAAAAAAAGCCCGATAAAAAATAACTGTAAACGGATTTGAATTCAGCACATCAAAATTATTATATTCCATATAGTTTTATTTAAAGATTTTTTTGCTGTAGACCAGTGTTATTAAAAAGAAATGCTTATCCATTCAGTACGCCATTCAGCAATTTCAGAAAACCATGAATGTCAAATAAACCAAGAATTGGCTGTGCAAGTAAAATACATAAATATGAACATATGTATGTAAAGCAACATTTGGAGAGGAGAATTATGAGTACCGTGAACAATAATCACAAAATAAGTACATGTGTCAATAAAGAAATCCTAAAAATTAGCGATCACTGTAGACCCCTAAACGGTAAGAAACGTATTTAAAAGTGTAATGTCCAAGTTAGCCGGAAGAAACCGTATCTTCGAAAAACCAATACAAAAAAGAGATTGGATTACGCCGTTGAACATATTTTCATCTTGGGATCGAACAATTTTCAGTAATTAAGGGTCAGATGCATAGTGAAGGCAACGTAATGTTATAGGAATGAGTGGCTTCTTCTGATATTGGTAATTACGTTTTTTTTTTTTTTTATATAAGACCAGCACCCAGGGGATGGCCCCTACTCATGCAGTGCATTGTTCTGGTACTAGGAAAATAGGTTATTGGAAGGAGGACAGAGGGAGTAGTGCTTATGGACGTTAGATTTAAATTTACTCATGTCGTAAGTGGCAGGAAATACTTTCGCTGGAAGATTATTCCACAACCGAACAGTGCGACCAAAGAACGAATTCTCCCTATAACACGTTGTGCGATTTACTGGACAATCAACTACAAAGGGATGCGCTCTACGAGAAATACGAGTACTACGTAAAGATATATGATTTTTAGGAATTAATTCCTTAATTTTGTTAGAACACATTCCGTTCAAATGAATCGATAGAGTTGGATACCCTACTGTTATTGATGAGCATCTTCGCCCTCTCCTGTACGCGGTCGAGAAGCTCCAAAATAGATTTTGAAGCACCGGCGCATACATGAGAGTTGTATTCCATTTTGGGTCGAATATTGGTCTTGTAAATATTAAGGAGATCAGATGGAGTGAAGTATTTCTTGCACCGTCTCAAAAAACCAAGGCACTTGAATGCTTCTTTCGACACTTGAAATATGTGATCATTCCAATAAGAGCATCTAATTCCTCAATATCCACATTACCCATTGACAGATGACAGCACACCACCACGCCTGTGTGTTAAAAAACAACATTGAGTCTTACGTGCATTAAAATTGACCCTGTTCGCACGACCCCACTCGGAGACCTTCACCAGGTCACTTGTGAGTGTGACGTTCATATTCATACTTCTTACCCCAACCTCCATAAGGCTCGGTCTACGATCTACGGTCTACGTATGAGTGACAAATGTTGCTGTCATCCGTAAAAGAGTAGATAGGAGAAGTGAGAAGAAGCAAGTCGTTAAGAAATATTAGAAAAAGAGTAGGAGAAAGAACAGAGCCTTGCGGTACCCCTGAGTTAACCCTGAACTCGTTGGATGAGACCCCATCTATAACCACTCTTATAGAGCGATCTCTGAGAAAACTCGATATAAATCGAGAGAAGTGACTACCGACACCAAAAGCATTAAGTTTCGAAATGAGAGCCTCGTGCTAAACTCTATCAAACGCCTTTGAGATATCCAGAGCCAAAACCTTACTCTCGCCGAACCATGAATGGACTTGTTCCACTTCTCCGAGAGCAGCGCCAGCAGATCACCGGTAGAACGGCCCTTTTGGAAAGCGTACTTGACGATCGCTAAGTAAATCGTTGGACTCCAGATATCCCACAAGGTGGTGATTAATCATACTCTCCATAACCTTGGAGAGTGCGGAACAAACTGCTATTGGACTTGCTAACGTTGAGATTTGCAAGGACCCTTCTTACAGCACGAGCTCGAAAGAATATACTAGGCATAGTTACTTTTACTCTTTCAACTTCGGGCAGTGGTTGAACGCTCTCCGGCAAGTGAGAATTACTTACAAACATTTCGGCCAAAAGGTTTGCCTTTTCAACCGGGTTCGTGAATGTGAGGTCATTCTTTAGGAGAGCAGGAACCGAACTAGCGTTGGTCCTCAGCCTTTTAACGAATGACCAAAAGTTTTTACTTCCCCGCGGAAAAGTAAGAACTTTAGCACGAAAGCGCTGCTCGTATAAAGCCTTTTCGCGTCTAAGAACTGCGGTACATGAAGATCTCGCCTGTTTGCGAAGCAAATCAGTATGGGCACATTTGTTATTGCGCCAATTCCTGAACGCTTCCTCTCTGGATCTGACTGCCAATTTACACGTCAGATTAAACCAAGATTTGTTTCTAGGTTTAATCGAAAGCTTTTTGGATGGGATGAAAATATCCTTCCCTAGCCTTATTATATTTAAAACACGATGATGTTTAAAGAATTTGTATTACTTTCAGCAGGACAACGATACAAGCACATCTCTCGATTAGCAAAAGAAGGATTCTTTTATAATGTCCCAAATCTGTTAAATCACCCACCGCAGACACCCGATTGAGCATATATTGGACCACTTGGAAAAACAGATTCGGCAACACAATATATCGAATAAAGACCAAATTATATAGTTTTACATATTAATATAAGGAACTTGAATCTAAAAGCGATATACTGCACGATACATTTTTTGGCATTTCTTTTTACTATATAAAGTTAAAGAAAGTGGTCTATTTTTTATATTTTTAATGAATACTGTTATAATTATTTTGTGTTTTTTTTAATTTAAGTAATCTTTGTTCAGATAGTTTTGATCGACATTTAGGGTGATTGACATCCTAAATCCGCTGAGAAACTTGCAATCGGGTAATAGCTTATAAGCGCATAAAGATAGGAAAACCCGATTTTTTGCGCGCTATTCAAGATTTTTGTTATTCCCGATGTTTTTGATGTTTTTAATGGTGTTGTCGTAATTGACGATATTGTTGTTGTTCATTCGTTTTATAGCTGAAAAAATACTTGTTTTAATTACTAAGTGTTAAACGAAGAAATTTTAAACGATAATTTTGTTTTTTACTGAAAGAAAATAATTTTTTAAAACGTCTATACAACAAATACGAAATTGTAATATTTCCTAATTTTTAATGTCGGTTTTGGTTAACTCTACCATTAAAGTGTCACACATCGTACATATACAATATTATTTATGTATGTAAGTACATATATATGAATGTATGTATTTACATTAATATTATTTTTGTATCTACATTAAAAATTCTAAGCGCAGCTCTGATGTCCTCTTCTCACAGCTCAGGGCATATTAAATTCGAAACATTCCGTCTTATTTATCTATTTTTGTTGTATTTAATTTTGTTATTTTCTTTTTAAATTTTGATAAAACTTAAAGGAAAAAAATTAAATAAAAATAAAAACTTAAAACTCAAAACGTAAACCACATCACGTTGCTAATTAATAATTAGTTTGTGTTGCTTTTAAAAAAACACATATTTCTTGTATGCATTGTAAATACTTTTAACACTTTATTTATATTGAATATTTGTGTTAAGGTGTGTACACTGTATACGATGGTTAATTCCCATCAATAAATGCTGCAAACCAAATATTTGGCTGTTTTCTTGTTTTAATTTTCTTTTTCCTTTTTTGTCTTGGTTAAATATTTTATTCCAGACGCAAAATTTAATTAAATTAAATTCAGATATGTATGTGCACCTGATTCTAATTCAAGAATTCCCAGGGTGTGTAGGTCAATAATTTTTACAGGTACAGGTCAATAATTTTTTTTTAATTAAAAATTACTGGTCTTTTATTTAAAGTATTTAATACTTTATAAGCATTATCTTCACTCGTTAAAACTGTATTTTATAATGAGCATTTCATTAGGCGCTCTCTACCTTTGATTTAGTGTGCCGCTGTGGTATGATAGGTGAGATAACCGCCTACCAACCAAGAAGTCCACTCTTCAATCCAAGGCCAGACCATCTGACATTGTTAGCGACTGGTTATGAGTATTTACGCTATGAAAAACTTATCTAACTAATGTATCTGCTGTTCGGAACCGGCTTTAATCTGTAGGTCAATTTCAATGAGTCTTCAATAAGTATCTTTAAATTCAAATAAAACGCAATGTTTCTGAGATATTATCGAAAATTTTTGTTCGTTTGAAAGGCCTATCGATGCCATTCGTCAAGGTTTCGCTTGGTGACGCACATCGCAAACGCTCGATTTTCCATGAGGAATAAGTTAGAACGAATTTGGCCGATGGCATGGATTATGTTTGTGACTTTTTCGCATAGACCTGAGTTTTAAGAAAACCTAACAACTACAAGTCTAAGGGTGTCGATTTGACACAAAATCTCGGTGTTCAGTTGACCTTGCCCTCAAATCGCTTGTGCAGAATGTCCAACGTGGCATGAGCTGTGCAGCAATACCGACGTCCTGCTGAAATCACATGTTTTTAGTATCTACATGATCTAATTCAGGTTAAAAAAAGTTGGTAATCATTAACCTATATAGCTCGCCATTGACCGTGATGGCCTCGATTATGTTGTCAGTATTAAATCCACACCAAACAGTGTGTTTTTTTGGATTGGAACGAAATTCTACAATTTTATTTTTTGATATATCCATTTATCCAGATATAAAAAATTAAAACCCATTTTAACAATTTAATCTTTTCATTTGCACGTATTGTTGGACGCTAAACGTACATGGCACAACGAGCTGAATACATACATCCAATTTGACAGGTAAGGTGATATGCAATGAGTAAAACAGACGCTGAGTGTAGATACAAGGGGTGTAGCAAATGTCAGCTTAGCGAATTCTTCGAGGTTCAAAGCAAGATTCAGAATGAAAGTAGGTAGTTTGCTGTGGTTTGCGAACCCCAAATGAGAGAGGGAATCGCGATATTTGCTGCACGTGCGTTAAAATTTATCTGAGATTTTTTGCTGCTCATAAATTGAGCGAAAAATCGATTGATCATTTGTTTTAAAGCTGACATTTTACTTTATTTTTTGTGAATGCAGTTTTTTAGTTTGTAGCTCGTGTAAAAAGTTACATTAATTTGCAAATCAGCGAAATATCTTGAGAAATACGCTATGTGTTGCTTTCTTGCTATAAAAAATTAAAACCAGCTTAAAAACATGCTGAAGAACTTGCAAAGCATACGGTGGAAACCGTGAACGCCGGACTCCGAAGACAAAAATTGTGAATAATTTTTCGAGCAAAACTTGCACGTAAACTGTAAGGTGATAGATGAGACAATAACATGACCCAAATTATAATTTGGAATCATTTAGATGGCTGACTGGCCGTCTATATTAACGCCAAAAAATTTGATTGATCGAACTAGCATCAGGAAAATGCAACGAAATCGAATTTTTTTCGAAACCGATCATTACGTTCGATGAAAAATGGGATAAATATGAGATTATTAACCGAAAGCAATCATGATCAAGGTGTCGTATTATGTTCCACCACCGCAGCGTCAGGCCACACACATCTTTGATGATACGCTAAAAATTTACTGTTGTTTGCCGGTAAGTTTTAATACACGCACTCTTTAGCCAAGGATTCCACTTTTTCGAGAGTCTTCAAAACTCTTCTTATATTAAAACGTTGGCCAATCGAAGAGAAGCTGAAAGTTACATAGTGGAGTTTTTGACAATAAACCACAAAACTACTGTAACGATGGAATTATAAAACTACTCGAAAAATGGAAAAAAGCAATTTTATTAGCTAATACATTTGGCAAATATTAAAACTGATTTGTAATAAATAAAATTACAGTTTTAAAATTCACCAAAAACCGCAGTCATAATGTTGTTTTTTTTGCATCAAATTTATTTTATATTTAAAGCTTGCAAAAACTGAAAAATATGTATGTAAATTATTTTAAGTGTTCTTGATAGTATTTTATTTAAATAATTATTTTAATTTCATTTAATTTTATTTTTATTTATTTTATAAAACAATTTTCTTTTTATTTCAATGTATTTGTAAATTTTATTTTTTTAACAATAAATATTTTTGTGTGTGTTTTCTATATTACAAATTTTTCTAATAGAAATTTCCTATCAAATACATTGACAAAATTTTTTACATGCTAACATTTTTCATTTATATAATACGTATTTTGTTTTACAACGTAGATTACAGTCTATACTTGAAATATTTTAAAATTCTATGAACTCTTAATAATTGACTTATTATATTATTATCATTTAAGAAAATAATAATTAAAAAATAAAGAAGTCAAGAACATCATCATTAACTACTCCCCTTGACGTCCTCGTCTGTAAAATATAAAGAACAATGGGAACAAGTAAAAAAGTATTAATCAATGACTATCTGCCTTCAAAGAACAAAATTAAATGGTAAAGAATAAAGAGCTCTTATGCTCTTGCTTTTAAGGCCCAAATATAATATGCGTAGGCTAGCTTCAACGAATATGCGAATACATACAATCAAATGTGTATAACTATAATGTACTTAGCAAACTTTTCTTCAAGTTCCCTTCAGTTTCATTTGCTTACGTTTTGAGCGAAACTGATCACATTGTGCGTACGTAAATGAACTGTTTATGTTTTATAACAAAACAAAATAACAAAGGAAACACTTTGCGCAATGGATGTTCTTGCTTTTACTCGTCACTGAAACATTGACGATTGAACATGTGGAGCGGATGTATGCAGATTTTTTTAAATTTTTATTTAAACTGTGTTACTTTTCTGATAATATTTAAATTTTACACAAAATATTAACATTTTTGTATTTTTAATAAAAATAAATTCATCCCGATACAAATAAAATTAAGAAACGTAAAAGTAAAAGGGAATCAGCATATACCCGTTACGCGTGTTCTCTTCTTCGCTGTTTCAGTGACGGCTAGAAGCAAAGGCTAAAAAATACATGTGAATTGAGAAGGAACAAAAGTCTTATGAAATGAACAGCAAACATTTTTGTTCGACGAAAACAAATATATGTGTTTCGAAAATCCTTCGCTAATTGCGAAAAATCGCTTCTTATGAATCTCATGTCAAGCGGGCCAGGTCAAACTCATGTTTTCAGTATTCATTGCTGTTTTCAGTATTCATTATTTTTATGTCATTGTGCCATTCCCAACAGCATTTGCTGGCAAAAACAACCGACATGGAAATTCTTAATGTAGATATTTACAAACAAATGTTTAACAAAAATAATGGGCGAAGTAAATTTAGTAAATTTTGTAACATCAATTGCTCCTGAAGTATATCAATGCTATTAGAAATAAAAGACAAATACTTAAAAAAAAACTTCGATAAAGTAAAACCAAAAGAATAATAAACAGTATGATGAACATTTGTTTGTTATATACACACGTACATATAGTTTGTAAAAATAATCTTTTCAGAGGAGAAAAAAAGTTAAAGTCTTAACTTCACTTGAGAAGTCCAACAACAAATTCTTAATATATTCATTTTTTTTGCATACCCCGTTACTGTACCTCTTAAAGGCTTCCATCAGTCATAAATTTTAAAATAGACCCACACACTACAACGCTAGCAACAAAAAAATAACATTACCCGATTTCTTTGCTGTAAAATAAATGTTTTCAAAAATAAGAAATTATTGGAATTTTTTGGGATTTGGGTATTTTATGAAAAAAGTTTGGATTTTTTATGAATGTTATCGTACGTAAAAGACGCCACACAGTGTTTAGCAATAAACAGTTGGACAAACGTGCAACAAGTGACTATATTTAAATGAAAGCATTCAGGAAATACCAGTCTCAAAAATTGGGCTATATCCATTGTTTTTAAGGCAAATCAGCTAGAAAATTTCCTGATTTGTTTTCAAGTTTGTGTACACGATCATATCCCACGCTAAAAAGTATTTTCAACAGTTTCGGAGTTATTCATAGCTTAGTTGCGAATTTTTTTATTTTTTTGCAACGCTTTCGTTCACTTTTGTTGCATGCGCTAATAGAACGGATGGATATATATTGCCATTGTGACTTTTGTTAAAGTTAGATACCTGCCTCTATGGAATATTTTACAATCAACATATTTGGCTTTAATTTAAATGCTTCAAATGTAAAATTTATATTCTAATAATTTTTTTATAACTTTTTGGAAATAAAAAAAAAATATATATATATATATATATATATATATATATATATATATATATATATATATATATATATATATGTATATCCACAAATTTCGCAAAACAATGTTTCGCTAATTTTGTTTAAAGTTAGGAACCTGCATTTAATTTTGAAAAAAATCAGCAATAGTTGACCGATTTTCATGAATTATAGCTTATTTTGTTCTCAACATTTTAGACTTTAATTAAGTGCTTAAAAGTAAAATTTACATTCTGAAAAACTTTTTACGACTTTTTGAAAAAAATATTTTGCGCGAAAAAATTTTTTTTTCGCAACTAAGTTATGAATAACACCGAAATTGTTGAAAATACGAAAAAATACGAAAAAATGTAATTCAGGTGGTGGTGGTACTTCGATTAAACACGGTCAAATAGTTCTCAAGTTATAATGAAATATATTAACATAACTACCATATTTTGGGCGAAAAATTTGCAACGACCATGAAAATAAATTGGAGCCCGTAGGAAAAAACTGACAACGAATTTGAATTCAGCGCATCAAAATCATTATATTCCATAAAGTTTTAAATTAAAATGAATTGATGTAAAAATGTCCGTATTTTTCTTTTACTTTTTTCACAATAAACTAGAGACTGAAAATGATAGTTATTTTTAATTTTTTTAAAGAAAAGGTTACGTGAAAATGCCCCTTATCTCTTTTACAGAATTTTTAACCACTATTTAAAGATGCATATCATTTTGGTCGCCGTAACCAATATAATTGAAAAATATTTTGTTTTGGTTATAATAACTACTATAGTAACCAAAAAATTATTTAGGTTATCAATATTCAATTCAATTCAATTTATTAAAGTTATATAATATTACACGTTTTACTTTTTATAATCATATAATAAAGAGTTCAAAGATTAGTATCTTTTTCTGCTTAATTATATAAATGGTATTATAACATTATATATATATATATATTATATAATTATATATATTATATAATTATATATTATATAATTATATATTATATAATTATATATATATATATATATATATATATATATATATATATATATATATATATATATAATTTATATATATATGTATATATAAACAAAACTTTTCATTTGGAGGTAAAACATTTAGCAAAGACCTATTTGAAAAGGTTATCAATAACTCTTATCAAAACTAATTTAATTCTTTTGTAATCGGTAACTAATTCTAACGCAGCATTTAGATAGTTGTAAACATTTTCTTTTCCACCATAATGGCATGTTCAGAAGTTTTCTCCAATAAGCATACACAAAATTAAAATTAAGCATACAGGAAATTAAAACATGGCATATTGGTGCCGTCCAGGATAAGGCGATAAGTGCTCTCTGGGTAAGTCGTTCCTCCTACTATAAGACATGGGGTCTTTCGCTTGTGGCGAACCATCTATCGTCGGTTTAAAACAGCGCAATATTGATCTAAATGAATGGCCAAAGCTGTTCAGGTGGATTTGTCAAAATAGCATTTTTTTACATATAGTTTCTGAAACAACAATTTAGTGAGAACGTGCAATAACATTTTATTGTAGACAGATTTTGAGAGAGTTTACATTTTCTAAAATTTTAATAATTCAAATTTGGAATAACAGTTTATTGCGGGCTTTTTATTAAAGGTGTGCAAAATAGAATATATGGCAGCCCAGATATAGACAAAGAAGAAGAAAACATAATCTTATTCCAAAAGTTGTCTTTGCCTCTACAGCTGAAGCCTTGTAAAAGGTTGATAAAACCTCTTGTAATTAAATAAATAAAATATTTAAAATAGTTTGTGTCTTTTATTAATCTACAACTATATTGATGACCTGTGTTTTCACGTTAGAGAAGACAAAAATTCATACGACGCTGAAATACTTTTTTTCTTAGAAGCTGCGCAGTAGTTAAATTTTTGGAAAATTAACGCTTTTCTGCGAAAACCCAAAATAGCGGCTTGGTACGAGCATGAACAGTTATGCTTATGAATTCACATCACAATTTAAAAATTCGAAACTGTTAACTGTTAACTATAAAGAAGACTCATCGAGTAGCGACGAAGTAGAGTTTTTTGATCCAGATAATAAAAATATGACGGAATTGTAAAATGTAATTACTCAAATGGAGGCACTTCAGCGTGAATTAAATTCTCTTCGTGAGACTGATGGAAACTCAAATGATGACCAACGATCACACCTCAAGAGAGTTTACATTCAGAAATTTAATACAAATAAAATACAAAGAAAAATATAATATTAATCCTATATACATGTATCCTACATCCATATATGTGTATTTACATTATATAACAGATAAACGATAAAATAAAACAATTCAAAAGTCTATTTTCAATACAATTTTTTTCTAATATCACTGGACTGAAGTTTTAATAAGTATAAAACACTTAAAAAACAAAATACAAGTGATGTTTCTATTTTTCCATATAACGAAGCGCAAACAATAATAGTCTATCAAGAACAAAAACTCAAAACAAATAAATTAAAACATAAAACAAATAACATATTTAATATCAATATTAATATTAATAACCAACAACACATAAAATAAAATTAGGAGAATATTTGAACTTTAAACTAAAACAAATCACTCGTTAAAATATCTCGGAATAAAATTAATAACTTAATAAATAATCTCTTAGTGCGACAAAGCAAAGAGAAACAAACCTACAGCAAACAATAACAATTACTGCCCCTAGTGACCAAAGCATATAACTAGAACAGTAAAATACAATAACAAACTCTTAACGTTGGATAATTTTTAAATAAAATAAACATCAACAATAAAATAACAACAAACAACGAACTGACAAAAATAAACAAAAACGATACAGGGTGCAAAGATATAAATACATATATAATAATAATTACTTTTTAATAAATATTGACAGTTAGATACCCAATGTACAATTTGAGAAAAGATAAAAAAATAATAAAAATATTACGTGCAGAGCCGAAACCATGCTGAATGACGACAATTGTGAAATGCTAACTTCTCCAGCTGCTGCTTTCACGAATACACCCATAAATATGCGCTTAGGGGACGTGTGACAACATTCTGCAACTAAATCATCCCGTTCATCAACTGTGGAATCCCCATTTAAGATACTGAACTGCTTGGATAATAGGCTTGACAAATTTGCAGAGCAAATTCTGACTACAATCGATGCGAAATTTTAAGAATTTAAGGAGGATCTTTTAAGTGACTTACGTGAAAAATATATAATTCTTGAGGATAAACTTTTTACCATTAATGAAAGAATAATTACCCTTGAAAGAACTGCTTCTGAAATGACGATCATGCGTGAGGAAATAGCAAACCTAAAGACTAAGCTGAGACAACAGGAAAATTACCCTATATCGACTGAGCTTAGAATAAATGAATTCCCGTTCAACGAAAACGAAAATTTGGTTAACATCTTTGAAAATATATGTGGTATCATTAGCACACCCATTACAAATTTAAATTCAATATATCGATTAAAAACTCATAGAAACAGATATAAACAGCATTCTAAGGATGATGTAATAATTGCTAAGTTCTGTTCTGTAAATGAAAAAAATTATTTCCTAAAATCCTTAGCCAATTTTAGGAAACTAAATATGGGTTTCACTTTCCGCCTAAGGGACATTGGTTTCAATTCAGACGAGAAATTCTATGTTAACGAAAATCTTACACAGTCCAATTTTAATATTTTGCGAGCGGCTTCACGTCTAAAGAAAATAAAAAAACTCATTCACGCTGCATTCACAATAAGGGGTTAGGTTTATGTTAAACCGAAAATAGATGATGATCCTATCCTAATCGATGAAATTGAGTGTCTGCACCGGTTATTTCCTGTTCAAGATGAACACATTGTCTGCAGCGGTAACTAAGATTATTCATACACTTTACACTTCTTCACAATCTAATGACAATATTTTAGTATTAATTTTCTTCACCTTTTTATTACATAAACTTTTATTAAAATTAAATTTTTTGCTACCTTTAGTTATTATATCAAAAATCAAATAACCTCTTGCGTTGTTTACAAGTTAATTAATGTTGTCGGATCATTTTGATAATGATGGTTCCGAAGACAGTGCTTTCAATATGCTTCGAATTCTTTCAAGACAGAGGAGGGGTCTGAACATAGTTCACATTAATGCCCAAAGTTTGCACTGCAAAATGGATGAGTTTAGGTATATATTTGCTTCTTCCGGGGTTGACATAATTTGTGTTTCTGAGACATGGTTTCACTTGGACTTAAATGACACACCTTATAGATTGCAGGGGTTTAGACTGTATCGTTCGGACAGACAAACTATCACTGAGGGAAGGGAAACTCGCACTAGGGGGGTGGAGTCGCAATTTATGTCAGACAGGGTATCAGTTGTGTGGTAAAACTCAAATCGACGGCTGGTGACGATATTGAATTTCTACTATTGGAGGTGATTGCAAAACGAAATAGGAAAATCTTAGTGGGCTGTGTTTATAAACCTCATAGGGACATTTCAGTTGAGTCTATAGTTAACAGTTTGGAGGACATCTCTGTCCTATATACTGATATTATAATTCTTTGTGACTTCAATAATAATCTCCTAGTAAGCAATCCACTTATTGATCCTATGACCTCGTTGGGCTTAATACCTGTGAATATTGCTATACCAACACATTATCACGGACAATCGAACAGCTTAATAGATTTAATATTGTTTAATATTTGATGAGTCTAAAGTGCTCTTGTATGACCAGATTTCGGCGTCTGCCTTCTCCAATCATGACCTACTTTTCTTGACTTACGATACTTGTGTGCCTGATGAACCTGCTCAATACACATATAGGGACATACATAATATGGATCGTACAGTATTGTATCAAAAGTTTCTGAACATTGATTGGCATCGAATATATTGGCTTAATGATGTTAATGATCAATTGGGTTTCTTGCATGACAATGTAAACAAATTGTTTGAAGAGTGTGTACCAATGAAAATCAGACGTATAAAATCGGTTCAGGTTCGTGATGCTGCATATTGCAGATGGAAAAGGTTTAGGACCGATGAGCTTCGGAAAATATTCCAATCCTGTAGAAGAGATGTTGTAAGAGGTGTTAAACTGGCCAAACGTTTATACTATGAGGGAAAATTTTCCACTGCGATTGACACTAAATCTAAATGGACGCAAATTCGGAAAATTGGAATAGGGCGGCTAAAAACTCCTACTATTGGGACTAATGTTGAATGTTCAATGCGTTAAATCAAAGTTTTCTGAATATGGCTATTCCTCCACCAACACAAAATATATATGAGCAACTGTGTACAGTTCCAATTGAGGACAAATTTGGCTTTCAGTGTGTAAGTCCTTGTGAGATCCTTGAAAGTTTTTCAACTGTTAAATCAAAGGCAACGGGATTGGATGCCTTAAACCCTTTATTTCTTGAAGCTCTACTACCAGATATTTTGCCATTCGTTACTGATTTATGTAACACCATTCTCACAAAATCTCATTTTCCTGATGGATGGAAACATTCTAAAATAATTCCTATTCCGAAGCAGAATAACCAATATAGGCCAATTGCAATTCTTCCCTTTTTGTCAAAGGTAATGGAGAAAATTATGTGTAAGCAATTCAGTGCTTATTTAACACGACACAAATTATTATCTGATGTGCAATCTGGGTTTGTGAAAGGAAGAAGCTGTATTACTGCTTTAACGGACGTGGTCGAGAATCGTAGAGGTAGTCTTGACATTAGTACGGTATCGTTTCTAATACTGCTTGATCACAGCAAGGCTTTCGATACGGTAGACCACTCTATTTTGACAAGGAAACTTGAAAAACTTTTTTATTTTTCTGGAACAGCTTCTAAACTAGTACATTCATATCTGAGTGGACGGTCTCAGACTGTTTTTTATAATAACAAGTATTCAGATGCGATAAACGTGAGTCGTGGCGTCCCTCAGGGATCAATACTCGGGCCACTCCTTTTCTGTCTGTACATAAACGATTTACCGGGAGTTATAGATCACTGCGGCATTCAGATGTATGCTGACGATGTGCAAATCTTTAGCAGTTATAGGTTCAATGAAGTTTACCGATGTGTTGACAACATTAACATCGATCTGTTGAGAATAAAAGAATGGGCTTCGTCGAATGGGTTATACATCAACCCTGAGAAGTCTAAGTGCATCTTCCTTAATAGAAACAATAAAATTCTCAATAATAATGTCGAAATAAGGATAGATAAGGACACTATAAAGTTTGTAAGTTCCTGCAAGTATTTGAGTATTATATTCAATGATAAACTTTCCTGGTCCAACCATATATCTACCGCAGTAGGCCGCGTCAAACATTCGACACCGCTTAAAATACGTCTTTTGCTCGCAAAAGTGCACTTGATACCAGTTTTACTATATGGATGTGAAATCTTTGGGTCTTGCTCAGGCAATGACTTTAATAAGCTAAAGGTTGCATATAACAACATAGCTAGATATATTTACGATAGGAGACGTCGCAACTCCATTTCTTATTTCGCATATCAGATTTACCAACTTACCTTTGAGAACCTTTTAAAATGGAGAAGTCAAATTTTTTGCACAGAATTATGACTGCTCAACAACTTAACTATCTCTTTAGATATATAAAATTTGGTAAAACTGTACGAAGAAGGAAAGAAGTTTAAAACAACGTCAGTTTTTCATTTATTGCATTAGTCTTTGGAATCATTTACCTAACTATATTCAAAATATAAACAACGTAAGGAGGTATAAGATTGAATTGTTTGAATATCTATCTTAATTTAATATTTTGACTAGTAATTTATAATGTAAATTTATATTTTCTTGTTTACCTTTTAAATATGTAATACTATAATTGTTGAATCTTCCGAATCCAAACTACGTCGTTTGTTGCAAAGTGGTAAACCTTCGGGCATGAAGCCTTCGGAAGTTCTAGTCCATACGAAGCGACTAGCTCCTGGTGAAGGTAACAAAACCATTATAAGAAAAATTTTCTTGGACCCAATGCCAAAGTGAATCCGACCACTTTTCACGATTTGGGAAGAAGAAGATTTAAACAAATAAGCCAAAATGGCTGACAAAAAGCTGGTGGCCAACAACAAAATGGTAAGTGCCGTATCTGAACCTAAACGTTCCGACACACAATTTTCTGTCAAAGCTGTCACTCTAAGCATATCTTAAACGGACCTTTGTCAGGCTATTAAAATTTTGTCAGATAATAGCTTTCGTCGTCAGCAATCCAGATCTCGAAGTCGTTCGCAAAGAGATGGAAACTCAAATGAAATGCTGGTATCATAAGAAATTTGGTAATGCTGCTCAGAATTGTTAACCGACTTGTTCTCGCTATAATTCCAATTCGGAAAAGTAATCGGGCTGTGGTCAATCAACAAAATTGGCGACAGCATAATAACCTAATGGAGAAAAATCGTTTGCATATATTTGATAAAAATACAGGGTCTCGTTTTTTAATTGATTCTGAATCAGTGGTATCAGTGGTACCTCCACCCTTAATCAGGGCAAATTTCACACCAAAAACCAAACTGCAAAACGTAGTAATATACAAACTTATGGGCATTGTGCTTTAAAGCTCGACCTATGTCTCCGTCGCGAACTGAAATGGTTATTTGGTATTGCTGATGTGTCATCGCCAATACTGGGAGCCGATTTTTAATACACTTTAATAAACTTATTGATCTCAATCAGAAAGGTATTATTGATAAAGCACCAAATTTGTGGTGAAATTCGTAAAACCGAAGGATCCAGCGTCAACCTGCGCTCGAGCCGTACATCTAATTTTATCAATGTGGACAGCACAAATTGTGGAGCCCAAAAGGACAGTTGAAGTAGAAGGTGCTTCCAGATGTACGGAATACGTACCGAACCGCTGCAAATGTTGATGAGTTAAAATTCAATGGGGGTTGTGCTTGATCGTTAGCTGGAGTTGGATTTGTTTCACGAGGGGGAGATGTAGGTCGAGTCATACCAGAAGTTATAGGGAGCTGGAGTGTACTACAAATAGAATTGTTTGACTTAAAATCTATATGTAGCAAAGAGCGATGTTTCAGTTTACATAAAGAGCAGAACAATCTCTAAATGCATGAATGAATCGAGCAGAAAAGAAGGACAGAAAATGTTGATGAGTTAAAATTCAATGGGGGTTGTGCTTGATCGTTAGCTGGAGTTGGATTTGTTTCACGAGGGGGAGATGTAGGTTGAGTCGTACCAGAAGTTATAGGGAGCTGGAGTGTACTACAAATAGAATTGTTTGACTTAAAATCTATATGTAGCAAAGAGCGATGTTTCAGTTTACATAAAGAGCAGAACAATCTCTAAATGCATGAATGAATAGAGCAGAAAAGAAGGACAGAGTCTTAATGGGTGAATTTCCCTGGCAGAGAAAACAATGACAAATTGATGGCGACGTGTCAGTCTTTGTCGCAAAACTCTGAATCTTGTTCGATTCACCTAACGATTTCCTCGGGGACCAAACTTGAAATTCTATCGGAAATTTACAGTATTGGGGGTTTTGTCCTGGGTTTGGACGGGTTGGAAGTGAGACCGTCTTATGTCAGATATTGTCTCTAGGACCTTAAACCGAGCTGTAAAGGATGGATCCATATCCTCCCACTTGGAAGATTCCCGAGAATCCTTTTCTGACTGCTCCCATAGACTTAGAGTAATCTCGGGTAGTTTTGTGTAACAAATATGTACCAATATGACATTGTAAAATACTTCAAGAGTGACCTCAAGTAAAGACAAATTAATTATAGAATCGTTTATGGTACGTTGTAGGTTCTTAATGTTCGGACCTGATTTATGGGTTATGGGTTTGATACGCAAAAGAGTCCAAAGCTGTTCGTTTATAAGAGCCCCTTTGTTATCACATGTGTCTACCAATCTTTTCCATGCAATTGCATAGCCATCATTGGTCAAAGGCACAGTTTGGATGATATCATGAGCATCCTTAGCAGTTTTCTGCAATAAATAATACAATTTTCGTACCGGGGTTATACGGCGGTTCTTACCATATAAGGCTGAGGAGCTGAGGACATGTCGCGAAACGGCAGTTCTTATAATCACAGTAAAATATGGGGGTATCACAGGGCGGTAAATTCATTACGGGAGTCGAACTTAGTTCAGGCCGACTGGCCAATTTCAAACGTTCTAAGTGATCCGTTATCATTGAAATTCCGAGAGTAAATGTGTCGTAAGAGGCCATATATCGGGTCTTAATTTCGGCGGTTTGAGTACTCTTAACCTTATTGGCCTCAATCAATATTGAGTCGTAGGTTGTCCGAACACCGTCCCATAAAAGATTAAGTTGTTTCTCATGCATACTCAATGATATGTCTCGCATTCCGGGAGTTCGATATCCGGTCCGAAGGAACAAAATGTTTTTCTTGAAATAGTTTCCTCAGAAAATATTCGAGAATAGAAAATAAAAAACGGGGTTAATCGAGTTTTAATTATATTAAATGTTATTTTATTAACACGGATTTTTCTTTTCAATAGTACTACGTACCGTACACTTCGGGGTTTACAATGTAAGTGTTTTACATAAAAAGTTAACAAACAGATCATAAAATATTATTAAAATATATAACGAAAATCCTTTCAACAACAATGAGAGGACGTTTATTAACCGCAAACTTACAAAATGCAAAATTACGATAAAAAATTAAATAAAGAGTAACATTCAATAAATACACTAGTGTTCGCTTATAGCCCACCGCACATATAAAAGAATTTTATATATAGACCAGAAAATGGGATTCGAATGTCATCATATATTTCATACATTTAGTTCGTTGTATAGGGCATCGCTTAAGTATTTAAGATATAGTTCACACTGTAAAATTAATTTCCTAAATCATTAACAAGCTTAAAAAATGGAATGTAATAAAAGCAAATTTTGATAGAGAGCACTCCATATTGGTCGCACTGTTAAGATGTAAATGCAGTTGGCAGCATAGGTGTCAATAACGGGAATTCCCATTTTACTTATAGCATATACATACAGATGTACATAAAGTAGTTAGAAATTGTGGAGTTTTTAAGTAGTTATTTCTGTCCAGCGTTGCCACGCAAGAAATTGATTTCCTACCAAAATTTTTCTAAAACTCTACCAAAACCGATCGCTGCCTACCAAATTTTCAAACAACAAATTTTAAAATTCATTTCTTAATTAAAATCGAAAATTTACTCAGTTATGTGTAATAACTTATAACAAATATTTCTTAAAATTTGATATTTATTTACTCAAATGACAATTTTTAATGACAAAATACTAGTGAAAATTATTGTTAATTTAAATCAAAGTAAAATTTTTTAATTATGTGAGGTCGTAGGAGGAAAAATCGAGCAGAAATATATGAAAATTCCAATAAATTCTACCAAAAATATAAGAAAATTGCAGAAACCAACCAAACTACCTAACTGTTTTAAAACAAGGAAAAAATACCAGTTTTGGTTTTGATTGGACCAAAGCAGCAACGCTGTTTCTGTCATATTGTCATAATTTTTTTTTTTTATTAAACATGTTGTTACAAAATGTAGAAGTAATAAATTTAAAAAAAATTCTAGTTATATCGGGCGATTTTTTAAGAGCTTCGGATTTGATTAAAAAAAAAAAAAACATTAAATTTAGAGAATTGTGTGAAATCTTTATTTGAGTCGATGTATGTTATCAAAAAACGAAATTCTTTTCTGTTAGATATTAAAAATATTTTTTATTTCAGCATATTACAAATAGGATCCGGTTAAAAATTAAAAATTATATCAGTCAAGTGACCCCCAAAATGATCAATTACGTCTTTCAATAAACTCTTGTCAATGGTTCATATCTGTTCGATAATGTTTATTTTAAGCTCTTGAACTCTTGTACACTTTCGATTTCAAAAAACCACACAAAAAAAATTTTAAGGTGTCGAATAGCGCGATCTTGGTGGCAAGTTTACTCCTCCTCTACGAGAAATAATCTTTTGTTTCAAAAGATCCATTTTTTCTCTTGCTGTGTGACAAGTGGCACCATCCTGTTGAAACCACTTATTCTATACGTCTATATCATTAATTTTCCACCACAAAAAGCTTCAGATAATCTCTTTGTAGCGATTTTCATTGACCATAATCGCATTCCCATTTTCGTTTTCAAAAAAATATGGTCCGATGATTCCTCCGGACACAAACCAAACCAAGCCGTAACTTTTTGTGGATCTAATGGTTGCTCTAAAATAACTCTTGGATTCTCTTTACCCCAAATGCGGCAATTCTGCTTGTTGACGTAGTGAAGATTATTTTGTTAAAAAAATTCGCATTTTCTTTTTGTTTTTCGATGGCTTAACCAGCGAATAGCCGACCTAATGCATGGTCAGCTGGTTTTAATTCTTAATTCAGCTAGATCTTATAATCGTTTAAATGTAGATCACGATGCAAAATGTTGAATAATGTGGATCGTGTGATGTTATATTGAACGATGACGAATGGACGTTTTTGGAATCTTCTTCAACACTTCTGCTCACATCTGCTATATTCTCAGTTGAACGACCACTACGTTGATAAATTCTGTTTCTGTTATCATGAACTGATCCAGTTTCTTCAAATTTGGCACGATTTGTTGGAGCATTTTCTCTACCGAATTTTTTTCTAAATTTTCTTGTAAACTTTTGCCATTTTCAAAAAATGTTATAATGATATAAACACGTTGTTCCTTCTTGTTCCATATTTACTAACCAGAATGTAGTTAGCATTTGAAATAAAAATTTATAATAAGAATTACAGTAGAAAAAAAATTGCAGCAAAATTAAAATGATACCTCAATTTTGAACACTCTTTGCAAGTGCAAAAGTAGAGTTGACGATCTCTGAGCAAAATAACTTGGAGTTACTACAGTTGGAAATTTTAAGGAAGTGTTAAAATTAGTGAAAATTGTTATTTTTCAAGTCAAAGCTGTTTTTTTTTTTCCAAATTATGTACGGTGTTTTTGAGAGCAAAAAACTACCAAAAATTTAAGAAAATTGCAACAAACCCACCAAACTACCAAATTGTTTTTAAACAATGAAAAACTACCAAACGGTAACTCTGAAACCAGCGTTGACCATGCGGACGCTTCAGCGTCCAACTTAAATCGGTTTCTTATATGTATACACCCGAACGAAAACGAAAATAATCAACAGAGAATACGAAATAAAAAACAATTTCACTCAATTCTTACACAACTTTCGAAGAAAGCAGACGTATACTGCTTTGCGCTTTAAGATTTTTTGTTTGTTTTGCCTGGAGTTAATTTTCTACGCTTTTAGTTATATAGGCTCCGCCATCTAACGTTTTTTTTTCAACTAGTGCTTATTTCGTGAATGGTAACACTTAGCTCATATCTGATTTGACAGATAATTTGTTTTATACTTCCGCTGAATGAATATGGTTGTGTATACGCTTCGCTAAGTGGGCCTGCGATCGACTTACAGAAGATGCCGATTTTGCCAAAAAAAATCATCTTTTCAGATGAAGCTCATTTTGATCTTGGCGGGTATGTAAACAAGCAAAATTGTCGCATTTGGGGCACAGAAAACCCGCACGCATACATTGAAATGCCGATACACCCAAGACGAGTCACTGTTTGGTGTGGATTTTGGTCCAGAGGCATAATTGGACCATTTTTCTTCGAAAATGAGCAAGGAGTGGCCGTTACAGTTAATCGCGATCGTTATCGGGCCATGTTGAACGAATTTTTGTTCACAAAAATTGAATAGAGGATATTAGCAACATTTGGTTTCAACAGGACGGCGCTACGTGCCACACAGCCGAAGCTACACTCGATGTTTTGCGCCCTGTTTTTGAAGATCGCATTATCAGCCGCAGAGCTGATGTTGTTTGGCCACTTCGGAGCTGCGATTTGACACCGTTGGACTATTATTTGTGGGGTGCCGTCAAAGATAAGTGTTACGCCAACAAGCCAGAGACAATTGACGCTTTAAAGGACAATATTCGTGAAGCCATTGGTGAAATACAGCTGCACAAAATCGATAATATGCTTAAAAATTGGACCGATCGTGTAGGCTACTGCATGGCCAGACGAGGCAGCTATTTGAATGAAATTATTTTCCATTATTAACCGGAAAGATTGTACTTTCAAATAAAAAAGAAATTTGAGAAAATATTCAGTAGTTTTTTTTATAGCATTTTCAAAAAAAAAAAATTATTTGGCGGACCCTTTATTTCGTTTTGTTTTTTGAATGAAGTATTTACTAGATTTTATTTATTAATATGAAGTTAAATTTTTTTTACAATCGATTTTTTTTTTTATTTTAAGATGGAATTTATTTTTATATAAATATTTCAGTTTCCTACATTTTTCCTATTTTATTAAGTTAACGAATATCATATAAGTAAAGAATTTAAATATCTAATTTTTCTTTTCCTCATTTATATTAATGTTCATTATTTACTTCAAGCCAAAGCAACACAAACCAATTTTTTGCTAAGTGTAATAACACTACACATGCTCATAAATCATAGTTGAACATATAAGCTCTTTTGAGCCTTATCTGGCTGAGAATTTTCTATAGTGTATATGTATACAACCGAACGAAAATGAGCAGATAATGTCAAGATAATAAATAAAGCAACAAACATTATTAGTTATGGAATAGATGTCAATGTGAGCATGCTTTGCTTTTAAAAATTGTCTGTTTGTGTTGTTGTTTACCTTTTCGATTTTCTCTTCAACGCACACAGCAAAAATTCAATAACACTACTACATCACTAATTTCTCTTCTTGGTCATCCTTGCTATAAATTCTACTAAAAATTCATCTTTTTGGTCACCCCTGGATTAAACCAAGGCTTGTTAAAAGCACTATGCGGTGTAAATTGATTCTCTTTCTCCCACATCTACATACATGTACTCACACGTCAAAGAAAAAAAAAAACAAAATAATCGGTCTTATTTGAACAAAACACTGAGCGAAATGTTTAATGAAGAGTTTGCATATGAAAAAATTTTTTAAGTAAACCTGAATGTTTCGTCTCATGCTGCGCTATATATGACGTGGCAAGACATTTGAATATCATAATGAATATAAAAATGTACTAATTTGGATTTTGCTGTTTTGTCATTAATCAAAATTAATGTAAATGATGAAATCAAATGACATAAACTAAATCAATTTTATTTGCTTATCTTAAAAACACTTCAATAATTGTACAGTATATTTCTGTATAAATTTCATTTTTACTATTAGTTATCTGAGTGCATTAAAGTAAAAGAGAGTTGTCCACTTACGCAAAACCAAAATGGCAAAGCATGTGTTTTACAAGACCTAGATTAAACCAAACATACCTGAATTAAACATCCTTTTTTAATGTATCTCAAAACACTCTTATATGTAAAAATAAAAATCGACTGAACCGAATCTCTTGAAATTTTTACACTATCCCTCTTTATGTCTGGAAAGAACTATAGGCTATATAAATTTCAAAATTCGAACTTGGCGGTGCCATGCTCATACAAAGTAAATATTAATTTTTCTATATCTTCAAAATGGTAACAGAAAAAGTCTCTAAACTTAGTAACGCAAGGTGGTTTAAACTTGACTTCTTGGATTTTTATCTTCATAATGTGCGCATACGTATACGAGGGCAGATTGACCTAGCGCTAGATGGCAGCACAAACACAAAAACTTTTTCTTTCTTAGAAATTACGATCTGTCTTACGTCAGCTATTAAAATTTTAGCCAAATTCTTCGATTAGTTTATTTGTTGTAGTCGTTTGAAGTAGGCAACTTTTGGTTTTCTTGGAAAATGGAAAAAAGTGAATTTCGTGTAGTGATTAAACACTATTATTTGAAAGGCAAAACGGCGAAAGAGACAAAAGAAAAGCTTGATAAACATTACGGCGAATCTGCTCCGTCAGATTATATGGTAAAATATTGGATTGCTGAGTTTAAACGGGGCCGAACAAACACTGCAACAGTACCATCAACAGGAAGGCCAAAAGAGGTGGTTACGGAAGAAAATATCAAGAAAATCCTCGATATCGTTATGAATGACCGCCGGGTCAAAATACGTGAGATTGCTGAGATGGTAAACATATCACATGAACGTGTGTTCAAAATTTGTATGAACATTTGCATATGAAAAAGCTATCGGCAAGATGGGTGCCGCGTTTGCTCAGTGTTGAACAAAAACGAGTTCGACAGATCACTTCACAGCGGTGTTTGGACATGATAAAGCATAATTCTGCTGATTTTTGGCGTAGATAAATAACTATTGATGACACGTGGGTCCACCACTACACACCTGAAACCAAAAATCAATCGAAGCAATAGAAGCTGGTGAGAGTGCTCCGAAGAAGAGAAATCGTCTGGCAAGGTTATGGCCAATGTATTTTGGGATGCACACGGAATATTTCTCATCGATTATCTTGAAAAGGGATCCACAGGCACAGGGGAGTATTATCGTGCATTATTGGATCAATTGGTTGACGCAATCAAGGAAAAACGACAACATTTAAACAAGGAAAAAGTGCTCTTTCTTCAAGACAACGCGCCAGTTCACACAGCATTAGATACGATGCTAAAACTACGAAAAATCCACTTCGAATTGGTTGGTCATCCACCCTATAGTCCAGATTTAGCCCCTAGTGACATTTTCCTGTTTCCAAACTTGACAAAAATGGCTAGCAGGAAAAAGATTCATCTCAAACGAAGAAGTGATTACCGAAACTAATGCGTATTTTGAGGAGTTCCCAAAATCGTATTATTCAGATGGTATAAAAAAGTTGGAAAATCGTCTTACTAAGTGTATTGAGCTAAAAGGAGACTACGTTAAGAAATGAATGGTTTCTGAAAAAAGAAATGTTTTTTTCCTACTTACGTAGCTTCAATATCAATCCGCCCTCGTATGTTTTTTTTTTTTTTGGCTCATAAATTGTTTTGTATTCAGCAGTTTTGTAATTACTATAAATAATTAACTTCAGTTTATATTGTTTCTCTTTAGTATTTTCTATCTGCATAGTATTTGAATTTGATTTTCTCTAATTAATTTCCTTTTTTTGTTTTCTCTGTTAAATTGTATTCATTCACTATTATTACACATTAAATTTTTTATCTCATTAGAACTTTAAATTATAAGATATTTTTGTTTTGTGGTGCTAGTTTCAATATATTTATTAATAAATAGATAGATAGATAAATAAATATATTTGGCCCAAATAGATTCCTAGTCAATACAAATCAGCAGTCAAAAAGTGAGCGGAATTCGAATTAAGCGTGGTACCTCCCATACAAACTAAATATTCATTTTAGTATATCTTGAGAACAGTTGCAGCCAGTGCTGACAGATACATTTTATCATCCTCCCCAAATTTATGGAAAATTTTCCCCAAATATCCTCTAAAAAAAAAAATACTTAAAGAAATCCCGTTAAACAAAAAAGTATTTTTAAACGATAAATTTTTAATATATTTTTGTAATATATAGCAGTGAAGATTATTTTTATGTTATAATATGATATACATTTTTACATTTATATGTACGTATGGTACAAAGACCCAGTCGCACATATTTCAACTATCAATTAGTCATAAAGAGAATCTATCGGAGTATATGAAGTCCAAATTATGCAAGTTCCAACTTAGGAGAACTACTACTACTTCTCTTGGATATATCGGTAAATATACTCGATCTATGAAAAGACTTCAACCTTTTATAGACGCTGAAATAAATACTAAATTTCGGCTTGGGGCCTTTAAAAAAAAAAGTACTTTGAAAGCTTTGAAAATGAATTTGTTTAATTAAATAAAAATTTTTGTATAGAAAGCTGATTAATTTACCTATAAATTGCTTTGCTTAAAATATTTGAGGGTTACAGCGACATCTGATTTTGAAGGCAGAAACTCTTTCTGTACATACATACATACATAATTCCAGCGACATACCAAGAGAAACAAGGGGGACTTCTCTCAATCAATGAGCTGAACCCCGTTCTATTTTTTAAACTCATTGTGCACGTCAGATGCATTAATAGAGAAGTTTTTCATGAGATAAATACTCTTAAACAGTCGCTAGCAATGTTATAAGGTGAACCGCTGTTGAAATTTGTCAGATGGTCTGGCCAGGTATAGAACCGAGGGCCTGGTAGGTAGGAGTGTTTCTTACCTACCATATCATAGCGGCACACAGCGCTGCACTCGGGAGTCCGTCAGCAAAGCACAACCAAGTTGTTGGAGATAGCCTAAGCACTCTTCGACTAACCGCGATTTCAGCGAACATGAAGCCGGTGCCTTCAGTGCTGGCTGATTATCCAAAAATATGATTATGTCCGCACATCTGAATACCCTCTGTAGTTGAATCTCAGCGCACACTGAAATTGCGTGAATTTCAGCTGGAAAGACACTTGGCCATTTGTACAGAGATCTTTTGTATTGGTCCACAGACCCTCGCACGTGTCTGTCTCCGATCTATCCGTGAACCACTTTATACTTCTTATTTCCCGAGATCATATGACCATATGATCATACGATCAAAGCACCCCTCATATCACGCTTCTTCACAAAGACGTGCAGTGGTGTAACTTTTATTATGGCTTAAATGGTTCCAGTCGGATAGCATAGCGTAGCTCCAGTCATAGCCAGGCGAGCCTGTCTTTGCAGCCTTAGGCCACCAAACGAAGGATGCGTACGTAATGATCGGCCTAATAATCAGCCAATCTTAGAACGAATTAATGTCATATACGTGTAGCTATATATTGTATGATTTTATTGATGCTATTTACCTTTCGCTTAACCATCTTTTCTCCTTTCTTTGTTATATCGCAGCTGACTGTATTTTTTACTTTTTCGAAAAGACATATTATCATTACTTGTACGAGATAAGCCATATAGGGAGAAACGAAACTAACTTTTAACAAAAAGGGTTATCAATGACTGTTTAGTTAAACTTTTTTTGTTCTTTATAAATCAATCAAATAATAACATGATGTAATCATGTCCATATAACATGAACCGCAGTATACAAAATAAATTCTGTGATTTTGTGACATAAAAATATATGTATATTGAGCTTTGTAGAATATTAAAGAAAAAATGTTTAACAAATTTGCCCAAAAAATCCTACTTTTTTGTTTAATATCCACAATGAAAACCCCAAAACCCCAATTGAAAATTTCCATCCCATCAAGAAACGAAATTTATCTAATTTGGTTACAGCTAAAGTTTTAGAATTTGGTCTGATTAAATTCATAGTCAATACAAATCATCAGTCAAAACCTGGGAGGAGTTAGACAAGTGGGCATGGTACCTCCCACGCAAAGTATATAAGTTAATATAACATAAATGTTCTTCTTAAAGAGATTTTTGATACACTAATATATTTACTAGATAGACATTAACTCAAAATTTTAAAATTTTCAGTAGAGGTGAAAAACTGTTTGTGGTTACATTTTAGGAGAATTTAAAAATATTTTAAGAAAAATAACACAACTTTTTTCATCATTCAACTCTTGTTTGCGAAGTCGAAAAGATGAATCATATCCGATATTTGATTTTATCAAAACCAAAAATTAATATTGAAAAGTATTCTGAGTACTATTTCCGTTTTATATTTTTTTATTTTGGTAAGTGTTTTACAAACTTTATACATAGAGTTAGCTTATTTAAACCGGAATTTTGTTTTAGATTACAGTATGTCAAGGGCTTGGACTTGCAAAAATTCTCCAGATTTGTTTTGCTACATCTGTGGGGAATTAACTTTAAATTCTGAATGCCATACAATAATTTCCAAATAAGGAATGCTTATAAGCATTACTTTGGATTTCCTATCGGTGAAAGAAACAAATATTGGCTGCCAAAAATATGTTATAATACTTGTGAAAGAGTTTGACGGTGATAGTAAGATCATGCCACTTATGAAACCAATGATATGGAGTGAACCACAAAATCACGAACATGATTGTTATTTCTGCTTGACCGATACGCGTGGATTTACGAGAAAGTACAAGCAAAAAATTAAATATCCGAACATTTCATCTGCCTGACGACCAGTTCTTCGAAACAATAATGTTTCTTTACATATACATATATTTTCTCCTACCAGACATTTCCTGTCATTATTTTTGTGTGTTGATTAACAATGTAATACAAATTTTTTGACAAAGTTAGGTACCTGCCTTTATGTCTTATTTTACTGTCAACATATCTGGCTTTCTTTTCTTTTTGATGCTTAAAATGTAAAATTTATATTATAAGATTTTTTTATAACTTTTTGGAAATAAAAGAAGAAAAAAAATTCCACTAATTTTGCAAGAAAAAATTTGTTCGCTAATTTTGGTCAAAGCTAGGTACCTACCTTAATATCAATGATATTAAGTATGTTAAATTTTATTTATTCTGCTTCAAAGGTTTAGTAGAGATTTGCAAGGAATATCTTTACAGTCAAATGAAATAAACAATATAAAAGAATTTTGCTTTGAAATTCTGACAGAATTTTCTCACGCATGTCAGTCATCTGGGTCCCCGATAAGTACTCCACCACAATTTTTCAAGCTATCTTCCCCAGAGCCAGCTACTTCAAATTTAAGTTTTTTCTCTACAAGTCTAATAAACACGCCAGTAGCTACACGGGGAACAGGAAGAGATGAAGTCGAGCGTTACTGCAATGAAAAGGTAGGTAGGTAGTTTCGACGTAATGGCGGAAAAACAATTCTATCAAATATCCCAAATCATTAAAACTAGCTATGAAAATATTGCCTATATCTGCTAGTAGCGCAGCATCCGAACGCGTTTCTTCCTTAACTGGAAATATTATCATCGAAAAGAGAAATCGGTTGAAACCCAAAATAATAGACAGTATTATTTTTTTAATTCTTTGTATAAAAAATGTTTGGTAAAATATAGTATACCAGCGATTACTTCCTGGTTAGTAGTAATAAGATGTAAATCTATTCTTTGTTTTTATAGCTAAGCGTTATTACAAGTAAATATATAATTTAATAAACTAAATTATCTAAAAATCACACACGTAAATTTTTCATGAATTCAATAAGAAATTCGGTTTGCCCTAATTTTGTTAATTTTATCGAAGTTCAACATAAGCCTTAAAAGAGTTGCCTTTGGCCGGACACTGATGAAGTATTTAAATAATTATTCGAAATAAAAGCTTAAACATACAAATATTTCTTATTAGTTCTTATTTTTTTAATTTTTTAAATAAAACCCGTTGAAAATGTTTTGAAAATACCCCGCATATTTATATAGTAATATAAGCTTTACTAAAATGTCAAATCTAAAACATTTTATTAACTGTATCACAGCGATTTCAAAAGGTTTAATTTTGTAGAACAATACCCTATGTATACCATGTGTATACTCGAGTAAAAATATACCATTACCCAAGTATAAATATAATCCATAAAGTATAAATATATCCATACTCATACTTATTTTACACTTATAAGCAACTCTTACTTTAAGTTGCGCTGGCTTTGACCATGTTGTTTATGTGTATCGTTTTATTTTTAATTTTACACACTCATGCATGTTTGACCACCCATACTTTAAAAGTACTTAAAACCATATTTTTGTCATTCTCCGGTACATATATAGACAGCTTTTATCCAGTGTGATTTCTGTAATTCCCACTTTCTGGCTGATATGGATAAATTACGAAGCGTTAGTAGTTGTCGTTCTCCAAATATATGTATAGAGATATTTAGTATGAATGGAAATATTTAGTATGAATCGAAAGTGCCGCGCCCACTTTTCTAATCTCGCTAAGTTACTGACTGATCATGTGTTTTGTTCACCACGCTGTCTGAACCTAATTTATAAACTTATACTATTGCCGTTCTCAGGGTATACAAGAATTAATATTTACTTTATATGGGAGATACCACGCCGCTTGTCTAACTACGCGTATTTTTTGCCTGATGATTTGTGTTGACTTTGAAGTAATTCGCACCAAATTCAGTAGCTTTGGCTTTGACAGTTCTCAAGATATACAGAAATCAATATTTAGTTTGTATGAGAGGTAGCATTCCCACTCGTCCAATTCTGCCCACTTTTCGCCTTATGATTTTAATTAAGTATGAAGTTATTCAGACTAAATACTGAAATTTTAGCTTATTATTAGTGTCTGGATGAATTAATTTTTTATTAAAAATATATAAAATTTTAGTGCTTTTTGCAAAAAATTAAGTATAATCAGAAAAATAAAAGAGTTTAAATAAAAGTTAAAAAAATCTGTCAGTATCCGCTCCGTATGTTCAATTGTCAATATTCCAGTGACAAATAAAGGCAAGAACATCCATTGCACAATGTGTTTCTTTTGCTATTGTTTTGCATATAACAAACAAACAGCTGTTTACGTACATACAATGCGGTCAGTTTTGCTAAAAACGTGACCAAATGAAACTGAACGAAATTGGACGAAAAGTTTGTTAAGTAAATTATAGTTATACACATTTGATTGTATGTATTCGCACAGTCGTTGAAGCTAGCCTACTCATATTATAGTTTGGCCTTTATTGTACACATTGTTGTCAACACATTACACAATGTTTTGTTTTGCGCAATAAAAATCAAAAGGCTTTTGATTGTGTTCAATATATTGAGCCATCTACTAACATAATTCACACACAGACAATTTTATTATGCAAAATCAATTATTGACCAAATTCAGAAACTTTTGCTTTCACCGTTCTCAAGATAAACAGAAATATTTAGTTTGTATGGGAGGTACCACGCCGACTTGCCTAATTTCGGTCACTTTTTGCTTGATTTGTATTAACTATGAAGTCAATCAGACCACATTCTGAAACTTTAACTGTAACCTTTCTCAAGATATACTGAAATCAATACATATTTACTTTGCATGGGAGGTACTACTTCCGCCCACTTTTTGAGTGATGATTTGCCTTGACTATAAATGTATTTGGCCCAAATTTGGAGAATCTTTCTGCTACAATTTAGAAGATATAGACAAATAAATATACACTGTATGGGCGTGGCTTCGCCTAGTTGGAATTTTTGAAATTTATATAGCCTATAGTTTCTTCCAAACATACAGAGAGATACTATAAAAATCTAAAGGAAATTGGTTCAGCTTTTTAGATGTCCATAAGGCATTATCAAGGAAACAAACATACAAATACACGTTCATTTTTATATATAATATTTAATAACTTTTTCTTATTATAGGTATTAAAAAAACTATATATAAAGGGTCCGCCAAATAATTTTTTTTTTTTTTTTTTTTTTGAAAATGCTATAAAAAAAACTACTGAACATTTTCTAAAATTTCTTTTTTATTTGAAAGTACAATCCTTCCTAATGGAAAATAATTTCATTCAAATGGCTGCCTCGTCTGGCCATGCAGTAGCCTACACGATCGGTCCAATTTCTAAGCACATTATCGATTTTGTGCAGCTGTATTTCACCAATGGATTCACGAATATTGTCCTTTAAAGCGTCAATTGTCTCTGGCTTGTTGGCGTAACACTTATCTTTGACGGCACCCCACAAATAATAGTCCAACGGTGTCAAATCGTAGCTCCGAGGTGGCCTAACAACATCAGCTCTGCGGCTGATAATGCGATCTTCAAAAACAGGGCGCAAAACATCGAGTGTAGCTTCGGCTGTGTGGCACGTAACGCCGTCCTGTTGAAACCAAATGTTGCTAATATCCTCCTCTTCAATTTTTATGAACAAAAATTCGTTCAACATGGCCCGATAACGATCGCGATTGACTGTAACAGCCACTCCTTGCTCCAATTGGTCCAATTTTGCTTCTGGACCAAAATCCACACCAAACAGTGACTCGTCTTGGGTGTATCGGCATTTCAATGTATGTGTGCGGGTTTTCTGTGCACCAAATTCGACAATTTTGCTTGTTTACATACCCGCTAAGCTCAAAATGAGCTTCATCTGAAAAGATGATTTTTTTGGCAAAATCGGCAAAGTAATGTCGCAATATTTCCCACCGTTGTTCAAGCGTATACACAACCATATTCGTTCAGCGGAAGGATAGAACTAATTATCTGTCAAATCAGACATGAGCTAAGTGTTACCATTCACGAAATAAGCATTAGTTGGAAAAAAACGTTAGATGGCGGACCCTATATATATGTACTCGTATGTATATACAGTGGTGGTTACAAAATTTACAGCCGGTCTTCGGACACAAATTCTTCCTTTGGATCCTCGAAGACTCGTCAAACCACAATATTGTTTTTCATTGTTGTGGAGTCCAATTCGCATGTGCTCGTGCAAAGTTAAAACAAATTTCTGTATTCTTTTCGGATATAAGGGTATTGTTTGCATCCTTTAAACTTCTGAAACCATATTACCTGGCTCTTTTATTAATGGTTGAAATACCAACTATAATGGAAGTATCAGTTTTCGCTTCTCCAGCTATTACTTTATATTATATTTCAGAAAAGAGTTTTTGATTTTGCTGCCTTAGTGTACTATTGTTACGAGGTCTTACTCCCTTATGTACCGTATGGATATTGCCATTATTGACTTTAAAATAAATTGTTTATTTTGAAATAGAATACTTTAGTGAAATTTCTTTGTGTGAAATTCCGCTTCAAAAATCGTGCAAAATTCTGATTTTTAATTCAGAATTGAATTTGCTGCTGTCCATTTTTCAAAAATTCAATACACGGGTATCAATTTAAGTAAAAATGTTATTTCTTGAAAAGCTGAATGAGTAATAAATTACAAATGCCAGAAACTCACAATATGAAAACGAAATGTAATTAAAGTCATTTCTAAGGGTTTGTAAGTAAAAAGTTGTTTATATAGAGTAAGAGAGGTGAAAGTTGCAAATGTTTTGAGCAGTAATAGGTAGACTCTCTTGCTCAAAAATTACTGTTTTGTTGTTGTCTTTAATCAGAAGATAATTTCATCCCGCTATTATAAAAACCAATCAACAATGTTATAAATATACACAAAAACCATGGATTACAAACAAATCGGAAAAAATGGGTAATTAAAGAACTGAAATACATCTTTAGTTGCAAATGTTTTGACCATCACCGTATGCACATGTATGTATTTAAAATTTTATACATACAAATTTTATTGACCTTTTTAATACAAAAATATAATAGGTTTATATCGTTTAAATAATTAATTCTTTTTTCATTAAGTAATATCAAAAATTCTGAAGTAAACATTGCTAATAAAAACCCTTAAGTGCAATAGAACTTTTGTAATTATTTGCATTTAATTTTAAATTTATTTTTTTGAAACTGGCTTTCTGTATTTTTCTATCAGTTCACTCCTTGGAATCCAATTTTCTATTTCCTTATCTAATAAATTTAATGAAGATAACATGGATACACAAGTTTATACTTTTAATCTATTTGTTAACTTATTTTTCACAAGGCCTAATTTAGAAAAAAACTCATTCAGCGCACGGACTGCTATGAGTTACACATGCACGGCCAGGTTGTATAAGTTTAAGTACAACGGTTCATTCAACGAATTTTTAATATTACCTATTGTGTTCCAATAATGTTCACAATTATTAAATATAAAATTGTATTCATATTATCCTCTGCCATACTCTCTAATAATTTAAATTCGCTAATAACAGCCTCTAGATCACTTATAATATAATTAAATTCTGAAATGGGATCTATGTAGGCAATATCTTCATTGCTTGTAAAAGCGCTCGGTTGAAAAACTTATGACTTTAAGGCTTTTATAATTGATTTGTAATAATATTTCGGCACATAGTTTTTGGTAAAACTTTAAAATATTTGTTTTTATTGCAATAAATTCTACATCTCTTTTATTAATAGTATCTTTGTAATTAGTCTTTGTTATTTTAATGTATAAATATATACATAAATAAATGTATACATAATGTATATGTATATATTTTGAAACATTTGCACTAAAACTTCTTTTGTGTAACTCAGTAAAAATATAATTTGTGATGTTTCAATCTGACACCTTTACTTAGTTTGTTCGATATATATCTAATACATAGGACACAAATTTTATATAAACCAGACTTTAAAATTTTAAACCTTCTCGAATAACGTGAATTTTTTCTAAAGTTGATATTATTTATTAATATTCTAGCGATCATGAAAATTTATTGCAAAAAATCTGATATAAAAGATAAAAAATGTTAATAAAAAAGGGGCAAAAGTGGCAAAAACTTATGGAAAGTAGCAAAATTTACTGTATTTTGAAAAGTCACACAAAATGATTTTGGCCGTCAAAATAGTTGCAAAATGCGACTTTAGTCGCCCCATGGGTAACGCTGCTGTCAAATTTCAATAAGAATTCAAATGAAATACGTTAATGTACGTAATTTTTAGTTTCATACATTTTTCAAATCCATATATATATACATATATCATAAATTTGTTTGTTTGCTTGGCAATCATGATAAATGACTGAACCGATTTTGCAGAAATTTTCAAGACAGAGGAAGATCCAATTAACGGAATAGGCTATGCTGCTTTCCAAAATTTAATCTTGGGGAAAAACGGGCCAAATAAATCACTAGAGTTGTCAAAATTGTAAAAATGTATTAAATTGGCAAATCTAAAAGTATGCGAATAAAACTAAGAAACAGTTTTGCTTATTCAGTTCGTTTATGAGCCAATCACGCGTAGAGGACTGAACCGATTTTGTTAAAATTAAAAGTACAAATACATAGAACCAACTTACAAAAATACATCGGAGACGTCAATTTTTTATTGCCAAAAGTCATCATCTACTTGAAAGGTCTTTGCATTTTCTTTATAAAAACAAATAAGTGGCCCAAAAACTAATAGGATCCGGATAAATGGTAATGTTAACCTCATTTATAATATATGTATATAGATTCTCGGCAACACCGGATGAGCAAAGGTAGTTTTAAATAAAGTTGTAGAAAAAGTTGTTGATAAATTTTGATTTTATTTAGTTGACTTTGTTACTAACCATTGGCTAATATTGTATGTTATATTTATGAGAGTTGTGCGGAGTCTGAAATAAAGGTAGAATCCGGTCTCAAGGGTCTAATAATTGAAAATTCCCAGCCAATTTTCGGCAAATCAAAAATGTCTATTTACATTGCAATAATCTAACTTTAACTAAGATTTCCTTCGTTTAATATCCTCATTCTTTTTCTCTTTTTTCATCCCCGGTACTGGTAAATTTAAAAATTATAAATGTTTACACTACCGACAATTTAAGAAACTCCATTGACCAGAAATGTACATTAACATGTCATCTCTTAAACAAGTGCTTCATTTGCACTATCGAACTATTTTTATCTGATTTATGGGAAAAATTGTATATAAATAGTAAACACAACAAAGTTCACAATAGTAAAGAAACAAAACCAGAAAAATGTTAATTTCATAACTAAGGTAGTAAAACTTTTTGAGACCTTAAAGTAAACATATCTACTCGTATAATCAAATTCATTTTTTGTTTATTTACTTATGGTATTTTATTTTCTGACAAATGTTGCATTTCTTCTATTCCTTGTCATTAAATAAAAAAATATTAAATATTTTAAAAAGGCAATATTTTCAGAGATAGACAAAAAACCCTTTCTTTGTATTAATTTTTTTTAAATGAATATAAAAAAAGTAATGGACAACCGAAAGCAATATATTCAGCTTTTCTGTTAAACTCATATGAAAAAGAATATGAATTTACTAATTAATATCAGCATGTTGTAAACAATGCAGAAGCTATTGTTACTGTGATTTATTTTTTTGTTTTTCGATGTCAGACTTTACAATATTTGTATTATTTTTGCTCTATTGTCCTTTTTGGTTGAAATGTTAGAAAAGGCTAAAAAAAACTAAACGAATATTTGAAAAAAGCTAAAAAAAAGTTAAAAGCTAAATGAAAAATTTCGAAGCTAAATAGAACATAAAAAAGCTAAATTTAGCTTAAAATAAGCTAATATGGTCACGCTGGTGAGAATCCAAATAAGTAATACAAACAGAGAACGAACATAGCATAAAATAATGAGTACCTTACGTTTTTGTTGCATAACTTTAGTTGTTGTAAGACCTTTTTTGCAGTTTTTCTAAGATTTTTGTAAAGCCTGGCATACAGTTAAAAAATTATTAAAATGCCTTACAATAAAAATTGAAAAAAACTAAAATTAAAGGCAAAATTAATTTTTTATTATTTCAATACTATATAATGTTCAAAAACGGTTTTAACTTAAATAAAATAAATTCATTTAAAATAACATACTCATCTAGTCCTAGTCTAGTTCATTAAAAGAACATAGAGCCTCAATATATTTTATCTATGTTTAATGTTTTTTTTTTATTTTCAGCTCCTATGCAACAATGCATGCGGAAATGCTTTCATAATATCATCTTATTCTTTTAATGATTTTGGTAAGTTTTTCTAATAATAAAATCAAATTTCACACTTTCTATAAATTTATTTATAAAGGGTCCGCCATCTAAATTTTTTTTTTCAACTTGTGCTTATTTCGTGAATGGTAACACTTAGCTCGTGTCTGATTTGACAGATAATTAGTTTTATCCTTCCGCTGAACGAATATGGTTGTGTATAGACTTGAACAACGCTGAGAAATATTGCGACATAACTTTGAAAATCATGGTAATGTTGCAGAATCAAAAATCATCTTTTCAGATGAAGCTCATTTTGACCTTAGCGGGTATGTAAACTAGCAAAATTGGAGCATTTGGGGCACAGAAAACCCGCACGCATACATTGAAAAACCGATACACCCAAGACGAGTCACTGTTTGGTGCGGATTTTGGTCCAGAGGCATAATTGGGCAACTTTTCTTCGAAAATGAGCAAGGAGTGGCCGTTACAGTCAATGGCGATCGTTATCGGGCCATGTTGAACGAATTTTTGTTTACAAAAATTTAAAAGGAGGATATTAGCAACATTTGGTTTCAACAGGATGGCGCTACGTGCCACACAGCCGAAGCTACACTCGATGTTTTGCGCCCTTTTTTTTTGAAGATCGCATTATCAACCGCAGAGCTGATGTCGTTTGGCCACCTCGGAGCTGCGATTTGACACCGTTGGACTATTATTTCTGGGGTGCCGTCAAAGATAAGTGTTACGCCAACAAACCAGAGACAATTGACGCTTTAAAGGACAATATTCGTGAAGCCATTGGTGAAATACAGCTGCACACCATCTATAATGTGCTTAAAAATTGGACCGATCGTGTAGGCTACTGTATGGCCAGCCGAGACAGCCATTTGAATGAAATTATTTTCCATTATTAACCGGAAGGATTGTACTTTCAAATAAAAAAGAAATTTGAGAAAATATTCAGTAGTTTTTTTTTTATAGCATTTTCAAAAAAAAAAAAAAAAAATATTTGGCGGACCCTTTATTTAGGAGCATAAAAAGGTTTACTTCCCCTTATTAAAAAAAGAAAAACAAAGTATCGATTTTCAAAGGCTGTACTAAAAGTTTTGTAATAATTATTAATAACTAGATTTAGTTATCCGGTGCTGCCATGCATTCTATACATATTGTTAAGTTTTTTTAAGAACGTTTATTTAAAAGTTCCTAGATCGCACTTAAAATAATAGAAGACTTCAGTGCCCTCATTATTTGATTATGTGTACTTTCCTTTTTCACTGTTGTATCACAACTAACTTGCTATCCTTTCTTTATCTTTATCTTTATTCATCCAAATATTCCGTTCTTACATAGTTTATCTTAAACTAATTAATCATGTACATACTTATTCTATGCGTAAATGATACTTAACATAGACTTATCAACTAAAACTTAAAATAATGCAGAATAGCCGCAATCCATCACTAAAACAAATCAACTCTTATACTATATTCCGCAAAAAATGGAAAAATGGAAACACTCATATGCTTCAAACTAACTTAAAACACTACTTACAACTAATTAACAACAACAGGGCACAGACATCCACCTCACTGTGCAGTGTTATACACCAGGCTGTCCAAATCCAGCGTATTAACCCTCCTGTGATAAAATAGCAGGCCCTCGTCGCCATAGAGCAGCCCCTCGTCCTTCAACGTTAGGAGATCCACAGGCAACAGATATCTGTGCACCCTTAGGGTCTCCATATCACTCCTCCCCTCGAAGCAGCCAGTCACCATCCCATTCTCCAGGGCGGACGATCATTCCAAAAATCTCAGCGCAGTCCTCATAAGAAAAACATCGATCCTCTCGAAACCCGCATGGTCATAAATGACCCGACAAGACGGTCTCCGGAACGAACCATCGGGGAACTGGCGAGCCCTTAATCCAAGGCAAGCCGACAAAATACGTCTCTCCCAGACCCTAAGCCTCTCCATCTGATGGGACGAAATCCCAAACCAGACAGGGAAGGCATAAGACATCAGAGGTCTGATGATCTGCCTGTATATAAGCAGCTTTACCTCCCTACGCAAACCTTCCCTTCGGCGCAGTAACCTACAGTAGGAGTGGTATATCCCCTTCATCCTATCCGAAACGGAATCCACATGTCGATAAAACTCAAAGCTTTCGTGGAAAATCACCCCGAGATACTTAATCCTGTCGGAGACTCTTACAACTTCACCGCCTACCCTCAGCACCGGTACGAACTTCCTTGCGTTGGGATACAGCCGTCCACGCCGTCCCTTAAATATTACACAATCCGTCTTTTCCATATTCAGGCAGCGACCCCATTTGCAGAAGTATCCGTGCAGTCTACCCAGGTATCCGCTGAGTCTCTCATTCACCCTTGCCGCTCTGGGTCCAGATGCCGCAACCAGCACATCGTCTGTATACAGAAGGAGTAAATTTCCGTCAGGTGGCCGAGGTATATCCGACATGAATATGTTGAACAGTACAGGTCCCAGTAGTGACCCCTGCTGCACTCCAGCAACAACATTTCTTTCATCAGAGAGTGTATCGCCCACTCTCACTCTGAGGGAGCGATCCCTCAGGAATTCCGCAACAATTCCGCAGAGATGCCTGTCGAAACCAAACGACATCATCTTATGAACTATACCCTCCTGCGAAACATTGTCAAAAGCCTTTGCGAAGTCCAGGCTCACAGCAATCGTCGGATATCTCCTATTCAGTCCCCTTGCTACATAGTCCGCAAGTGCCATCAGTGCATGGGACGTAGAGTGGCCCCTCTTAAATCCAAATTGGCAATCCAGCAATATCTGCTTATCGTCCATGAATCTTCTCATACGCTCCAAAATAAACCACTCCATAAGCTTACCCAGGCTAGAGAGCAGAGATATGGGTCTGTAGCTACCAGCACCCCCAGGGTCAGACCCCGGCTTGGGTATAGGCACAATGATCGCACCCTTCCATGCTTTCGGGAAGTAACCAATGTTGAAACAGTGGTTAAGCACCAACGCCAAGAACCTCCATGTGGTGGCGTCCGTCTTCCTTAGGATCAGGTCCGGTATGCCATCCGGCCCGCTGGATCTCTTGTTAGGTCTACTGGACAATGCCCTACCAATATCAGAGGGAGTCAGCAAAGAAAAACCTCCTCCAGCGTAATTCGATACCTCCTCAAAGACCATCCCTACGATAGTGGAGGACTGGAGATTCACAGCAGCTCTCTGCACACCGCAGAAACGTTCAGCCAAAAGATTCGCCTTGCCACCGTCATCCGTGATGAGTACTCCATCATCCCTCATTATATCAGCAACCGCCAACCTTCGCCGCACACCTGCTGCACCCTTCACTTTCCTAAAAGTCCTGTTGTCCACCTTAATACTCCATAGATAATCCGTCCAATATTTCTGCTCAAACAAAGCAATTGCTCCCTGGATTATCCTATCCAGGTTCCTTATATCAGCCCTCAATATGGGAATTCTCGAGACATCTCCCGTCCTCCTCAGTATCCTCTTCTCCGATATGAAGCCGAGGATGTTGTCGGGGAGTCTTAGCACGCCGGCATGACGTACCGGTAGTCTTGGAACCGATTCCTTCATCGCAGTTCTAATGACGCCAGTCATAGACTCGATGCAGTCATCAATTTCGCGGGAGGTCACATTCCGATCCGACGGAAGCATGAGGTCAGGCAAATCACGAGACAGTACAGAGTTGAAAGCCCTCGTATTCATCCTATCGAAGTCAAAGAGACATCGCTGCTCTCTACCGCAAAGTCCATCCATCCGTAAGATCAACTCCACAGCCCTGTGGTCAGACTCGTAGTGCAGAGTTTTAAGCCCATCAGCACTTTCCGGCACCGGTACAATGACTACGTCGATAAACGATGGGTTTCCCACATGGAAACATGTCGGGCCCTCCGTGCGACGTATCCAGCTCAGGACACATCCTCAGGAATTCTCTGAGGCAGTCGACACTGCGGTTGCAGACACTTCCACCCCAGTACTCGTGCTTCGCGTTCAGATCCCCTCCAACCAGGAGCGATCCCGCCGCCGACAATCCAACCAGGGGATCTAAATCCGCTGGGCAAAGAGTGTCCCTGGGTCGCAGATACATTGACACAATAGTCAATGCCATCCCACCAGAACGACAAATCCTCACCGCCGTGCACTCCACATTTCCCATATCCAGCGGGACCCTCTCAGCTTGCAGACTCTCGCGAACAAGTACAGCAGTACCGCCACCCCGTCCATTGACACGATTCTGCCTAAAGGTCGTATATCCTCTCATCTCAAAAATATGCGTCGAAGACAGTTTATGTTCAGCCACCATCACAACATCCGGTCCATGTTCCTCCAGGAACAAGTTTAAATAGTGTCTCTTATGCCTGGACACTATCGAGTTGACATTCACAAAGATACACTTAATTGTGCGAACCATTCTGAAGACTCAACAGCATTCCCAGGAGTGCCTGGGATTTATCCTCATTAGTCCTAAGTCTGTAGTATTCAAGAGCAAAACCTCCTATCTTGCTCCAGCAGTGTAATAAACCACCTCCAAAAAACCTTCTGCAATCTCCATCGATGAGATTAAAATTTCCTCTCGCCGCTTCCAGTGTAAGGCCGCTAGACGGAGCCTGAAGGGGCTTCTGGGGCACTCCAACACCACCAGCCATAGCAGCGTACGATACACCCGTACGAGTAGAGTTTCTCGCAGCCGTAACGCTGCTGTTTTTTGCAGCTGCCTTCCTCTCAGCAGCTTTCCTCAGAAGCTCCTGGCGTCTCGGGCACTCAGCAGAGCTTGCCGCGTGTCCTTCAACGTTGCAGTTGACGCACCCTACCGGCAGTCCAATCCTTCTCACAGCCTGGCCCGTGGTAGGATCAGTCACTACCTTCTCCGCGCTATTCTCTCCCTTGGGTGGGACCTTGCATTTCCCCGGTCCGTGGGAACCTCCGCATTTAACACACCTATATGGCATGTTACAGTTGGTCGACACATGCCCATATCGTTGACAGTTGTAGCACTGCGTCAGCCCCTTCCTTTTCGGTTTCTCAATATACACTCTACAGTGCAGAATGTATCTGATGCCTTGGAACGCCTTCAGGTCCGAGTCTCTGCTCAGACTAAGGATCCACTTGTCCCCCTTCAGCTTCCGGAGACTCAAAATCTGCATTCTAATCCCCAGACCATTTAGGTACTCGGCGACTTCATCTGCCTCAAAGGTGCCCGATAGGCCCTTCAGCATCACTGAGTAAGGCATCTGGTCCTTCGGTGTATAGGTGTAGAATGATACACCACTCTTCTTCAGCATCGCCTTCACCTTCTCATAGTCTGCCAAGGTGCAGACCTCTATATTGGTCACATTTGCGCCCAAAATCTTCAGGTTATATTCCTTGTGCCCCAAAAGTTTGTTGAGGTCACTAGTCAGCAACTTTACATTAATATTATATGTTGTAAGCACCGGGACCTTCACGCGCTTACTTGCCTTCTTTAGGTTCTGCCCTGCTTCACCATCGTCTACAGCCTTGGTTTTCACGGCCTCTTTCGAAGGCTTAGAGCCTCCACTGTTATCGTGTACACTGCCCACAGCAGTCCCCTTGTCAGGCACGTCTCCACATGGCATATTCACCTCCTCGGTGACCATCTCCTCCCTCTCCTCGTCAGTGGGTTCCTCTTCACCACTCTCATCGCCAAATTTCCTATTGAATCTCGCCATCATCTGTTCCATGGCCTTCCTCAGACGATCGTTCTCGTATCTCAGGGAATTCACCTCCTTCTCTTTCAATTCTAACGTACGGAGTAGCTCCTCCGCAGTTACCACCCGCGCCCTCTTTTTAGGGCAGGACGCATCCCTGTCGGCCATTATATACGCGTTGTATTCTTATCAGTAGAATACGAACACGTCACCGCTCACTCTCCTTGTGAAATAAATTTCCACGTGTTTATGTACACGTCAGCTCCTCAATTACAGCAATACACAATAAACAACCCCTATGTGTTTTCGGTTTCAGGTAGCGCAGGTAAAACCCACACACTTTGTTCAACAACTTCGTTCGTATTGAAAAATACGCGCAAAGCAAAAAACTTCCGTAACACAACCGTTCGCAATGAATGCACGATACAGAATCAGTCTAACTTGCTATCCGCAATGTTCTCTCTTATATATAAGTGCTGAAAGTTGTGAAAAGTTCTCGATCGTCTGGTACCTTCTATGTAAGATGTTATCTGATAACCTTTATATTATTCGTTATGTTTATGTTTTGCTTTTGTTCTTTTATACGTCTTTGAAATTTTTCTTGAAGTTTCTTTCCATTTTTTGTGTAACAATATATTATATATGGGATATAAAATTTTATTAATTTCTGCCGAACCTATCCGTCGTTATAAAGAAAATTCTAATTGCCACGTGTTGTGGTAAATTTATAAAATTTCATGTTAAAATTTTGTGAAATGAATGAATACATCTTATAAAAAAATTCTCACTGATCAAGAATCAAAAAGACTTTACTTAATTGCATAATCATTATGGAATTATGGAATTTTTTAGAATGCAAATAGAAAAGGAAAAGTGGTGAATATGAAACAAAGAACTTTACACTTTCGAATTGAAGTGTTAAAAACATTTACGTTTAATCATTATTTTTCGGCATTTTTTAAAAGTCTGTTCAGTTTTTATTAAAAAACTAGCTAGAACGGGGTATGCTTCGCTACCCTCATCTTAATTAATATATTAAATGCTATCTTAGTTACATTTTTTACCCTTGTGCGAATATTGTGTCTTCTTTCGGTCAAAATACAATCATTTGTACCTTCCAGAAAGACACTGTAGGTTCTGCTTTTTTGTTGTGCAGTCTGAAACCAACATACATTCATTTTTATATAGCACTAGCTAAAACCCGTTGTGCTTCGCTAACCCTATCTTTGTTGTTCTCTTTAGATATTATCTTAGTTATAATTTTTAACTCTTTTTCCCCATTTTAGTCCGATCCGGTTCAAGTTCAAACATTTAAGATAGCCTGTAGTTACATCCAGAAAGACACTGTAAAAATTTCACGATAATCGGTTCTGCTTTTTTAGTCTGCAAACTAACACATTCTCAATTTATATATAAAATGTATATGTATGTAGATAGCTTTTACCCAGTGTGCTTTCTGCAATACCCGCTTTTTGGCTAATGCGTATAGATAACGAAGATTAAATAGTTGTCGTTAATATTCAATATTTAGTATGAATGTAAGGTTCCATGCCCACTTCTCCAATCTCTCCCAGTTACAGACTGATGATGTGTATTGTTCACGATGTTATTTAAAACTAATTTAGAAACTTTTACTCTTACCGTTCTCAAGATATAAAAAATTAATAATTACTTTGTATAGGGGATACCATGAGCACTTGTCCAATTCCGCTCACTTTTTGACTGATGGTTTGCATTGACTATGAATTCAATTATGCCAAATTCTGAAACTTTAGCTGTAACCGTTTTCAGGATATACTAAACTCAATATTCAGTTTGTATTGAAGGAACCACGCCCACTTGTTCAATTTCACCCACTTTTTGCCTCATGATTTGTCTTGACAATGAATCTATTTGGGTCAAATTTAGAGAATATTTGTGTATGGGCGTGACAACGCTCAGTTGGAATATTTAAAATTTATAGAGCCTATAGTTACTTCTAGACATACAAAGAGATACTTTAAAAATTTCAAACAAATCAGTTCAGTGGTTAAGTTGTTAATAATCAAACCAACAAACAAACACATATTCATTTAAGATAAAAAAATTTTCATTAGATTCCTTACTTTTTCAGCAGAAGACATTTTTCAGACACTATATTTAGGTAGGCTTTACAAATTAAGTAGAGCATAACTAAAAATAGTCAAAAATGATATCTCCAATAATGACTGAGCATATTTGCTGTACAATATATTAACAATTTAACTAAACTTGGCTAGCTTTATACTTGCGTGAAACAAAAAATAATCTGTTTCAATCTCGTAGGGGAAATCAGAATGATTTTGTTATCATTTTTAAATTAATAAGGATGTGTTCAAAATGTAAAAAGAATTTAAAAGAACACACCTTTTTTCATATACAGCGGCATAGATAGACTGTTTTAAGGGTTAGTACCTCCTTAAGGGTTTTGGTTTTTTAGCCGTATGTGCAGATTTAAGAGATATTTTTATTGTACTCGATAGCATCTATTGAAAAATGTATATCACTTTCCAGGTATTTCTACTTAAGTCTTTTCTGTTGCAAGCGTCTTTTCTTGTTTATTTATTTTTAAAGCGTTAAAATATAATACTTTTCGTTTTTGTTGTATAACTGTAGTTGTTGTATGAATTTTGTTGTTGTTTTTAATCAATTTTGTAAAGCATTAATTATAGTTTAAAATAATATAAAATGTTTAAATTCATGACGTTTTCAAAGACTGAACTAAAAACTAAAATCTAGATCATTGATGTTTATTTCATGGGACAATTGTCCCTTCTCATTTTACATTTGATTTTAGTCGTTAATTAGATACCGACGAAAGCACATGTGCGAAGAATGTACGCATAATTTTTTAGGCACAGAAAAATAATGTAAAAAAGTTCTTACGATCTTGCTTTTAGTTATCATTGAAACAGCTACGAATGCATATGTATGGCAGATGCATGTTGATTTTTTTTTTAATTTTTGAAAACATCAACTTTACTCTCTCTAAGAGAACAATTTCTATGTTCTCACTAAAACAACTACTTTTCACATCACTGACTTAAAACATATAAAATGATGATGATATTACCAAATTGGCAAAATTGCTATTACGTATTAATAAGAAAACGAGAGATGAGAGCGAGAATTACAAAACAAAAATCGTGTCAATGAACTATTTTTTTGTGTTAACGAAGTGCAACAAAATGTTCTCACTAATGGTATGATAAAGCAACAGTTTGCTTGGTTTTCTGATCAGGGTTGTCAGATGTGAAGATTTCTCGCTAAACGTGGCGATTTTAAAATTTATTTGGCGACCTAATTTTCGGTTCGGCGACATGGCGACTTTTTGGCGATTTTTAAATTAGTTAGCGATTTTGTTAGCTATTTTTGATAAAAAAAATATTACGAAAATTTAAAGTTATTATTTTCGACAACAGGCGGCGAAATAAGTTTATAAATGGTACGAAAAAGCTCTAAGCTTGAAAAATGTGAAAAATATTTGTGTGTTTGCTTGAGAAATTCGCAAATATATATACCTCAAAGCTATTAAGTATAACATGATTCAAAAGGTCTACCTTTCTTCTTTCCAAATACTCTGAAAAGCTTAAAATCGGATAGTATGCAGTTATTAGTTTATAAGTGTACATTGTACACTCTTTGTTTTTTCTAATACATATTTTTGGTTAATAAAATTAACAAAACATATATTATGGCTAATTTTTTCCACTTTTGACGAAATTTAGGAATTCGAAGAAAATTATTTTTTATTTATTTTCAAAAATGTTTTTCATTATTTAAAAAAATATAAATTTTATCGTCAGAATGTAAAATAGGAATATTTGGCGACTTTTGAAATTTAATTTGGAGAAAAAACTTAAATAGAATCTGACAACCCTGGTTCTGATTTTTATTCGAAATAGGGTTTTACTTAATGAACATATGAATATGTTTATTGATGGCCACGTTCATGCAACTCTTTAGTAACAACCTCATTGTCTAGAATAGATTCACGCAAAGAGCAGTTCTTCTCTTCTGGTTTTACACGTACGTACTCAAACGCATAGGCAAAAAATAAGAAAAAAATAAACAAAGAGAACTAAAGAGAAAACAAATGGAAAAATACAGTGCAAAATGGCCTGAGTGAGAGTTCTCAAATTACTAACACAATTTTAGTTGTGTAACACAACTGCCATATTTGCCATAAAATTAATAAAATGCCGATTTGCCGATTTTTGCTCCAAAAATGCCGATTTTTTGAGGAAATCTAAAAACACGGAAACTTTATTTGTTTTAGTAAAATTTACAATTTACAATTTACACTGAAATACTTGCTTCATTTATAACTATATGTTTTTAACTCAACGCATAATAGGACACAGTAATGTATGAATGCTTAAAATACAATAATCGGCCAATTAATAAAAATTTTCATATCCTTTAAGCCAGCGTTGGCAACACACTGAGTAACACAATTAAATCACCCAGGTTTTATAGGGTATTATATTAAAAAAAAAAAATCCCGATGGGATTTAAATTTTTTATAATCACTAAATCAAATTTAATTTAAAGGTTTTCACTGTATTATTACAAAAAAGTAACATATCATCTTTTTCGTCTTTTTTTTACAATGTGACCATTGTACTAACAATAAAATGCAATTTGTTTCTGTAACTTTTATTTTATTTTGTTATTTCAGTTCGTGCTTTACTCTCAAAGTGTGTGGACCTTACACAATTACTAATTAATATTTACTGCCACTTGCTTACATATTGTCTTTTAAAAGAGAACTGTTTAAAAGTCTCTTTCAGTTATTAAAAAATAATAATAAAACAATTTAGTTAATATAAAAAGAAGAAACAAATATTTATATATTTAGAAAACGGTACCCTTATTGAGTTACTTTCCTTTATTACCAAAATGAATGAACCGGCGGACCGTGGTGTACGTCCAAGCCCAACCATAACTTTTGACACGTCTAGAAAACTTAATATCTTATCACCCGGTGAAAAATTTATAATCATGGAAAGAATTAAAAACAATGACTCTTTATATAATGTATCACCTTTTTTAATTAAGAAGGCAATAGATAGTGAGCTGGCGGAGAAATACAACAGTGCAAAAAACTATTGAACGGATCTATTTTAATACAAACCAAAACATTTGTACAAGCCAACAAACTCATTCAACATTCCGCTATATCCCCTGGAATAAAAGTGATTGTTAAAGAACATCCAGGTTTGAATTATGCAAATGGAGTTATTTACTCTAATGACTTAAGAGGTATTGATGAATCGGAAATTCAATTTGAATTAAAAAATAACAATGTCAGGTGTTTTAAAAATGCTGAAGGAAATCTAATAGAAACAGGATTAATAGTATTGACTTTTGCATCAACAACTCTACCTTCTGACATACCAATAGGCTACGAAAAAGTTGGGATTCGTCTCTATATCCCTCTACCGCTAAAGTGTAAAAATTGCCAACAGTACGGACATATAGCTAAAATATGCAAAAACGAACTGTTCCAACACTTTCCACCTAAATGAGGAAATCAATGAGAAATGTTCACTTCAAGTGGCATGCATCAACTGTAAGAACAACAATATTGAGAACTCAAAGCATGCATCAAATGATAAATGTTGTCCTACGAGTATCTTTTTTAAAGAAAGAAAATACAGGAAATTTCAACTTTAGAAAAAGTATGAAAAAGAAAAGCGGTTATCTTGTATAAACAAAGACATTCTCAACAAGACTCAACATTTTCTGTTAAAATCTGTTGATAAACCACACACCTCTACCAAACTTCTCCTACCACCTACTATGGAACAGCCCCGGACTCTACAAAATTATTCTGATATCATTAGTGACCCAGACAACTCACTTTCAGAAATGGAAACAGGCCAACAAAGCATCTCATCTCACAAAGTAAATGGAAACCACCCTTAATCTTACCCAGAAACGCGACTAAGAAGTTAAGAGAACAAATTACGCAAGCAACCCGTAAATCTAAAAGAACAAATTAAAATTAAATAAACTTTATAAATACATTAATTAACATATATAGGTTATTGCTAATATACATTTACATAACTTACTCCGTCTTTCTTCGCATAAATTTTCTCTCATTATGTATTTATCATTTTTACTTTAACTCTCTCTTAATATTTTGAAATAATATGTTTTATACTATATAGTAATTATAAAGCCTTTTGATACTAACATCATCATTTACTCTACTTTACGATTATCATAAATAGGAAATGAATTTGGGAAGTACTGGTCGGATAACTCTGTTGACTCAAAGTTTTCATATAGCTTCAGAACGAGAAAGAGAAATATTACATCAAATCACTTTTATATTGTTCCCAGTAGAAGTGCCATGGAAATTGAAAGTAATATTGCTTTTATGGAACTTGATTCAACATTAAGAAGGCTTAAAGGAAAGACCCCGGGAATGGTCAGAATATCATATCCCATTTTGAAAATGTTGCCGATTGACTTAAAAAAGCGGGTGCTGACCTATATAACAGTATATTTACGGAGTATACCCCTCAACAATTTAACCACTTTCTCTGAATTCGTGCTTATCAAAAACCTTAGATAGGATAATAGCCAATCGGTTGTGGTGGCTAGTTACTACAAACAAATTGCTTAACCACCGACAATACGACTTCAGAAGAGGGAGCTCAACAACTGATACTCTACTGTATCAGATTGCTAATAGCCTTTCATTAGGTAGACACATGACCATTGTGTCGCTGGACTTCAAATGAGCGTTCGAGAAAATAGGCATACATTCGGTACTGGAGCAATTAGTAGAATGGAACGTTGGACCTAAGATATTAAAATATGTTGTAAATTTTATGTCCAAAAGGAAAGTAACAGTACGAATAAATAACCAACCATTCTCTTTTTAATAGCCTATAACAAGCTGTGTTCCGTTATATCCTTACACAAGGCATTTGACTTTTGCGCATATGCTGATGATTTCTATCTAATTATACGGCTACCCCGAGACAGGAGATTATCGGCTAATCTTGACAACCTCTTTAGCGATATAAACAATTGGTGTTACTCATCTGGTGCTACTCTATCTGCTTTGAAATGCAAATACATACATACTTATATGTCGATTAAGGAATTGAAACTACGAAATTCGGTCTTAAATTATATCTCTTTCAAAAGTTAAAACACTGCGTGCGCTGGGTCTAATAATTAATGAACGATACAACTGGAAAGCCACATAGAACGCCTCCAAACATCACTTTCACATCTTTTGAAAATTTTGATATGTCTAGCTAATCCAAAATGGAACTGTCACTCTATTATTCTTATTTCTATAACAAAATCCCTAATACTTTCCAGAATAAATTACGGTTTACAATTTTTCGTATCGGGTACGTTATATATATATGCTTAAAAAAGTAAGAATATATATATATATATATATATATATATATATATATATATATATATATATATATATATATATATACATTTATATATTATTTTGCCATATTTTTTTTAGAAAAACTGAAAATTTAAAAGAAAAAAACTGATTTTCAAATGAAAAAACTGTACATGCATAAAAAAGTAAGAATATATATATATATATATATATATATATATATATATATATATATATATATATATGTAATATATGTATATTATATATATGTATATTATATATATGTATATTATATATATATATATATATGTAATATATGTATATTATATATATGTATATTATATATATATATATATATATATATATATATATATATATATATATATATATATATATATATATATATTCTCACTTTTATGCATGTACTTTATCTTACTTTTTTATGCATGTACAGGTTTTTCAATAGAAAATCATTTTTTTTTTTAAACTTTCAGTTTTTCTAAAAAAAATGGCAACACTGTTTGTGTAAGGCATGTTCTGTTTTAGATTTGTGAATATTAGTATGCTTTTGGATAAGTGAACACACAAACTTCATTATACTTGTCTCTTAACCATGGAGTGCTGATTGTTCTCTTTTAATTAATATTTTTTTTGTATTGAATAGAAACGAAATGAATAAGAAATAATAATGAAGGTTTCATAATCATCACTATTAAGTTTCATGCAATGCTGTATTGTTTACTTATGTATTTACGACAGCCATTGTATATACAAAATTAAAGCCTTAAGCGTCCTCTTTTAATCTTTTTATTTATCTTGAACTTAATACACAAATTTACTCAACACTTTTCACTCAACAACATTCCATTCGTTTCGAGTGTTCTAGTAAAGTCCTAAACATTCTTAAATCTTCTACTCAGATCCGTTAATTCAAATGTAGCATTCAAAAATTGAATTGGTACCACCATTCAATAAGCAATTGGTAACGCTGTTAACAACACAAATAAGTATGGCATTGACAGCCTTGGCATAAACCAATAGAATAAATTCCACAATAAAGTTTGTAGCTCTAAATGTACTAAGTAGGCGTATCTCTTTTAAGCAATTTGATTTCCGTAACACTGCCGTCATTATCTTTTTTCAAATAAATCGCCAGTCGCTCTAGATGTTCTACTTTAATTTTTGATCGTGGGCTTTTGTTCTTTTGTATCTTATAGACATCATTTATTTAGACTTTGTAAGGCCCATCCCAGTTAGTTTTTAGTTTGGGAGATAATCCTTTCTTCCGCTGTAGGCTGTAAAGTAGAACCAGTTATCTACCATGGAAGCCCTTAATCTTTGCTGCTCGATCATATCTGGCTTTTATTCTGTTGCTGACCATTTTATTACGCGTGGAGTTCATGGAGACTCATGTTTTTCAGCGCATATAGCTTCTTTTTCTCTGGTAGGCTTAACACCAAACTCTAAGTCATCAGGTAGTTTTAACTCAGTGCAAAAAATAATCTTGGCAGTTGATCTAAACGTTGAATCATGGACAGCTGATCGCTACGCCAATAGAAACCTCGGTACCTTTGTTCGTCCCAGTCTTTTTGTTGATCCGCTCACTACTTTTCACAAGTATTCCTCTAGGGTTCGATTAAATTGTTCTACCATTCCATCAGATTGCGGGTGAGGCGACGTCGTTCGAGACTTCTTCATACCGTATATCTCACACATTTCTTTGAATATAGCAGACTCGAAATTCTGCTCTGATCGGTATTTAACGCTATTAGAACCCCATAGCTGCTTACCCAATTGTTCACAAAAACATTTACATCGTATTCGCCTCTTGAGTGGGTATGGCGTACACTTCCGACCATCCGCTGAAATAATTCATCACGACGAGAACAAAGATTTCCGGTATTACTGACAGGGAAATGGCCTGCTACGTCCATCGCTATCCGCTCGAAGGATGCGTCCAAGTTATATTGTTGCAACTGTCCTCGGTTTCTTCTTACTGGACCTTTAACTGCAATACACTGAGTACAGTTTGCTATCCAATCCGCCACTGCTTGCTGACATCTAACCCATTAAGAACATTGTCTTAGTTCTTCAAGAGGCTTTGTCAAGTTGTCCTGCTCTAGCTCCATTATAGAACTCATTCAATATTTCCTTCATATTGGAGGAAGGCAACATTTTTAAGTTGGATGAAGTTTTGCTATCTGCACTTTCCTAATGGCGATATAAGCACCAATTAATCCACTTCAAACTGTCCCACTGAGCCCAATAGGCTTTTGTTAAGGGACCTTCTGCTGATATTGCGTTGAGGGTAGGACGTCTATCCTTCCTTAGTTGCTATAATTTTTGTCAATATTGGGTCACCTCTTTGAGTTCTTGACCAGTCTTCGATTGCATCTATATGTGTCAGCTTTCACTCAATGTTTCCATTCCAAATTACAAGGCCGACATGAGAGATCGTCAGTATTTCCATGATTTATGCCTCTGCAGTGTTCAGTGCTAAAGTCATAAGCCTGGAGGCGCTCAATCAAACGTGCCAGCTGTCCCTCAGGGTTCTTAAATTGCAGCAGCCATCTCAGTGCGGAATGATTAGTCCTTAGCAGGAAACGTTGGTCATATAGGTATGACATATATATATAGTAACCTACGACTTCCTATGTCCCATTAATGACTTGTGAAAGCACACTACCAATACCATATCCGCTGGTATCACTGTATGGTATAAATTTTTCACCTTTTGCGTATCCAAAATAGGTGCAGCTCACAACAAATCTTTCAATATCTAAAACGCCTTTTCTTGTGACTCACTTTAATGGAATGCCTTAGATTTCTTGGTGAGCTCGTGCGAGCTTGCTGCCACGCTCGCAAAGTTAAGCACAAGGCGTTTATAATATGTGTGTAGTTCCAAGAAGTTAAGTAATTCATGAAGATTCTGGGGAAAACGCCAATCCTTTACTGCACGTATTTTACCTTCATCTGTGGAAATACTTTGTCCGGGAGTTCACTGTGAATGGCAACTCACTTTCAGCAAATATTGTGCTTCTTTCATCCAAGTCTAGTTGACATCCAAAAAACTAATTTTACCATCCGATGTCAATCTTAATAACTTCTTCTGCTGACATATTAAACATAGTATATTAGAATGTACGTGGTCTTAATATCAAACTTACGACCCTTCATGCAAACAGCTTCGATTTTGATCACCATATTATTCTTTTCACCGAAACATGGCTAAATGAAAGAAGGAATGTCTATAACGCAGAAATTTTATGCGTAAAATATATACAATTTATTTAGACACGATCGTTCTCATATAATTGGTGGAGGAGTTTTAATTGCAATGTTAAATTTATTTCCCCGCGAACGTATTAATATTGTGTCGAATGAAAACATTGAATTTGTTGCAGTTAAAATAAGACTCTCAAACATATTATTATATATCACCTGCTCCTATATTCCTCCTAGTTCTCCTTTGGATATTTATGAGCAGCATATTTTGCTACTAATCTGTCTTACAACAGTCTTAGCCAGCAGATATTTTTATGGTTCTGTGAGACTTCAATCTGTCAAGCATAAGTATTGCGGAATAAGCTTTCCGATCTAAATTACTTAATTCCAACTGATCTCATGATTTTCTACAATCTATGTATGTATAGCAGCGGCCTTCAGCAAATTAATCATATACATAATGCCTTTGGTAAACTTTTGGACCTTATTTTTGTCAACCAGCCATTGGATATTACTGTAGAATGATCGCTTCTAATTACAATACCTGAAGATCTCCATCGCCCAGCGTTGGATGTTGAATTTTGCAAATATTTAAAAAAAAAAAACTTCAATCAATTTTAATAATGACATTAAAAGAGCCTATTGTTTTTCTCGCACAAGCTTTACTAAACTTAATCATATATTATCTAACATAAACTAGGATTCTATAATTTCTGATAATAATTTTGGTGTTATTTTATCAAGGTTTTACACTGTTCTGCACAACTGCATTTCGAATTTTGTTCCAAAAATCACTCTTCTTAAAAATATGGGTACACCGTGGAACAATAACTTATTAACTAATGCTAATAATAAGAAAAATAAATTTTATAAAAGATTTAAAAAGTCTGGGTTATCAGTTGATTTCACAAAAAGCTCAATCTAGCTTCGAGGAAGATGACCATCAAATTTGCAATGTGTTCGCCGATTTTTTTCAACAACTTATTCTAATAATGTATACGAGATATCCCAATAACCTGGAGTTAGCGTCGCCAGATGGGCTTTATTTCGCTTGATTTAGAAGAATTTTTATAGCTTATCAAGAATCAAAAAAAATTATAATTTGTCAACATTTTTTTAATCGCAATTTTTTTTAGTTTTCTTTAGCGAATTAATAACGTAATGTGTTTAAAGTATATTTGTTCCCTATTTTAATTTCTCTAAAATGTAATAATTTTTTTCCATAATCTTTTCAGCATCTTATTGTTGTACCCGATCCACTATTTATCGTCCGCAATCATGCGGATATAGCAAACTAGCTACAGTGTTGCCTGATGCAAGAATATTACCAGAGTTATTAAATTTTTGAGCTATCTACCCACAATTTGTAACCAAAATTTTTCGGCCGTCGATATTTTTGACTGTCAAGATTTATTTTCCAAATCAAGATTTTTTTCTCTAAATAACAAGAATTTTTCAATGCCGTCTCTGGCATTTTTAGCCGATGCACTTCTGTTAAATTGTGTCTTGGCTATAACAGAGCACAGTTATATAACAGTTATGTTATTAAAAGAGCAATGTAAATGATAAAACTGCAAAAATGTTAGAAAACATTTAAAAATATTAAATTTTATATTAAAAATGCTATAAAGGCATAAAATGGACTTTTTTTTTTTAGAAAAAACGCAATATTTTTGTTTTTCAAAAGTTATAGCATGTTTTCGTCAAAATGCCATTTTAGGCCTTTCCAGGATAAGGAACATTTTTCTCAAAAATGGTGAAATGAGAATTTTATCAAGTTGGAATATCTCTAAAAGAAAAATCAGTCTTATTCTATAAATTGTTATAATTTTATTAAAATAAATAATTTTTTTATGCAATAAATTTATTACTTTTAATTTTTTTTAACATTTTTGCAATAGTAGCTTTTACATTACTCTTTTAATGACATAACAGTGCTCTGTTATAGCCAAGACACAATTTAACAGAAGTGCATCGGTTAAAAATTCTAAATTTATCTTAACACACATCCTGTAATGCACTTCTCATCATTTGATTTCAATACAGTTTTATGCAATATAAAATCTTTAAAATCTTCCTGCCGTTTTGGTCCAGATGGAATATCTAATTGCCTTTTTAAAATTGGGTTACTTGCCTTCTGTGTGGAAAAAATCATTTATTATTCCCTTGTCTAAAAGTGGTAGTAAGATGGACGTGGCAAACTACAGAGGAATTGCTAAGCTTAATGCCATCCCTAAGCTTTTGGAAAAGATTGTAATTGACTCTCTTTCGCATCAAATAATTTTACTTATATCTAAATATCAGCATGGCTTTCGCAAGTCAAGATGATGACTTTTTAGTTGGAAATCAAACTGATGTGATTTATACTGATTTTAGCAAAGCTTTCGATATAGTAAATCATAATATATTAATCTATAAATTATCGTGTATGGGATTTAGTGCAACTACTTTGAAGTGTATATTATCGTACCTAACTAATAGGAGACAGAATATCGAGACATATTGAGATATCTTCTGGAACCCTTTTAATTTACTTTATATATAAATGTTTTGCCTACCGTTATTATACATTCTAAAGTACTAATGTTTGCTGATGATGTGAAAATGTTTAGAACTTTACAAAATCCCTTTGATTACACTTTGTTGCTGTTGGATATTAGCAAATATTATCATTGGTGTGAAATAAATGTAATGGAACTTACTATTAAGAAATGTAAATATATGTCTCTCTTCAGAACTAATAATATGGATACTAGTTATCATATTAATGATACAAGGCTTATAAAATTGAATTATATTATTGATCTTGAATTATTGTTGGATCAAAGACTTAATTTTCGTTATCATATAACATCTATAGTCAACAAAAGCTATGGTGTCCTTGGCTTTATAAAACGATGCTCAAAGAATTTTCGGATCCTTATATCAACAAACTATTATACACGTCTTTAGTTCGCCCTATACTTAATTATGGTCAGTTATTTGGTATCCTCATTATAATGTTCATATCGATAGAATTGTGTCTGTGCAGAAACAGTTTCTATTGTTTTGTTTACGAGGCCTCGGATGGAATTCATATGTATTGCCTTCTTATGTTAGTAGGCTAGCTCTTATTAAGTTACCAACGTTGAAAAGCAATCGAATTATGTTAAGTGTCACTTTTATTCTTGGTTTGATTCGACTCGGATTTCCTGATTAGTAAAATAAATTTTTGTGTTCCAACCCGTCAAACTCGCAATTTTCAACCAATAAGACTGAAAATCTAATTATGCCAATAATGATCCTTTTCGTTGTATTTGTGTAAAGTTTAACAATTATTATCATGTTATAAATTTTGCCGAAAGTAAAGATGTTGTTAAGAGTAAAATTGTTGTATACTTAAATTCCTAATTTGTTTAAATTATTCATATGTATTTGTACTTTAGTCTGTAATGATCATTTGTCCATAGACCTTAACAAATAAATAAATAAATAAATGCCATCTGCTGTAACAAGATACCCAAATATATTACTTGGCAAGTATTTCAAAGTAGTCCCTTTAGCACGCGCTTCATAAGCCGCTCAAATGTGGCCGGTGCATTGCAGAGCCCAAATGGCATAACTTTGAACCGCTATAAACAAACTACCATTCGCAATGAAATCCGTTTTCTCTTTTTCCTTATTTGCAATCTCTACCTGCTAAGAACTACTTTTCAGATTTAATGTAGAGAACCATTTTGTTCCAGCTAGCGTGTCCAGCGCATCATCAATTCTTGTCAGCGCGTAGCTGTCCTATTTAGTGACATCGTTTAGCATCCTGTAGTCTACGCAGAATTTTATATGTGCAATTTTACTGTTTTATGCCTCTGTCTAAAAGCATTTAGTTATTTTTTTAAATTTTCATAAAATTTGCATAAAAATTTCTTATTCTGAACAATAAATTTACTAATTTTCCGGTAAAACTTAACACTGCAATGTTAATTTACAGAATAGACGCGTTAACAGAAAAATTGAAATATAACTTTTAGAGCTAACTTCACACACTTGCAGAGTTTTGTGCTGCCATCCTTCTTTTTAACTACGATTACAGATGAGCTTCAAGGACTCGATGATGGCTCGATTACACCGCTCTTCTCCACGTCATTGTTCAGCTCCTTAACCTTATTATGGTTCACTAAAGGTATACTTCTGCGTTCCTGTTTTATCGGTCTAGCTTCGCCAGTATTAATTTACATGTTTGACTACAGCTGTTCTATCTTGATTTTTATTTTTCGTGGCTGTCTCTACTGGAGCACATTGGTCTTCTTGGAGTTTTCACAGATAGATTTTTGGTGGACGGATAGATTTAGTACTCTTACTGGGACTTTTCTTTGTTTAGTGGAATTAACGAGAGCTTTCGCTGATAATAAGTCTGTCTTAATTTCTGCTGGCTCCACTAACCACAAGTGGTTGTCCTCACAATCACCCTCCATACGTGCCCATATCAATTATTCAGTTTTGGGTGTTAGTTTTTATCGTTTGACAGCAAGTAATTTTCTACCGTGCACTTGATTCTTGCATCGTCAAGAGGTATATCTACATTTCGCCAACTCATCACCTGCTGCATTAGTGATATGGGGATTGTGTGGCTCTTTCTTGTGGCAGCTAGATCTTGCCCCTTTGTGTTACCCCGTTTTAGTTTAATGTGGACTTTTGTGAAGATTGTTAACTTATTATTGCTTATTTCTTGATGGTGAGACGGATCTTGTCCTTTTACGCGGCGCTTTAAAATTTCTCTAAAAATTACCAATTTTTTCACAGTTAAAACGTTTAAGTTTTGCCTGTTGTTCCTTTTTGTTAGTGGTTGTTTTATCAGCTCTTTAAATTCATTTAAAAGGCATTTTTATTTTGTCTTCTGTGCAGAACATATCTCGAGTTTAATATCAGGGTCACGCATGCCGCTAACAAATGCTTCGCTTTTAAAATTATCTATCAGTGGGTGGTTTTCTCCTAGATACGTAAACTGCACCAACATCTCGACCTCCATATCAAAGGCTTCAACCGACTCATTAGCCTTTTGCGTTCGGCAACTTAACTCCATATGGTAAAAGTCTCGTTTGTGCTCGTCACCAAATATACGCTGTAGGGCGACCATTATGTCGTTGTGGTTGTTTCTGCGGTTGGTTGGCATGGTTTCTAGAATCTCTGATGTAGTACCTCTTAAAGCCAAAATTAATTTCAGAGCCTTCTCTTTATTATCTCATCCATTTCTGTTGGCTACAGTATCGAACTGAAATTTGAAACCGCCAAAGGTGTACTACCATCAAAGCAAGGTGTCTTTATTCTGCTAAAACTGATTCGTACGATTCGCACTGGCTCCGGTCGTTGGCTTTGTAGACTGTTGATTTTCTCTTCTATTACATTAAATTTTTCGTCAACAGTCTTGGTTGTTGCATTAGAAGCTTCTTGGTTGTTGCACTAGACGCTTCTGCAAATTTCTTTCCCACTTTTGACAAAAATTTTGATTATCAGCACGAGAAATTTCTCATACTTTAAGTTTCGGTTCAATTTTTGCCAGAAAATTCTGGCTTTCAGCTCTAGAAGGTTCTTTCACATGGGGTAAAAGCATTTCGTTTTCATTTCTAAAAGTTTTAAATTGGAGTGGTTTAACTTCAATTTTGGGAAAAAGCATATCCTATTGCACTGTCATTATTATTATCATTATCATTCTGACCAGGCACTTTGGCAGAGCACTGCGACCCTTACGATCTAAAGACCCCTCCGGTCTAAAGTTTGTTTATATATATATATATATATATATATATATATATATATATATATATATATATATATATATATATATATATATATTGTATATCTGTTAGCTTCCTAATGAGCAACAGCAGATCTAATACCTTAATGGTGGATATGTCTCCCAGTGAGACCCTTTTTATCCCTAAACGTTTCCATCTAAACCTATCAGTCTACAAACGTTCACATCCGCGATCGCCATCCTCATCTGATGAGCTCTCAGTCAACAATGCTACGAACGAAAATCTGGCAGGAGTTTTAAGTCCAGCCTGCCGTACTTAAGAACCTCAGAGCAACGCACAAACTGTGGACTGATCGACGCATTATCGTGCCAAATCACCTTTCAGTATTCCAATGTTCCAACCATCTGAAAATTTCCAATCTTTAATCAAATGGAGGACATTACTAAGCGGAACCGCACTGTAGGGTTCCTGACCCATGACTCAAGGAACCTTCTCTAACCATGCATTCGCCGCTTCGTTGACACTTATCCCACATCGTCCAGGTATCTCTGCAACGTATCGTATGATTCTTACCCTTAAGCCTACTGTCCACTTTGATTTTCGCATATATGGCAATGGCCATGGAATACACATATAGCATCGGTATGATGATCATACCGAGATCATACTCACCCCGAACTAAAGCTCATGTCTAATTCATGGTGGTAGCTTCCTCAGCCTTTCGCCGTCAAGCTTCGCTGAATAAGTGATAATGAGTCGAATATTGGCGGTATATATCCATAGCGTCATTTTTGCCGAAAGACCTTATTTCCTACCGTAGGAGGAGCGGCCCACCCAAAGTTCCCCTATTGCTTTGATCTAGACGAAACCGATATACGAGCTTCAACGAAGCCTCCTATTCAGAACGATACCTAGTTAGCATCCCTAGAAAATTTTATGGTGGTACATATATAGAAGAAATGCAGTCACATTATAACTTGTATCTCCTTTTAAAAGGTACAAGAACCATTTTTGGGGGATTCACGTAGCGCCCTTTTTGAGTACATCAATTTGACACCTCGCCCAGGGTCAACCTCATCAGATCATACAACGTACTCTCATATTTTCCACCCTGACACCCATATAAGACAACATGATAAGCAGGCCATCAACTACTACTGTCCATAACAATGGAGAAAGTACTCTACCCTGAAGGCACGCCTTTGACGCGACCACAGTGGACTCTCTCCATCAAGAGACGAACTGATGATCCTGCTCCTAAGCATGGATCTAGTCTAAGCTATAATTGATTTTCCACCCACTTTCGTTCCAATGAACTAAAAATGGAGACAGAACCTATATTGTCGAAGACGCCCTGAGTATCTAAGAATGAACAAGGAGCAACTTTAAATCAGAGAATGCTTTTGTAATACTGCCCAGAAGAGACAAAATGACATCCTCAGTGGATCCTCCTTTTACGTACGCAAACTGCAAGAAAGGATGAGAGAGTGATAGGACTATATGATTTGGAAGATCACTAGGCCTACCACCCTTCGATATAAAAATAACCCGTGACCTCCCGCCACGCTTGTGGGACATAACCCAAATCAAAACTGGCCTCAAAAATCACTTTTGATAAGATATTATCTTCAAATTAATTGATGCATGACAGGCATCGTTCTTTGCATTGCTGTTCAAAATTATATTGGTTTATTTATGCTCGGTCAGCAACTCACCTACAGGATTGCCCGGCAAGTTGCTAGGTTGTACTAAGTGATAGTCCAATGGTAAATCTTGGCAGAGTCCCCCGAATACACATACAGCAAACCGCTAGCGTTGCTTACATTTGCCGTGCACAAGTGTAGGTCTTAAGGAAGGAAACGCCTCTCCCCACATTGCCCAAGTTACAATATGGGGGTTGGCGAGACCTTCTGAAAACCCATACAACCGATCCTTGAATAAGGATCTATTATATGGAATCTTTACTTTCACACTTATTCTAACATTTTTGAATCAGTGCAGAAGCAGAGTCTTCAATTTTGTCTGAGAAGATGGATGGAACTTATATGTACTTCTTTCATATGAAAGCAGATTCGCTCTAATTAAGCTACCTACCTTAAAAAGCCGGAGAATAATGCTGTGTTTCATTTTTATAAAATTTAATACGTGGTGATGTTGATTGGGATTTTCCTCTAAGCAAAATTATTTTAAGATTGCAGTTAGACCTTCTCGCTACTTTCATGTTATAATAAAAAATATCAGAGATCAATTTAATAATCTATATCATTTAAATGATTTTTCTGAGAGTAATGAAATTTTAAAAAGGAAAATAATACTGTATTTAAATTAATTTTATTATATTTAAATGGATAATTTTCATTTTGTAAAAATTTTATATTTAACTTAAACTATGGTGCCTATTATGAACTAAATTCGATTTTCGACTATAGTCGAAATAACTGATCGAACGAATTGTCATTTGGTATTATGGCGCACATTCGTTGAAGAAAAAAAATAAAATAAAATTAACGAAAATAATTCAATTAGTGGTATTAGGTTCACCAAAACAAATAAAGTTACAAATATTTAAATCTTCAACAATTTTTTAAATTTTATTTGCAACGTCGAAAGCAAAATTGTGTCCGTTGAAAAATTCGATGCACAACGAAATTTTCGACAGTGATACCAACTTATAATACAAATTTTACATTCGATAGTGGATATTCGATAGCCAACGAATATCGTTTGTCGAATGCAATTCATAATAGGGGTCTATATAACGTTTGTCTGTACGGAATTAAATTTCCATAGACCAAATAAATAAATAAATATATGTCATAACATACTTGCATACACTTTTTTTGTCGAACGATACCCGCCACGCACTTACCCTCCAGTACCAGACCGAAGAGGGCTAGTTTCCGTTGTGTAGAGACAAGTTCGCGCTACAGCCAGTTCTGTAACGGATAGGAACGCAATGGCGACGGAAGCGCAAAACAGCTTCAGAATTAATTTAATAACGCAAATTCATAAGATTTTTTTAATTATTAGATGACCCGTGCAAACATTTCTCACCTTTAGTGGTAATTTTTGTAGCACTAAAAAGTTAAAATATTAAATGCGAATATTGATGCCGCGACTTAGACTGCGAACTCTTATGGCTGTGATTACTGGGCACTGGGTGGCTGGTGCGCACGCTAGGAAATTGGGTCTGCCGTTCAATGACTACTGTAGGGGTTGCCAGGATGAGGAAGAAAAAGAGACTGTCGGGTACTTCCTGTGTCAGTACCCGAGTCTTTTGGACATTAGGACTGCTTTCATTGGCAGTCCATTTCTGAATGCCTTGTCGGATCTGGTTGATGTGAATATCGGCAGGATCTCTTCTTTTGTGCATGCGTCTGGTTGGTTCGGATCAGACCGGGACGCGGACATGCAGATTGTTCATTTTCTGGATTACTGATGGGTATCACAGTGGGATCAGTATTGGCCCCAGGTGGGGCCAATATACACTATGCCACAAAACTCTACGGACGACAATAAAAACTTTATTTTTTAATATATGTATGATCAAAACACTCCATGTTTTTATTTCTTATTGTAATATTTACTAAAAGATTTAAAAAACAATTTTTTCGCTTTAACTTATAGAATATGTGAAACAAAAATTAAATACTTTTAATCTTAGCTTACAAAAGTCTGCAAACGACTGTATTAAACAATGCTCTATAAATTTTTTAATAACTGATGCAACCTCTTTTTAATCTGATCTCTTCAATCTAATTTAGTCTATGAGGCATCGAGTAAACCAGTTTTTTGATTAATTTTGGTAAAACCTTTTCTCATTCTCCCGTTAAAATTAACTTAAGGTGTTGGACAGATGATGACTTCGTTTCTTGTGCTTGTATCTTTTATATACACACAGATGTGCAGTAGACTTAAGTTTGGTAGATTGAAATGGATACTCTAACTATAATTTGACGGCTTATGGCAGCTATAACCTCACCAACATAGAAGAATGCTTGAGGTTCATGTTATGCTTACGGGTTTAAATGTCTCATTGGTTTTGAGACAATTTTCAAATAACATTATGCTATAAACTAGAATGAAGTAGAAATACGTGGAAAGCGATATAATTTTTCTGAAAGGCATCACCTAGTTTTACAAGAATCTGTGTATGAAATTTTCATAACACCTATAAAATCTTTAGTTACAGATAAAAAAAAACTGGTTTTTTGAACCTTTACGCACTTCCATGCTAATAACTTACTTGAACATTAAGCGATTTTAGGTTTCTGATCAATTTTAGAATGAAGACGAACAGACTTTTGGAATGATATATAATCTATTCAGGTAACCTTGAGGAATCTGTGTCTATTTCTATTTTCCAGCCATTTTTTTAAAACATATCTCAAGTTTATAGGTGCAAATAACCAAGCAAGCAAACATTTATTTTATTTTCATCTGCTTTTGGTTTTCTGGATATGTACATGTATGTATGTAGATTGTCTTTTAACATTTTATAGCATTATTCAATTTATTCCTAATTTTATATCAAATAAATTACGTTTTTACTGGTAAGGGGAAATTGGGCCTCAGAGGGGTATATTCGGGTAACAGCTACACCCATTTTAATAACAAATAATTTCCACAATAGTATAATGCATTGAACAATGCTTTACGTGAGTATTCTAACTGAAAGTGTTTTTTGCCGCTTATCCGGTGTACAGAAAGGGTCACTTTCACTTTCGTTTTACGACGGTTTGAAATTGGTTTAATAGTTTCTATTATACATAAGTAAAATATTAACAAAAACATAAAATTTTCAAGTATAAATATAGCGTATCCATTACTTCGAAAATTTGGTTTAGTTTCAGATTTTATGATAATTTTTCTGCAATAAAGTTCTTAAAAAAGCTTTAAAATAGCGTCGAATTTTAAAATTGTTTATGTATAGCATCTTACTGAATTTTACTTAAAATTGTTTTCAAGTCTTCTTATTTTTATGAATACGGCTGCAAAGCTTTAATTACAAGAATAAGGGATAAAACTGAATATAATTACAACTTTATAAACCACGACTTTTCTGTCTGTAATGTTCAAGAGATTTTTTGAATAAAGAAAGAAAAATATTATTTATTTCACAAATAATGCAAAATCAGAAAAAATCCCTACATTTTGTTTCATATGAAAAATCAGTCAGATTTTCCCTACGCTTTTATTTTAGCAGCAAAAAACCTACATATAGAGATTTCCATACTTTTAACAACACTGGCTTAACATCATGTCTACTTAATATTCATAGCGAAGGAAATTTAAAATTGTTTCTTATCATCTGAAAACGCACAGTTGCATTGGAGGGTGTAAAAGTTTAATTCGGGCTATGATGATGTACTCACACAAATATGTTAGGATTAACTTCGTACTATTTGTTAATCCCATTTTAGTATTAAGATTTTTAATTAACATTATAACTGCATTATTCTTTAAAATTAATTTGTGAGTTGGAAAACCGGATGGATTTAATGCTTTTAAAAATTCTGTTAGTTTCAACTAAGCTTTATTTGTTTTCAGCTGCTAACTACAATCAGAACTAAAATAAATCTTTTCCTTTTCCTCTTGTTGTTCTGTAGCCTGCTCTACTACGAGATTTGCTACTACTTCCTTCGGATCTCTGAAGGCAGATAAAGCGAATATAGATTTGACCACATACTTATAGTTTACTCTATGTCCATTTCATGAGCCTTATTCTTTGATATACCCTCAATCACTAATGAACGCTCAAAAGCATCCGCCTATTCCTCTGCCTGTTTCGCAACGTCCGCAAGATTATTATCTCTTACGTTCAAAGCAGCTATTTTACCGGCAATAACTTTTGAGTTATCTATTGAAATACGCGCTTTCAGAACGAGTTTTCTGTCATATACTGTGTTTGCATCTTCCGATAATGCTTCCCTGGCCTTTCCTTCAAGCTTCGATATAATAAAACATAAAAGTATAGGTACTAAGTTTTCCTCAGTGGGACCCTCAATTAAATTAATCTTATCTAAAAAGGAATGAAGCACCATTGGGTAACCAACGTAGTTGTCCATTAAAATGCACTTGCACATACTAATGAAGGATTTCTTCCGTTCAAATGTTGCCATTGTGCACCTAACATCCATAACCAATCAACTAATCCAAATGATTCCACGTTCCGTGGAAACCTAATTTTACGATGAAATCTACCAAAGCACTAAAAGTTTTCGGCAGTGTGTTGTTCTTGAAAAAATTTTCCTTTTTGTATCTAATGTTAAATTTTGAGAGTTTGCTTTTGTGAACTCCAAAATTGAATTGTAGGTTTCAATCAATAAATTTATATACTCATTAATTTTAGTTTTATTTATCGATAGTGACCGACTTAAAAAATTAACAGTTTCAAATTTATTAATAAATTTGTCCAACTTTTCATTGTCATATTCAGACATGTACTAAAATTCAATATAATCTGATTAATTAAATATTTTGTGTTTTTTTAAATCAGTTTAGAATAATAAAAATGGGTTGTGTCCTTACATAAACATACATACATATGTATATTTCTTCCCTTTTTTAAATTTTCTTACATTTCTTTAAAAAAATCGTCCACAAAAGGAAAAAAAAGTCATATGATAATCATGAGTTTTGTTGTGTTTGGTTTTGTTTGTTTGATTTTGGTTTTGTTTTATTGTGTTTTGTTTTTTTTTTTTTTTGGTTTGGTTTGGTTGTGTTTGCATTTTGTTGTTTTTGTAGTAGTATGTAAAACCGCTAATACATTGGCAAACATTTGTTTGCAAACCTCGTGTATGTATGCGTGAAGAACGTTTATTCCTCATTCAGGCATGGATCTTAGCTTTAAAATCTTTGTCTGATGCTAAAAATTCAATTTTGTATATATAACCTGTCACGTGATCTTAAAGTAACAACTCTAACAATACCGTCTGCTCCAGGATGAATTTTCTCTACACGAGCCAGCGGTCACATTTCAGGAGAACAACGTTCATCGAAAATTTGGACTAGATCTCCTTCTTCAGCATTTTTTAGTGGTTTTAGGCATTTTAGTCTAGATTGAAGGTGACGCAACCAACCTTTCTCCACTTTTGCCAAAAGTGTTGTATTAATTTTTCAATTGTCTTCCGTCTTGTTAGTCGATCAATATTGCAATTAATTAAGTCTTTATCCGATAAACAGCATTTAGCTTCTCCAATCAGAAAGTGCGATGGTGTTAATATGAAGAAATAAGTGAATAAATAGGTGGTACTTTGTTGATTTAATACCAGTCTCCCAAAGGCCACCAAAGTTAGGGGTAGCTGGTGGTATAAAATGCCATTTCGTCCCATCATTTGCTAATATTTGTAATAGTTCTTCTGGCCGCGATGCTTTGTTACGGTTATATACAATTTACAACTCTTTTCTTGCACCAATAAAGTTTGTACCGCGACGTTAGGTAAATCTTCTAAATGCTGCCATAAAAGCGTCAGTTGACAGATTGGTGACTGCTTTCAGGTGCAGAGCCTTGGTTACCATACAAACAAAGAGGCATATATAACCTTTTGTTAAAACTGAATTTCGAGCAGTTGACTGTTTAATTGTTATTGGTCCTGAATCGTCGACTACTATGTTTAAATGGACTAGTAGGTATTAAGTGTACGCTAGGAACATTTCCCATCATTCGCTGTGAAGCCTTGGCATTTCAACAATGAACTGCATCTGTAAAAGAGACTCATGTAAGGTTTTTATATGTGCGTCTGTAAATATAAGAGATGATAAAGGATTCGGACTCGGATTCTTCCACTCATTCGTAGTATATTGTTTGAATCAATAAATGGGGACAATCGTGCAAGATGACTGTTGGCAGATAATTCTCCTAATTTGGTCAATTTTTGTTTTTCGTCAGAAAAGTCGACTAATTGCAAAATTTTAACAAGTTTCTCAAGAGACTGCCTACGTTATTTCGCAGTAAGAAAACCATTCACCTTACATGTATCTATTGCTTGATTTTATTTACGTTGTTTTATAGCTATGATATTCCTTTTAAATCTAAGAATCAATGCTGTTATTCTTATTAGTTCTTTCAGAGATAAATAAAGTTGGAAAATACAGGGATATACAGAGCTATTTATGTAGAAGTATTAATGGATAAATAGGAATTCGATTTTACTTCCTCAGTATCATATTTAAATGAAGATTGTTTTGGCCAGAAATCGGTGCTTTTGTTAAGACATTCGGGCCCAGTCCACCATAACTTACGTATAAATAGTTCGTTGGAACTAATACACCTGGATACACAATCGGCAGAATTAATACTGGATGCTATATATTTCAACTGTTTAGGATTTGAGAATCTTTGGATCTCAGTCACTCTATTTCCAACGTAGACAGTCCATTTAGCAAACAGGCCTCGGATCCAACAGGTAACTGTTGTGTTGTTGTCAGTCCAAAATGTTATTGTATCCATTTTATGTTCCAACTGTAGTTGAATTTTGTTGAATAACTTTAAAAAACAGGTGCGGGCCACGTAACTCCAATCTGGTATTGATAATCTTCTTAAGGGGCTTACCTTTGTCTTAGATTGTAAAAGATTTACCATAGAGCTTCCGTCGCTATAAATTACTTTTGCATATACTACCGTCGAAAATGCCGATGTTGACGCATCACTGACCATGTAATTCTAGTTTAGCTTTTTTATTTAATTCTATCCATTGGTATTTTAATTTGCTCAAGATTTTTTAAATTTTCTAGATATTTTAACCACCCAATTACTAAATTATTGGGAAGGGGATCATCTCAGTCCACGCCTAACAACAGCAACCTTTACAACATTAATTTTGCTTTAATTGTAGCTGGAGATAGCCATCCCAAAGGATCGTATAATTTCACTGATTTAGAGAGTATACTTATTTTAGTTATGTCTTTGCTTTTCTCGAAGTTTATCCTAAAACAATAGGAATCTAATTTTGTATTCCACTCCAAACCAAGAGCTTTAACAGTGCCTGTTTCACCAATTTCGTATACTTCTTTAATTTCCCTAAGCTCAATGGGTATAGTATTCATTAAATGGCTGATATTTGAGATCCACACCCCAACATTTCATTGCTGCTACAATTCAATTGCCTCATCGCAGTTATCAGCATCAGAAATAACGTCGTCAACGTAAGTTTCTGATATAAAAACTTTATTTGCTTTGGGGTACTTATCTTCTTCATCCTTTCCTAATTGGTGAAGTATTCGCATGGACAAAAATGGTGCATATGTTGTACCATACGTAACAGTTGTCAGTTTATAAATATTTATCTCGTCATTTAAATCATTACGCCATAGTATTTGTCATGTATTACCTTAAAATTAAAATTATGTCTCTTATTTATTGAAATGTTATTTAAATTTATACAAAATATACATATATGTACATGTAATTTTATTACACCTAGTCTTAAACTAACAAGCAAGTTATTTCCCTTATATAAAATTCATTGTATAACAATTACCAAATTCTGTGGCTTGGTTCTTTTAAGTCTCCTTGAATAAATATCGCCTTTACATAAAATGGCAGCTTCGGAGCTTATGTGACTCTGTAGTCTGTCTTTGTGTTTAGATACAAATAGCCGTATTACTCCTGTAACCTTCATGACTCCAAGATCCCTGTGCAGATCATTGTTTCTAATAAAATAAGTTGCATTTACTATGTTCCTAAGTATTTTCTCCTGAATGTGTTGGATAATATCGATATGATTTTTTGCAGCACATCCCCAGATTTGAACTCCATGGGTCCTCACTGGTTTCAGTATTTGATTGTAAACAAGAAGTTTATTTTGGACTGAGACCAATGATCCATTTTAGTTTATTGTATTTTAAGTTCAGCTCTGTTGCTTTAATTTTGATATACTCTTATTTTGATAACTCTTTGATATACTCGTATTCATTTCCAAGTTTGACTCTAAAATATCGCTCTTTCATATAAGACTCCAATTACTCGCTATATTGTTTAGGTAGCTGTGTTCTTAGCTTGCAATGCCAACTTTGTCAAATGCTTGAGCAACATCCTAATATATAGCCGAACAGACTTTCTTTTGTTCGAAGGCCTCACCTATTATTTGTATGGGCAATTCGATGGACTTGAACAATCTTTTAATGCTTTTCGTTGCAACCGAATTGATGCAGAGGTATTAGTTGCTTAATAGAAGTTATTTCCTTTAGCCTTCTAGAGAAAAGTTTTTCGAATAATTTTCCCATTACAAGTAGCAACGAAATAGGCCGATAAGATGCAACGTCATTAGCATTTTTACCAGGTTTATGTATCATTATTACGTCAGAAATTTTCCATGTTAATGGGAAGTATTTGTGGTTTAAACAAGCATTCATAATGGCGTTGCTATTAATAAGAGCTTTATTTGGGAGATTTTTAAGAACTTCACCAGTTATCAGTTTTTTCAGCATTACTCTTTGCCAATGTCTTTTTTTTTTTTTTTTGATTGGCGGGTTATGAGTAATGTGACGTTTTAGATAAGCTGTTGCTCTCCATAACGAATAGTTATCCCTTTTCTCCGCCGATGTGTTTTGCTTTTTTTTTGCTGAAGTTAGTATTTTTAAATTCTTTTATTTATTTAATTTTTTTTTTTTTTGAAGAAGCTTTGTTAATCTATTTAAATGTGCTTTTAATAGTAAAAACCTTGTTACTAGCCATTTTTTCTTATTTTTCTTTTAACGCGTATAATCTCTAATATTTCTGCAGGAAATTATTGTTTAGTGTTTCTGTATCTATGTAATGGTGAGCTAAGCCAAGCAGCTTGCTTTGGATTTCTTCCGTAGTTTCAAAAAACAATACAGGATCAATGTCATTATTTAGTTTAAATTTAAAATAATTCAAATCAGTAAATTTGTTAGAGAGATACACACTTTCTTCTTGTCGCTTCGGTTACCCTTCAATGTTTAATATGCTTCTAGATAGATTTTGAGTTACAAAGAAGTCGATTAGATCAGGCACCTTATTAATGTCAGAAGACCAATATGTTGGACTACCTGTAGATACAATTTCACACCCCAATTGCCTTGCTACATTATACAAATTTTTAGCTTTTGATGTGCTTAAGCGTGAACCCCATTTTATATTTTTCGCGTTGAAATCGCCACCGATAACATATTTACCTTTATATTTATTAAACAATTCCTTATATTTTTCTTCCGTAATGTTGTGTCTTGGTGAACTATATAATGAGACTATTGTAAGTTCAGATTCATTCAATTTTGTGGTTATTGCAGTAGCCTGAAATTCTTCACAACAAATTTTCTCGTTTTCATAATGATCACTTGATTGTTTTATAATAACCGCACTGCCACCTCTAGCGTTATTTATGTGGTGATTAGTACAATATAAATTGTAATCTTTAAAGGAAGTAAACATTTGGTTAGTCAAGTGAGTTTCTGATATTAACAATATATCAATTTTATTTCTTTTAAGAATTATTTCGAGCTCGTCTTTGTTTTTGAGGAGTCCGTTAGCATTCCAAGCTATAATTTTTATACAACGCTCAGACATGTCTAGTTTTTTCTAAATTTTCAATCAATGTCTCTATAGATGTCATCTCCCAGTAATATATCTATTTCTCCAAGGCATAAGAATTCTGGGTCGGCTAACTGAAAATCACAAATACTTGGTAGCTCGCCTTCATCTGTTTGTACTGGTTGGTATTGCGGTATAGACGGTATAACCAGCGCACTACATTTCAATTGAAAGTCAGATTCAGTTTTAGAACCTTGTACTGGTTTCACATACTTACGAGTAGTAATCGTTTTATTTTTACCGATACCGTTAATTTGTTGCATATGTTTTAGTAACGGTTCTTTGAATGTTTGTACAGCATCTTCTGTAATAAGAGTGACTTGAGCGCATGAATCTAATAACCCTCTAAGAGTATTAATAGCGGGTTATTACGGTAATTAACCTATACCGTAGCCAACAGGACTTGAGGATTTGCAAGCGTTCCGCAATTAACTGCAATGTTTTCAGAACTATTAACAACGTTTTGAGTCTTAGGCAATATTTGACTCACAGAAACAGGTGGTATGAAATCGTTATGAATTATCGTGTGATGTTTTTGTTGGCATCTCTGACACCGAGAGGTAGAACTACAGACTCGAGCAAAATGACCAGTTTGCAAGCAGTTAGACATATTTTCTTGGATTTAATAAAATCGCGTTTTTCTATCGAATTTAGTGATCAAAACTGGAAACATTTATACAAAAAATGACGTTTGTTGCAACACAGACAATTCTCGTCACTATTCGTCATTGATAAGTGAATATTCTTACGAAAATTAGGCTTTCTATCTGGTTGAAAATTAGTACGCGGTGTCAAGCTTCCTAAATGAAGTTTCTAAAAATAAAAGAGTTCATTCAAAGTTTGTTTGTTTGACTGTTTCAATCCTTTCTGGTCTGGATATCAAGGCGTTTGATGGTCATGTAAATAATAATATGATATGTCTCCTTTGAGGCGCCTAAAGTATGCTATGCACTTCTAGTGGTGTCCAAAATATTATGTATACTTTCGGCGGTACCGTTAGAATTAGAAATCGAAAAAAGTGTTGACTACACCGTGTCCACAAGTTTCCTGCGATCGTCATATCGTTTATTAAGAGTTTCCCATGCTAGCTGGAACTTTCCCCTGAGGCCGGATATTCACTAACGATGTCTAATGGTGTTCCATATCATGAACTTTTAAGAAGATATTTTTGCTCTGTTTCAGCTAGAATGTCTAACAGTTTGCCTTTAAACATATGACAGGCATCCTGGAATTGTCCAAAAATATCTTCGTTCGGATATGAAACAAACTGAATAACTTTTTCACGAAGTATAACCTGGCAGTGTGTGTCAGTAAATTGTTGAGATAGAGCTTCTATAGTTTCCAAAACGCTTTAAACATAGACACGTGTTTCTTACTCCCTTCTCTAACCATCAAATCTTTCAGATGTTCGAATTAAATTAGATAACAATCCACGTTGATCTTCAATAATAAATGCGATGTCTCAAATCTAATCTAATTCTCAGGTTTCTTATAAACTCAATTACAAAATCAAGCAAAATAAATGTAACGCTGATTTTTTACTTACAGTTTCAAAAGTAAAATAAAAATAACAGACAAATTATATATTCTCATTTTAAGTTGTATCCAGAAATCTTCACCAAATGTTCCAAGTGACCACTTCTTTATAGTTGATTGTAGGCAAATCCAATGTTAAGGCTCAGTCTTTTCCAAATTCAGTTTTTAGTAAATGGGAATTACTCCTAGGTTTCGGCACCAACTTAAAATGTATGAGAATATTTCCAAATAAATTAAAGTTTTAATTTGAATTCAGTTGCTTATTTTATTATTTTCTTTAGTAGCAAGACTGTGCATCGTATGATGATGCAGGAAGGCAGTACGAATAATAATGTTTTACTTATTTGATCTTATAGTGCCAAACCTATTTATTGCGACTTTTAAGTTACTGCAACTATATTATTAATTATTATTATTTTTAATTGAAAATAGGAATATTCATATCAATATCTTGGCTATATAAGAGAAATCATTAGATAAAATATTAAAACCTAATTTAAATATACTCAGCTTTTGGAATTTATAAACCTTCAATTCAGAACACTCTTTGGTATAAGATCCTAATGATATCTATATAAAACTCAGTTTTAGCTTTATTTGATACATCTATTCAAAAATTTTTAGATAAAATCTGCCTGGCAACCCCATGCCTTATCAACTTTCGTTGAGACATTCGAACTGGTTGGAAAAAAAAAAAAAATACAAAAACAAATTGACTGTTCTTCTTGTTATTGTTTAAGATCTTGCAGATTTGCTGCATGTATCTTATTTATTGTGTCATGCAAAAACGTGTATATTAAAAAAATAATAACAGCTGCGCAAAACATTGATGGCACTTATATATGTGCATATTATTTGAAATTGTGTGAAAATGTACTGAAATTATTTAAATGGTACCAAGACACTACTTTAAACTCTCGTATTTAAATTTTAATAATTTCTGAAGCTTAAGGTTTTTTAAATAAAATTTATTTTATTTTTATTTCAATAAATATATAGATTTATATATAATTTATTACAAATAAATATAATTAATTACATGTTTTCTGCCGAAACTACACAAAGAAGTAGCGAAATATCGATAAAATAAGTAAAGTGTTATTTAAAAAAAAAACTTAGGCTTAAATAGTTATTAATATTTGACTAATAAAGGTTAAAACCAGAATAATAGAATAACTTTTATACGTAAGTAGATTATAATTCTGGTTTTCCAAATACATACATTACTGGATATATACAATATATTATACTTATTAAAACTTTTATATTTTTTTCTTATTGTTATTTATATTATCTATTATGTGTATTGTTACTTATATTTTCTACGCTTGTATATGTACATGCATAATATATAATTCATAATGCTTGACAAATGTCACGTAACGTAGCCGTCAAATTCTATCTTCAACAGATTGGGACGCTACAGTTACATTTCATTACGGCTAAGTAAGCACTTTCATAGCTTTTCATATAACAAAAGCGATCAGCTGACACAACTACATTTATGTTCGGCTAATTCTACCTTTAATCATACACTAGATGGCGACCGTGACAGTCAGAGTCGAACAGTTGGCTGCCAATATTATATTCAACTTATTTCTTATTAAAAAAAATGGCTGACACAATGAAAAGTCTTTAAAAAAATAAATCATAGTTATTTTATAATTTAATATTAATTGTTTAATTTTGCAGTTGAACTGTATAAAAAAATTTAACGTTGTAAGAGTCTAACAAGAAAATAGTAAAAAAAAACTTTTTCCTCTGTTCGCCAATGCAAAATAAAAAAGTAGTGTGGTTAACTTCCTAAAAGAATATCACAAAAGACGCAAGTTAAGACAAAAAAGGGCAAATAAAATAAAAAAACTAATTATAAGAAGAAAAACACCAATGAAAAGTCACCTTTGTGACCTTGATTTAAAGAAATCAATAGTTTTTGCAAACTGTACTAAAAAAAATATTAAAAATACAGTTAATTTTAAGTATTGTAGTACATGTGGTATAAACATGCATACGCAAACATACATACATAAAAATAAAAACAACAATCCAAAATAAAAAAAATGTAAATATAAACAAAACAAATATAAATATGAAAGAGAATATGACTTGCATTTCAAGTGACTGGTGTCAGTTGATATGGGTCACTAGAATGTATAGTAAATAAATATATGATATTGATTTCGTAGCAAGTAGAATATAAATAATTTTTCTAAACGAATAATTTTAAGTAGGGCAATTAGCTAACATAGAATAGGAGAAATAGAATAAGAAAACATAGAATTAAAATAGTATATAAGCTGAGACGAGATTTAAGTAAAATCAGAAATAAAACTAGCTTGAAGAAAAGAGTTTGTATTTATTTCTCAAAACACTTCGGCAATTGACTTTGCCATCACTATAGAGTCAACTACGTTTCTAAGGCTCTCAAATAAATTATGAAACCTATAGGGATTTAACACATTTATCACACATTTATTACATGGCAATCCTGCGGACTAGCCTGAAAAATTAGATACTAGAATTGAATTTCCTTTTAAGTTATGGAAATAGAAGAACAGGAAACAAGAAGGCAACACATCGACCAACTGTTTAAGAAATATGAGCAGTTGCTTGTAGATGAATACGTACCTCAACCGGTAGTCTCCACTCCAGTGGCCCCTAAATACAGTCCAAGTAAAAAGAAGATAAGTATAGAGGAATACCTGCTTAAGTCCAAGGCACCAAAAAAGAAAGTCCGAAGAAGGAAGTAAAACAAAAGAAAAGAGGCGGAAAAGCAGTCAAAAAGCGAAAATTTATTGCAGAGACTTACCGAAGATTCCATCTAACCGGCAACAAAATCGAAAAATCAAAAATTTGAATGAAATACTGACATTAAGAAAAAAATACTAATAAGATTTTTTTTCTCAAAATGGGTGGATGGTTTTCTAAGGAAGCCATGATTGTAAACGAGAACAACAGAGGAGTGCTGACAGTGACCCAGGATCATATGCAACAAATAATTTTGATCCTTTTGGTTATATTAGTTGTAGGAAGAATTCATGAATATTATAAACGATATATGAAAAAAAAAAGGCATACAAATTCAGTAATAAAATAAGAAATGTATAATAAATAGTATAAGAATTTGTAAGCGTATAATATAAATTATAATGAATGGAAAAATTTGGTATTTATAAAAATTTGAAAGAGGGCCCAAATAGAATTTACACACAAGGTTATGTAAACAAAACTTTAAAAGATATTGAAAACTTTACACTTTTTGCTATACAATTTAAGGGTTACTCACTACAAGATATAAAAGAAATCGAAAGTAAAAGCTTACAGTATTTAAAAACAAGCAACATGGAATCGTTTGGCATTTGTGATGCATCTAAGATAATACCTGGGGTTTAATTGTGACCTCAGTTAACTCAATAATTTTATAGGCACAATTGATTTCTATGCCGAAACACTTGAGGACACTACAGAAATTAACAGATTAATTAAATTCATTCTGGCCACTAAATTGTCGACAGGGTAAGAAATAAACTGATCTCAGAGGAGACACCAAGTACGTTGGAGTCCTTTAAACGCATATTTAGAAAAGTGTTCACTCCAAGGAAATCTCTGTCTTCCGTACATAATGAGTTGGCAAAACAGGTACAAGGTAATAGTTCAGTGGTACAATTCGCCAACAAAATTGAATCTCTCGTAGCAATTCTGAATGAATTATAGAAGAAAAAAGAAAACATAGAATTAAAATAGTATATAAGCTGAGACGAGATTTAAGTAAAATCAGAAATAAAACTATCTTGAAGAAAAGAGTTTGTATTTATTTCTCAAAACACTTCGGCAATTGACTTTGCCATCACTATAGAGCCAACTACGTTTCTAAGGCTCTCAAATAAATTAAGAAACCTATAGGGATTTAACACATTTATCACACATTTATTACAGTATAAAATTTCTGAAAAATAGTTATATACTATCAAAAATTTATATACATATGTATATAAAGATAGAACAAGAAAAAGCCTAGTTAAAGAAAAAGTAAAGCGCACGGCTGAAGCAGTCTATATCAGGCATGAGCTTTTCATAAAACAATTGTTCACGTTCAATTCACAAGTATTCTTACGCTCGTGCTTTTAGTCGTCAAAGAACAGAGTTGCCACAATTTAAATTAATAAAAATTTTAAATCATAATAAATATTTGATGCTTTCGTGGTGAACAGACGTGTTTCTGTTGAGCTCCGCTGTGATTGTAAATAATTCCAAGAAATAACTTATAAAATCTTTGTTTTCCTTTAATATTAAATAATATAAATAAAACATTCACCCTAAATACAAAGGACAATAATAAACATAACAAAAGTAATTATTGTTAAAAAAAAAACATCCCTTTAAGATAAACCCAATACAATAAGCTAGATTAGCTAGATTAGGTAGCCGAAGCAAATATATAAACAAAGAGAAAAAATAAATAAATGACAATAACAACAGGAATCAAATATAGATAAACAAACAGCATCTACTTCGCAAAAATATTCAAGAGAATCTGCAATTGAAATCACTCAAAAAATGTTCGATTCCTACGAAATGACATTCCTCAATTAGCAAATGCTAACTCTGCACTCCGGTTTGCACAAATGATGGATAAGAGGTTCAATAAATTAACTGAACAATTACAAAGAACCATGAAAACAATGTTTTGAGAATGTGAAAATCGTCTCTTAAGTGAAATAGATAGAAAACTAAGTATAGCGATGAGTGAGGTAAATAATGTAGTATTAAACATAGAAACAGCTGTAAAAGAAAGAACAAACATAGTGTCGAGTAAAATTGTAGCACTATCGGACGAGAATGAAGAATTAAAAAAGGAAATTTTGTTTTTAAAAAATGTAAGACAACAAGTTAATTCAGTTGTTGCGCCTGATATACGCATTAGTGGTGTTCCCTTTGGATGAAGATCTTTTTAATATATATTCGAAATTATGCCAAATATCAAATATTAATGCCCCTGACATTAAAACTATATTTCGTGTAAACACCAAACGACAGTATCTGCCAAACTCAAATAACAATAAATCTAATAAAGAGCGAAATGATTCTGATATTATAATTAAATTTAAAAGTCCATATGATAGGAATTTTGTGCTAAAGTCTATAACTAATTACTTAAAATCTAACAGTGACGTCTTACGATTGAACAATATTGGCTTTGAAAGTACGGTTCCTTTTTATATTATCGAAAATCTGACACCTAAAATCATCGCATTTTTCAACAGGCCCGACATTTGTGAAAAAGTACGATTTTATCATCTGCTTTTATTAACAGGGGTCGTGTTTACATAAAAAATAACGGAGAAAATGATCCTATACTCATAGAGGATATAATAATGCTGCATAGGATGTTTTGTCCGCCAGAGAGAAATTAGCTATATGTTAATGATATTTAAATTAATATTATTTTGTAAAATTAATATGTTACTATGAGAATACTATTTATTATGCTATACATTTTGCATAATTTATTATAATTTAAATTTTAAATTACTATTGTCTGTACTGATTAATTATAAATTTATTAAACTTCATATTAATCCTTGCATTGTAAATAAAATATTTTTTTCTGATAATGATGTTACAACATAATGATGATAGAGTAGTTCATTCCAGAGAAAACCTTTTCACTATGGTCAGAATACTTTGTAAAAGAGCTTGCGGGTTCAACATTTGCCATATAAATGCTTAGAGCCTGCACAGTAAGATTGATGAATTTAGTTTGATATTTGAGGGGTCGGCAATAGATGTATTTTGCATTTCGAAAACCTGGTTTCGAATTGATATTAATGATAATTGTCTGAGAAGGTATCGAATTTTCCGATGATATAGAAAATCAAATGTCAAATCATCAATTTCATGTGAAAGAATATGTGTGTGTGGATACATGGTGACAGTAAAACGACGACAACTGACAATGATGTTAATTTAATTGGGGACTTCAATGCTAATGTTCTATTTTAAACTGGTTTGGTTGACGATATGAGAGCCATTGGTATGCATTTAACAAACAACTCAATTCCCACGCATTATACTTCCAGCTCAAGCACTTTAATTTATTTGCGCTTTGTTGATAACACCAATCGGATGCTTTTTTTGACCAACTTTCTGCTTCTGCATTTTCGAAACACGTTCTTCTCTTTATATCATATAATTTCCAATCAATTACTAATGAACAAGCGATTACGTTTAGAGATTTTATAAACATCAATTATTCTGCACTGGAAATGGAACTAACAGCAATACCATGGAATCAAACTTTTTTGATGCCATCCATAGATGATCAGGTTACTTTTTTACACAATAACATACAATATTTGTTTGAAAAATATGTTCAAACCAAAACGAAAAGGATAACACATGAGAAACCCTGGTTTAACAAAAAAATTAGAACCCAACAACAGAAATAAAGCATATTACAGGTGGAAACGATTTAAGACCACTGACCTCTACAACTTTTTTAAGGCATGTAGGAAAGAGGTAAATTGCAAAATCAGAGCTGCAAAATCAAGCTTTTACGCAGGAAAATTTCAGACAGCTGTTTCTACTACAAGCAAATGGAATAATATTAGTTTTATGGGAATAGTTAACAATAACATTGCATCCAATAGTACTATTTATGTCAATCAACTTAGTGTACAGTTTTCTAATATACCAACAACTACTGCTGACCTAGAGTACTAAAAATCGGCTGATGCATTTGGTATCTCTGATTGCGCCACTCAACCAAATTTCGAATTTAAAAACGTTACACAGGCAGATATTGTAAAAAATATTCTTATATTAAATCTAATTTACTGGCAATGATGAAATTCATGCCAAATTTTTAAAATTAATTTTGCCGTATAATATTTCAAACATAACGCATTTATTAAATAAAATAATTACTACCTCTATTCTTCCCACAATGTGGAAGTGTGTGAAGATTACACCAGTGTCTAAACAAGATAAAAACTTTCGAACTATTGAAATTTTACCATAACTTTCTAAAGTTCTAGAGAAATTAATATATATGCAGATGACTGAATATTTATATTACAACGATGTGCTTTCTGAGAGGCAATCTGGTTTCAGACCCAATCACAGTTATATTTCTGCGCTTATTGATGTTTCTGAGGAATTGAGATTAAAAAAGGATAGTAATATGATATCTCTTTTAGTTTTACTTGATCATTATAAGGCACTTGACACCGTTGAACATACCATACTATGTCAAAAACTTAAACACTTGTGCAATTATTTAAATACTGCTGTTAAGGTCATATCGTCTTACTTACGGGATGGAACTCAATTGGTTTTTCATAATTGTATCCAATCAGACTGTTTTTCGATATCTAGAGGTGTGCCACAGGGCTCTATACTTGGTTCACTATTATACACAATTTACTCAAATGATTTACCATCAAGGCTGAAATTCTGTGGTGTACAGATGTATGCAGATGACGTTCAGTTATATATTAGCTGCTTGTCGACTGAAATACGTAATTGTATAAGTAAACTGAACCAAGACTTAATCATTGTTTTCAATTGGGCGTCGACGAACGGTCTTTGCATCAATCCGAGAAAATCAAAGGCATTAATAATAGGGAAAGTAAAAACCGTAGCATCAGTTCCACCTATTAAGATTGATAACGCGACTATAGGGATTGTACAAAATGCTAAACATCTTGGAGTTTTTTAACAAGAATCTCAATAGGTTGAACCATGTTAATGCAGTTTGTGGAAAAACGCTTGCTATGCTGCGAAATCTTTGGCTAACGCAATATTTTACACCGTTTAATATTCGTATGCTCACTGCCAAAACGTACCTGATACCCACGTTACTGTATGGATGTGAAATCTTTGCTAGTTGTGATTCAAAAGCAGAAATAAATTATATAATAATATGGCTAGATATGTTTATGGCCGCACAAGATTCAGTAGAATACCTGAATTCTCGTACAAAATTTATAATATTTCTTTTGAGAACTTACTAAAATGCCGTACACTAGTATATCTGCACAAACTTATCTATACTGCCCAACTCCAATATCTTTATAGAAGATTAACATTTTTAAGATCTAATAGAGGACGCAAAATTAATTATATTAGAGATCGCAAGCTAATTTCTGACAGACACTTTTATATAAATGCAATTCGTCTCTGGAATGAACTCCCGAATGATATGCAGATATTAAGCAATGCTAAGTATTTCAAAACAGCAATATTTACACATTTTAATTAACTATTTACGAGCAATATCTACAGATAATTGTAAATGTTAACTTCACATAATTATTAATTTATTTAATTTATATATTTTATATATTTATGTTTGTATATATTTTTTATTTTTATTTTTGTCCAAACTATACTGTAATTCTGTTTTAGCGGTACTATTAAATAAGATTGTATCTATTGTATCTATCTAAATACCCGAACCCAACAATAGCGTTGAAGTAAAATATGTCTGATTTTTATTCTCACTTAGCCACTTAACGAAATAGTATAAACAACGAAGTTTTATTGATTTGATTGCTTGCCAAAGCTTATCCTGAATATGTTCCACCGATTTCAGTATACGAGCAATTATTTATGGAGTTCAGAAGTAATGATTCTGACATAAAAAAGGAGGACCTCCCAGGCCAGGCAAAAATTTTCGGAGATGATGAATTGAGGGCATTACTCTACGAAGATTACTTTCAAACTCAAAAAGCTACTTATGATGGAAAAAAAATGTGGCGGCATCCTGTCATTACTGGCGATACAAAATAGATCTATTAGGATAAAGTTCTCCCAAATGTTAAAAAAATGCGGACTTTGCCCGTCAGACTAACATTTGATTCGATCGGAGTACCTTTCACTTTCGAACAGAAAAATTGTCTCGATTTGTTCTTGGTTTCATTTGGCACGAAATCCATATGTTACCAGATGGATGGGATACTCACAACAAAACGCCAAAGTTTTCCTAAAATTCCGTTTTTAAAATATTGTACTCGATAAGAACTCAGGTAATAGACGTTAAAAGAAATCATTATCCTTATTTTTCACTTCGAGAAAGAAGTAGCCAAAATGGACAGAATAACCTTTTTTGGTTAAAAATAACCAAAACGGCAACACTGTCAAAGACAAATGCGCATGTGTAAAGATTTACGATCGTGCTTTTAGTTGCCACAGAAACAGCGACAAATGCTTATGTGTGGCGGATCAGGGTTGCAAAATGAGAACATAAATTGTACTTTTTCGACCCCAATTGTACCAAAAAATTTTTTTTAGTTATATTTAATTTTTTTTTATTTTAAGAAAGAGCACAAAAAACAACATAAAATTGTACATGAAAATTCATTTTTATCTATATTGTTACGACAAAAGGTTACGCACCACAGCGTTTATTACATCGCTAAAATAAATAAACAAAAGCTGCAAGAACAACTATACGTACTGTTTACAAATAACCAAATCTACAACAACAACCATTAGCAGAGACAAAGTAAATAAAAATAACACGGCACCAACAATAATTAAGCAGCAAAGAAAACAAGTAACAGACAATAAACAAGCAACAACAAATACTAAGAGCTGAAAGAGGTAGATGTTTACATACGCATGGCTAAAAAAGAACTAAAAAGAAATTAAAAAAAAGAAATGGAATCTACCTGAAATATCGAGAGGTTCGAGAGCTTTCGATGTGTTGTTTACTCAGGCATATAAAAAGCACATCTTTGGGAACAGCAATCGGTTTGTGTGTCGTAAACTTAGCGAGTGGAGTTTAAGTAAAGTAAACTCAGCTAGTGCAGTTTGTGTGAAGAGAGTTTATAAGAAGTAAACTCGTGAAGTGAATCGTGAAGTAAAAAACCAGTTTAGTTGGAGCTAACTCAGTAAAGAGAGTATGGATAACCTCTGGTTGAGAAGGTTGTGATCGAACCTAAGTTATAACTACGATCGGGTTAGAAGATCTTTAAGTAGAAAGATCTGTCGACTAATTGTTGTTGTTTACAAAGTTATAAACAGACAGAGTAATTATGAATAGAAAAAATTGTTATTGCCTGTAAAAAGATTACAAGCAGTGGTGCACATAACTGTGTTGAATAAAGGATTTTTAATTAAAACAAAACACAAAATTTGTTTTACTTTAACTACAATCTATGAACTCATAAAAACACGTTTTAAAAAAGGTAAAAACGTAACAATATGATAAATAGGCTAACTCATTTCTCTGTACCCCTTTTACGCCCGTGCTACTGAACCGATTTTGAAAAGATGTGCACAATATTAATTTTATTCAAATCGGTCTAGTATTTTGGGAGTAAAACGACTTTAAAATTATTATTAACACATAGTCTTTCTTCCTTTAATATTTTTCTCGTGTAGCTACAAATATAAAAAAAGAAAATATGTATATGTGTATGTATATTTTTTATTTGTAATATAAAAATTTTATTTAATATTTTTAGGCTTATATAAGAAATGTATTTGAAATCTAGATATTTGAAGAGATTTTTGTAAAAAAAATTATAAATGAAAAGAAATAAATATTAGATGCTAGAATGCGGCTGATTTTGTCAGCCGCTATGTATACTAGTAATAATTAAATAAACATTTGTAGTTAAAAGTTTATTTATACTTTCAAAGTATATCTTTAGGAAAACTACACTAAAGTATAAGTATCGGGTAGGCCATTTAAAAACTTAAATATGCAATAAAACAAAAACGGGATGAAATTATGCTAACTTTTTATTGTTGTTGTGAAGTACAATTGTTCTGGTTAGAAATGAAAAATTATTAATTTAGTATGGCTACCACGGCTGGCCTCACAGCACCCCATTCGATCAGACTATTTTCGAGAACTTGTTCGGGTGTATGGGGTCGTATCTCGGCAATGGCATCACGAATGCTAGCCTTTAAATGTTAATTTGTCTCTGGTTATTCGGCATAACACGTCTTTAATGGCACCTCACAGAAAATAATTCAACGGTGTCAAATCGCAGCTTCGTGGCGGCCAACTGATATCACTATTTCGGCTAATTAAACGGCCATCAAAAGTTTGACGCAATAAATTGATTGTGCCATGAGATGTGTGGCAAATTGCACCATCCTGTTTGCACCAAATATCGGGCACATCAATACCATGAACCGATAAATGACCCACCCTACACATGTTTAAACGTAAAATTAAGGGTACAAGAAATATATCGATATGCGTACATACATATTCATGAGATCAAATTGTTTTTAATAACAAATTACTTATGTGGTATTTTAAAACCAAAACAGCAGGAATTTGATGACCTTAACAAATCTTTTGTCTGAATAAGAGCGTAAATTGTAGGCACATGAAGGCTATTTCGCGATAAACTAGGGAAATTTCATTAAAAAAATAAGCTGAGAAAGTTCGTAAATTGTGCCAAATGAGTAATTGGTGTACCATTGTACTTTTAAGTCTGAAATTATACCAAAAAAAAAAAAAAAAATTGTACCAACTTTTTTTTAAACAAATTAACTTTACTCTCTCTGAGAGAGTTATTTCCATGTTCTCGCTAACACAACTACATTTTTACTTTTGCACATCATCATAGAAACAATAGATTCCGCATTGTTTACATGCTTAGTAAATTTATATTATTAGTAAATTCATATTATTTTTCATATGAGTTTGACAGAAAAGTTGAAAATATAGTACTTTGCTGCCTTTTCTTTTTTGTGTTCATTAAAAAAATTAATACAAAGAAAGGGCGCTGTGTTTATATCTAAAAATGTTGCCTTTAGAAAGTATTTGATATTATTTATTTTTGGTTTTGTGCCTTTCCTTCTGTGAACTTAATCGTATGTGTTAAGTTTATTATTCATATAATCTCTCTTCCATAAATCGGGAAATCGATTGTGCAAGTGGATCACTGGTTTAAAAGATGACATTCCAATTTATATTTTTGGTCAAGAAAGTTCTTTAATTCGTCGCTAGTGTGTAAAATGTCAGAAGAAATATGTTATACTTTTTGATATAAAAAAATTACAAGAAGCTGCAAAATCATGCTGAAAAGTTGTAAATTATGAGAAAAGAATGCTGTGCGTGAAAGCCGAGCCCAGAAGTGTAAAATTATCAAGATTATTTCGATATCAAAGAGCTACCTCGCTACTACTGGGGCAATAAACGTCAATCATTAAATATTATAAAATCATTTAGAAAAGGCTGGCAATTCATTAATTGATCAAAGAAATTTTATTGATCGAATTGTCATCTGTGAAACGCAACGGATTAGAACTTTATTAAGTGAATCATTACGACCATATTTGGCCGGAACGTTTCAATTCATGCATCCTTTAGGCCGAACAATACCTTTTTTCAGGTTCTTGGCCAAGGGCTAATATTAAAATTCACCAAATAATATCAAAATTTACTAAAAATTCGTTTAAGAACTTTATTTAAAATTACCTTTACTCATCCGGTGCTGCCCTGGAATATATACTTATTTTATAAATGAGATCAGCGTTCCTCTTTGTCGCGATCCTATCAGTTTTTGTGCCACATATATGTCTTTATAAGGAAAATGCAAATACGACGCCTAAAATGGATTATGACTGTTAAGGGGGTATTACACGATATGTATTTATCATCTGACTTCTTAATTTTATTTCACATATGTTATGTCAAAATTGTCTGTCTGTGTGTCAAAATTTTACTTATACAGACACTTTATCGTATTTGCTTTCGAACGAATACATATGTTCAATAAAAACAAAGCTGACAACAAAATATTTTGTTATAAATTTATTGAAGCTGTTGTTAGAAAAAAAATATTTTGTGAAATGGATAATCTAAAAAGTAAAATAATTGCAACTTGCAGTATTATTTTTATTATAACTGCAATTAAATTGAAAAAATAAAATAAAAGAAAAACGTAATATATGGGGTAAAAAATGGTTACTTGGAAGGGATGCATGATTAGGTTTCGCTTCCATGGCAATAAAAGAGTTATAATTCCAAAATTTTTCAAGAATTTCCTATACGCCACCAAAGAAAATTTAGTTTGAAGGAGTCTCAACCAATGGTCGCCATAGTTTAGAAAAATAACAAAAAAATGTTATAGATTTTTTTCAACAAACATATATATTTAAAAAGATAAGCTAATATATATGTGAAATAAATTATTAAAATGAACTAAAAAACAATTTTTGTTTATTTGAAACAATTATTTTGTAACTATCACCGCCGCCAAACATTTTCTCATGGCATTGGTTTTTGAAAACAGAACGTTTGTCAGTTGAAATTAAAACACACTCTAATTGAAATTTTGTCAAATGTAATGTCAGATGGGTTTTACAGAAGTAATGTTTTTGTGCTTTTACACGACATGTTAACGTTTCGTAGTGGAAAATTTGACATGTCAGATGACAAATACATGTCGTGTAATACCCTCTTTAGCAATCAAAAAATATTATTAAGAAGAAAAAAAGTGTCATTTCAGACAAAAAAGCGTAATTTTACATTTTTCCTCGAAAAAACTATTTCTTAATTTTATTTGCATACTTTTAGGTTGGAAAATTTAATAAATTTGCATGCAATATTAGGCGGAAACTCATGTGATTTCCGCCAGATCCAAATTTGAAAAACAGCATAGTCCATTTCGTTAACCGGATTTTCTTCTGCCTTGCAAATTTTAACAAAATCGGTTCAGTCGTTTCGATTGATTGCCAAATAAGAAACAAATATATACTATATGTACATATGTACCAGAGAATAACAAAAGTATGGTTTTGAGTAATTTTGAAGTATTGGTGGCCAAACGTGTATGAGTGACTAAGTTAAAAGTAAAACGGTACCCATACACAACATATTCAAAGCCAGCGCAACTTAAATAACTAGAAGTAGCAGTTGCGTGAAGTGTCTTTCATACCCGCACTTATTAGTGTAAAGTTTGTATGAGTGTGGGTATATATATACTTGGGTATGGGTATATTTCTACTAAAGTATACTTAGACAAAATAAAACCTTTTGAAATCACTGTGATACAGTTAATAAGTATTTTGTATTTGACATTTTTGTAATCCGTATATGGCTATATACATTCATATGTGGACTATTTTCATAGGGTTTTATTTGCAAAAATAAATTGCTTTTTTTGTATAAAAAAATAAAAACTGATAAAATGTTTTGATAAAATTAACATCTCTAAAAATTTATATGATAAAAAAATTCTCTAAAAAATATTTGTATGTTTAAGCTTTTATTTAGGATAATTATTTAAATACTTCATCAGTCGTCGGCCAAAGGCTACTTTTTAAGGCTTATGCTGAATTTCGATAAATTTTACAAAATTATGGCAAACCGAATTTCTTATTAAATTCATTAGAAAGCTTACATATTTGATTTTCAAATAAATAATTCAGTTTATTAATATACAGATATATTTACTTATGTATAATAATGCTTAGCTATAAAAACAAAGGAAAAATTTGCATCTCACTACTAACTAGGAAGTAATCTCTGATATACTATATTTTACCAAACATTTTTTTACAAAGGATTTAAAAACATAATAGTGTCTATTGTTTTGGGTTCCATCCAATTTCGTTTTTCGGTAATAATATTTCCAGCTAAGGAAAAAACACGTTTGGATGCTGCGATAATAGAAGGAATAGGCAATATTTTCATAGCTAGTTTTGATAATTTATGATATTTGGCACAATTGTTTTCCATTACGTCGAAATCCTCTGTAATCCTTACCTTTTCATTGCAGCAACGCTCGACTGTATCCCTTCTTGTTTCCCGTGTAGCGACTGGCGTGTTTATTATTTAGACTTGGATATAAAAAACTTAAACTTGAAATAGCTGGCTCTGGAGAAGGTAGCTGGAAAAATAGCGAAGTACTTATCGGTAACCCAGATACTGCTGACGTGTATGTGTCTTTAATAAGTGGTTGTATTGCCGGTGTTGACTGACATGTATAAAAAAATTATGTCAAAACTTCAGTATGATTTTTGGTTAGTTTTTTGATGAAGATTATCCTCAAGAATTTCATTGATCTTTGCGTAATTTTCAAAAAGTTACTCAAACATTGCGAAAATTGAATTCCACCTTGTAGAACAATTGCTCTTCAAAGTTGCTGCTGGGTTTTCTGGCTCAATAATTAAATGTGTTGTGTGTGCGTATGTACGTTGTGTGTCTGGGTTTTGTTTTTCTTTTTAAGTGGAAGCTGAACGTTAAAGCAAGTGAGTTCGCGTTGAGGCGACCGTGTGTGTGTGTGTGTGTATTATAATTTGGATAAATGTATATAATGCGGTTTCTTTGCATTTATAAGATTTTTAGTTTTGTTTACTGAAAGTAACTAAATTCTTTTGCACATTCATGTGCACTTTGTTGATATTATGTTGATTTCATAATTAATCTTTAATTTTTATTTTTTGTTTGGTTTTTTATCAACAGAAAATTAAATAAAGGAATGATTTGTAATGATTTGTAGATTTGTTTTGTTAAATTTTTTTTTGCAAAAAAATTTAAATTTTAGTTAAGTTTATGCTCGATTAAAATTATGTTCGATTGTTTTCAGAAATAACATGTACGTACATACATCTATACTTTATTAGTTGGGGTGGAGCATTGGTTCAATAACAATAATGAGAACGATTATTATTTATGGATATAGATCAGTGATGCACACAAAGAGCGAAACTCTCAAAATGAAAAAACACTGAAGTTAAAATGCTGTAAAAAATAAGTATTCATACAAAGTATAAACATACATAAATTTATGTAGCTCATTATTAACACTTCGGTGTACTACGCAAAATTTTTGCTCTCTTAAAAATCGCTTTGAAATTAAAAAAAAAACAAAAATATGCGCTACACCCCTTCTTCATTGACTGCTAACAAGCTAATAAGAAAAGATTTATATTTTTCAAATTGCACTTAATATTTAATTTACAATGGTTTATTTATTGTTTATAATATGGCCTATTATCAGTAAGTAACGTAATGTTCATGTATTATTTGACATGCTTATCTAATATAAATGTTGAGTAATACAATCTTCACACATTTACAAAAGAATATTTAATTTTCATCAAATAAATTAAACTCACTTGCACCTAACTGTAAAATACATTACAAATATCAAAACTACTTTTGCAAAGGAAAATAACAATAACATGACATTAACACATCGAGCACAATAGTCAAATATAATCATGCTGAAAACGTTTGGAGCACAAAAACAACCCACTAAAACTCACAAATCAATTACCTATGTATATCAAACCTACATATTTCCATAAAAGTGTAAAACAGTGACTTGAATTTATCATACCTAACCAATTTGAATCATATAAACAACAAACTACAAAACAAATACATACATCAACACCACTTGTAACCAAACCAATCATCCTATATCAACCTCTTTTACTAAAGTAAACGGTTATGTCTAAAAGTATGCTTTTAATTTTATGCAAAATTATAATACATTTTTTAAGCCGCGTCCATTGATCCCAACTTTGTATGAAAAATGTGGTCCCGAATCCCCATAATATACAAGTTCTATTGATGGTTTTTCTTGCTTTTATTATTATTATTATTATTATTATTATTATTATTATTATTATTATTATTATTATTATTATTATTATTATTATTATTATTATTATTATTATTATTATTATTATTATTATTATTATTATTATTATTATTATTATTATTATTATTATTATTATTATTATTATTATTATTATTATTATTATTATTATTATTATTATTATTATTATTATTATTATTATTATTATTATTATTATTATTATTATTATTATTATTATTATTATTATTATTATTATTATTATTATTATTATTATTATTATTATTATTATTATTATTATTATTATTATTATTATTATTATTATTATTATTATTATTATTATTATTATTATTATTATTATTATTATTATTATTATTATTATTATTATTATTATTATTATTATTATTATTATTATTATTATTATTATTATTATTATTATTATTATTATTATTATTATTATTATTATTATTATTATTATTATTATTATTATTATTATTATTATTATTATTATTATTATTATTATTATTATTATTATTATTATTATTATTATTATTATTATTATTATTATTATTATTATTATTATTATTATTATTATTATTATTATTATTATTATTATTATTATTATTATTATTATTATTATTATTATTATTATTATTATTATTATTATTATTATTATTATTATTATTATTATTATTATTATTATTATTATTATTATTATTATTATTATTATTATTATTATTATTATTATTATTATTATTATTATTATTATTATTATTATTATTATTATTATTATTATTATTATTATTATTATTATTATTATTATTATTATTATTATTATTATTATTATTATTATTATTATTATTATTATTATTATTATTATTATTATTATTATTATTATTATTATTATTATTATTATTATTATTATTATTATTATTATTATTATTATTATTATTATTATTATTATTATTATTATTATTATTATTATTATTATTATTATTATTATTATTATTATTATTATTATTATTATTATTATTATTATTATTATTATTATTATTATTATTATTATTATTATTATTATTATTATTATTATTATTATTATTATTATTATTATTATTATTATTATTATTATTATTATTATTATTATTATTATTATTATTATTATTATTATTATTATTATTATTATTATTATTATTATTATTATTATTATTATTATTATTATTATTATTATTATTATTATTATTATTATTATTATTATTATTATTATTATTATTATTATTATTATTATTATTATTATTATTATTATTATTATTATTATTATTATTATTATTATTATTATTATTATTATTATTATTATTATTATTATTATTATTATTATTATTATTATTATTATTATTATTATTATTATTATTATTATTATTATTATTATTATTATTATTATTATTATTATTATTATTATTATTATTATTATTATTATTATTATTATTATTATTATTATTATTATTATTATTATTATTATTATTATTATTATTATTATTATTATTATTATTATTATTATTATTATTATTATTATTATTATTATTATTATTAATATTATTATTATTATTATTATTATTATTATTATTATTATTATTATTATTATTATTATTATTATTATTATTATTATTATTATTATTATTATTATTATTATTATTATTATTATTATTATTATTATTATTATTATTATTATTATTATTATTATTATTATTATTATTATTATTATTATTATTATTATTATTATTATTATTATTATTATTATTATTATTATTATTTATTATTATTATTATTATTATTATTATTATTATTATTATTATTATTATTATTATTATTATTATTATTATTATTATTATTATTATTAATATTATTATTATTATTATTATTATTATTATTATTATTATTATTATTATTATTATTATTATTATTATTATTATTATTATTATTATTATTATTATTATTATTATTATTATTATTATTATTATTATTATTATTATTATTATTATTATTATTATTATTATTATTATTATTATTATTATTATTATTATTATTATTATTATTATTATTATTATTATTATTATTATTATTATTATTATTATTATTATTATTATTATTATTATTATTATTATTATTATTATTATTATTATTATTATTATTATTATTATTATTATTATATTATTATTATTATTATTATTATTATTATTATTATTATTATTATTATTATTATTATTATTATTATTATTATTATTATTATTATTATTATTATTATTATTATTATTATTATTATTATTATTATTATTATTATTATTATTATTATTATTATTATTATTATTATTATTATTATTATTATTATTATTATTATTATTATTATTATTATTATTATTATTATTATTATTATTATTATTATTATTATTATTATTATTATTATTATTATTATTATTATTATTATTATTATTATATTATTATTATTATTATTATTATTATTATTATTATTATTATTATTATTATTATTATTATTATTATTATTATTATTATTATTATTATTATTATTATTATTATTATTATTATTATTATTATTATTATTATTATTATTATTATTATTATTATTATTATTATTATTATTATTATTATTATTATTATTATTATTATTATTATTATTATTATTATTATTATTATTATTATTATTATTATTATTATTATTATTATTATTATTATTATTATTATTATTATTATTATTATTATTATATTATTATTATTATATTATTATTATTATTATTATTATTATTATTATTATTATTATTATTATTATTATTATTATTATTATTATTATTATTATTATTATTATTATTATTATTATTATTATTATTATTATTATTATTATTATTATTATTATTATTATTATTATTATTATTATTATTATTATTATTATTATTATTATTATTATTATTATTATTATTATTATTATTATTATTATTATTATTATTATTATTATTATTATTATTATTATTATTATTATTATTATTATTATTATTATTATTATTATTATTATTATTATTATTATTATTATTATTATTATTATTATATTATTATTATTATTATTATTATTATTATTATTATTATTATTATTATTATTATTATTATTATTATTATTATTATTATTATTATTATTATTATTATTATTATTATTATTATTATTATTATTATTATTATATTATTATTATTATTATTATTATTATTATTATTATTATTATTATTATTATTATTATTATTATTATTATTATTATTATTATTATTATTATTATTATTATTATTATTATTATTATTATTATTATTATTATTATTATTATTATTATTATTATTATTATTATTATTATTATTATTATTATTATTATTATTATTATTATTATTATTATTATTATTATTATTATTATTATTATTATTATTATTATTATTATTATTATTATTATTATTATTATTATTATTATTATTATTATTATTATTATTATTATTATTATTATTATTATTATTATTATTATTATTATTATTATTATTATTATTATTATTATTATTATTATTATTATTATTATTATTATTATTATTATTATTATTATTATTATTATTATTATTATTATTATTATTATTATTATTATTATTATTATTATTATTATTATTATTATTATTATTATTATTATTATTATTATTATTATTATTATTATTATTATTATTATTATTATTATTATTATTATTATTATTATTATTATTATTATTATTATTATTATTATTATTATTATTATTATTATTATTATTATTATTATTATTATTATTATTATTATTATTATTATTATTATTATTATTATTATTATTATTATTATTATTATTATTATTATTATTATTATTATTATTATTATTATTATTATTATTATTATTATTATTATTATTATTATTATTATTATTATTATTATTATTATTATTATTATTATTATTATTATTATTATTATTATTATTATTATTATTATTATTATTATTATTATTATTATTATTATTATTATTATTATTATTATTATTATTATTATTATTATTATTATTATTATTATTATTATTATTATTATTATTATTATTATTATTATTATTATTATTATTATTATTATTATTATTATTATTATTATTATTATTATTATTATTATTATTATTATTATTATTATTATTATTATTATTATTATTATTATTATTATTATTATTATTATTATTATTATTATTATTATTATTATTATTATTATTATTATTATTATTATTATTATTATTATTATTATTATTATTATTATTAATATTATTATTATTATTATTATTATTATTATTATTATTATTATTATTATTATTATTATTATTATTATTATTATTATTATTATTATTATTATTATTATTATTATTATTATTATTATTATTATTATTATTATTATTATTATTATTATTATTATTATTATTATTATTATTATTATTATTATTATTATTATTATTATTATTATTATTATTATTATTATTATTATTATTATTATTATTATTATTATTATTATTATTATTATTATTATTATTATTATTATTATTATTATTATTATTATTATTATTATTATTATTATTATTATTATTATTATTATTATTATTATTATTATTATTATTATTATTATTATTATTATTATTATTATTATTATTATTATTATTATTATTATTATTATTTTTTTTTTTTTTTTTTTTTTTTTTTTTTTTTTGGCGTATGAGGTAGGGTTTAAAAATGCCCTTCGCACTTACAGTGACCGTCGTCGACTGCGTTCAGTGGTGTTTCCACTAAAACAATCCCTCCTCCTCTTCTGGGGGGGACTCCCTTCCCGGAACCGCTCTCCGCATTACTTCAGGAAGGCCCAGAACGACGTCCTCATGAGGACCATTTCTCACTTACCCACGTCTGGGTCCGCCATATTCAAAGCCAGGATCATCCCGTTGGCCCGCGAGTCTCATCTCCTGCCATCTGTCGAGATCTTCCCTCTTATTTCGCAATACACATCCTGTATACACCTTTACTGCGTTCCATCCGTTCTCGTTCTCTAGCATTTTGTCCACCAGATTATCGGGACCAATCTCACCAATCTGCCGCCTCAAATTGTCCCTTTCAGCCTGCCATCTCACGCAGTCAAAGAATGTGTGCTCAGCGTCATCATTCTCCGCCTCGCAATAAATGCAACTTGGAGCTTCTACCTTCCCCATGCGATGCAGATAGCCCCGGAAGTATCCGTGGCCCGAAAAGAGCTGGGTCATAAAGTAGTCAACCTCGCCAAAGTTCCTTCGAATCCATATTTCTATGTTGGGAATTAGTCTCGCTGTCCATCTGCCCGTTGTCTCAGAGCACCATCTCTCCTGCCAACGTTGCATGGTCTGGGATCTCAATTCCGCGGCCCCAATGCTGAGGTTTTCTCTCCTCGCATCCCATGCCTTCTTGCGCTCCAAAGCCAGCAAATCGATGGGTATCACTCCACTTATCACAAAGATTGCCGCCCCTGAGACCGTACGATAGGCCGAAGCCACCCTGAGTGCCGCCGTACGCCTCACTGCTTCCAAGACCTTGCGCTTTGTCTTTGACCTCAGCGCATCTCCCCAAATCTCGCTACCGTACAATAATATGGAGTCCGTGGTAGCCATAATCAGCCTTCTTTTGCCCTGAGTCGGCCCACCAATATTCGCCATCAGCCTACTCAGCATGCCCGTCACCTTTGCAGCCTTTGCAGCCACATGCTGTATCTGAGCCCAATAAGTGAGTCTGGAGTCGAGCCTCACTCCCAGATACTTTACCACCTTCTGCGTAACCAAGGACAAATCGCCCACTTGCATGTCAATTTCAAGCGG
>JAKWBJ010000252.1:237500-260007 GCA_023159175.1 Wohlfahrtia magnifica | reverse complement strand
ATATTTTTACGTAGTACTCGTATTTCTCGTAGAGCGCATCCCTTTGTAGTTGATTGTCCAGTAAATCGCACAACGCATTATAGGGAGAATTCGTTCTTTGGTCGCACTGTTCGGTTGTGGAATAATCTTCCAGCGAAAGTATTTCCTGCCACTTACGACATGAGTAAATTTAAATCTAACGTCCATAAACACTACTCCCTCTGTCCTCCTTCCAGTAACCTATTTTCCTCGTACCAGCACAATGCACTGCATGAGTAGGGCCATCCCCTGGGTGCTGGTCTTATATAAGGGAAGGGAAGAAGGAAATTTTCGCCCTTCAAGATGTCCGTCAAAGGCCTTGCTATTGAAGCAAAATCCTTAACAAAGCATCTGTAATAACTTGCTAGTCCTAGAAAGGATCTAACATTGAAAAGTGTAGTGGGCCTTTCGTAGTTTAGTATTGCTTCTACCTTATTAGAGCTCGTTGTAATTCCCCCTCGAGTCACCACAAAACTTAAAAACTCCACCTTTTCTTTAAAGAAATTCGACTTCTCACGTGACACGCGTATATTAGCATCGTACAGTCTATCCAAGACCCAAGCGATATGGTCAACATGACCCTTCGCATTCTCTGAAAATATTATTACGTCATCGACGTAAACATAGCAAAATTTTCCTATTTTTTCCCTAAGGACATCATCGATTGCTCTCTGAAAAATGCTTGGTGCATTTGCCTACAGAACTCGTATTTGCCGTTTCCGACCTAAAAGGCAGTTTTCTCCCGATCTTTTTCCGCTAGTAAAATTTGATGGAATTCCGACTTGAGGTCCAATGTGGTGAAGAACTTAGCTTTCCCTAGGTTTAACAAAATAACATTCACGTTTCGAATAGGATATTTGTCAGATATTGTTTTAGAATTTAGTTTCCTAAAGTCCATTACAAGACGCTTTTTTGTATTTCCTAACTCATCAGTTCCTTTCTTGTCTACCACCCATACAGGGTAATTGTAGGGTGACTTAGATGGTCGGATAATGCCATGTTTTAAAAGGTAGCGAATTTCCATATTTACAAAATCCGCTACACCCATTGGATAAGGATAAAGCTTAGAATATATAGTATCTTCGTTTTCTGTACGGATTGTTGCAACAATATTTGTGTTGAATGGTAACGCTTCGTCAGGTTAAGCAAAGACACCCATTCTTCTCGTAATCATTCTTTGAAATCGTTCAAATATTTCTTGAGGTACCTCAATTTTTTCTACGCTTGTGAAATTAACATTTTTGCATTTAAAAAACTTAATAGGTTCTGATCCAAAATTAGTTTCTAGATTTTTATTTTTAAATTCAAGTTTTGAATTTGTGTCAGCCAGTAAGTCGAGGTCGATTATTCCATCAAATCTTGTTGGATTTAGTAGAATGAAAAAAGTCGTGTTCGTATTGAAAAGATTTAAAATGCATTTCTGTTTGATTGTATTAAAGCCATGAAGTGACATTAATAAGAACGGTTGGTCTACTTGTTTTAGATGATGTAATTCTGGTAATGGCTTAATAAAATATTTCGACGCACCTGTGTCTATCAGCAATTTAATAACCCTCCCTGCTATCATTCTCTCTATGTACGGAAGCAGGGAGTCATCACTAAAAAATTAATTTGATCATATTCCGAAGAGACACCATCAATGTCTTCCACTTCTCTAGTCGCCTCAACACCATAGATAGAATCTTCCTGATCGTTTGTATTCTCACTCTGTTCTAGATAATTAATTCTTTGTTGCTTTAGCCCTGTAAATCTTGCTGTGCCACTATTTGGCCTCTTTACTGCCTGATTCATATACTTTGTGATTGATCTCGTTCTCCATTATAAAAATGGTGGGGCCATCTGAACCGCGATGACGAGTCAACATCCATTGGTTCTATTTCCTACTTTTGTTGATACCTAGCGCCAGAATTTTGGTGTTTGTAAAAATAAGGATTTTTTTGTTGAGTAGTATTTCTATCCCTAACAAAATTTTTGTTATTTACTTGGTGCTTTGTTTGGGCCCCATCCTCAATACTTTTAGCATAATTACTAGCAAAGGTATAGCGTTCGTGGTTGGACTCAACTTCCTGAGCCAATGCTACGGCAGACGTAAGGTCTTTCGGTCTTGCCGAGAAAAGTACATCACTTAAAGGTTTTCTTGTACCAGAAATAAACACACGCAATGCGTCCATTCTATATTTTTCGTTCAAAGACGCAGCTACCGTACTATCGTACTTCATTAATTTTTGGTGGTAAGAAGCGTGAGCATTCTTTCCACTTCATCGTAATATTGTAATAGTGTTATATTCCCTTGCCTAAGGGTGGATAATTGTTGTTCCATCAAATATATGGGTCGTTTGTCGGTGTAAGTAAAATCAAGCCTATTTATAATAGCGTTAAAATTTAAAGGGGTATCGAAGGACGCCAAAACTGTGTCGGCCGCACCTCTTATTTTATTGCTATTAATTCCAAGAGCCCGATAATGCGTAGAAGTACCCAAATTTTTTTCGTCAACTTTGTATGCTGTGTGGGCCGCTTTTCTCCATGAAACGTATGTTTCATGTTTACCTTCGAAATCCGGTAAAAACCACAATGTCTAAGGTCTCTTTGCATACTGTCCCGTCCGCAATTTGTGCTTCCTCATACGTTTCTATTTCCGGTGAACTAACCGTTAGGCTAGCTATTGTTTTATTTATTTCTTCTAATTAAGCATCAAATTGTCGCTCCTGCAATGCAAGAGCACTGCCAACAGCGCTTGTAACTATAGATTTTAATTTTTAAGTCCTCTGAGATTTCTAATCCTTCGAATTCTTTTAACAAATAATCAAGTTCACTATTCATAAAATTATCAACCGTTACACAGATTGTTTATTCCCCACTTTTATTATTATTTTTTTTTTTTTTTTTGTTGCACAAAAATTAACCTGAGCACTCTACTTACATTTTCTTTTTTTCAATTTGTTAAACTCTAACAGCTATTTGTTTGGATCAATAAAATTGTAATTGCTCCGTTTGTTGATGTCTTTAGCCTTTCCTGTTGTTCGAAAACCCGTTGGGCGCCAATTAAGATATTTCCTTTTTATTATTTTTTGATATTTAACTTTACAACCCAAATTCCCTGAACGTTTGTATAAATTAAAATATTTTCTTTTTGTTTATTTAGGGCCTTAAAATAAACAACAGCAGTTAATGACTATCTTAGACTGAAGCTAAACAATTAACAATAAATACTTTAAAATAAAATTAAAATAAAAGAACAGCAATAAACGAATTTATGCATTGTTTGCATTTATGAAATGAATAATGAAATTAGATCAAGTTTCTTATACCCAATTTATGTTGGCTATTAGGAAACTGTATCATGCTGAGTCAACTTCTACTTGTTGTGAAATCGTGTTAACTTGTATATTATTATAGTGTATACTGAAGGTAAAATTTTTGTTTAGAAATTAATGCAAAGAATATTATTTATTAAATCTATTTATTAAATATTTTATTTGTTAAATATTTCATTTATTAAATATTTTTTCTTTACTTTTCTAAAAATTGTTTCCTCAGTTTTTAAATGAATAAATGAAAGATTTTTGTTAGTGGAATATAATTAATAAAATTGTATATTCTTGTTTAAACTTTATTTTCATTATACAGAATATATTTAAGTTTGTTTGTTATACTATGTAAAAATTTGTTTTCTTAATGTCTTAATAAAATATTTACATTTTATTTTACTTACATCAGAACGCACTTTAATTTTATAATTAATTTTTTCTCATAACGGCTTAACTTTTTTTAAATTTTGTTCGCGCTATTAGGGTACACATACAAATAAAATCTTAAACCAGAATTTACGTCATCAATATACATATTTATTTGATTTATTTTAATCTAAAAATTTTATAAAGGAACTTTTAGTTCCAAAATTAGTTTATTAAAAAAAAGCACACACACGCAAATGTCATCTGTATGTTTTAAATGATTTATACTAGCTTTATAAATCCAGAATTGCTCTGGATTCTCTGGTTTTGTTCTATTTGTCTCTATAGAGAAAATGATAATACGACGTTTAAAGTCTCTCGCTGATATATTTATTGAGATGTGCGATAATAAATATTATTTTTTATGGAAGGTGATACGCTTAACTTACCTGTGGCGTTAATTTTTTAATTTATTAATGAATACTCTGGCTGATTTAAAATGTCGCCGACAAGTATTAGAAATGCAGCAGGAAAGCAATTATGGCATCAGTTTTAAAGTTGATGCAACGTTGCAACTTTACAAAATCTAAATACTGCAGTAAAACCTATATACAAACTTTGTATTCGTACATTTTGGAAGTCAGTTTCTATCTTTTATAGTTCTCAAGATACATATACAGTAATTACTACTTGTTTCATACAAATGAACTATGAACGCAAATATCTCCCTCTGCCTCTTATTAAGCCCCTTTGTCAAATAAATCTTATTTTCATTTGAGAATTCCAACAACAAATTCTTAACATGTTTATTTTTTTCACACATTCTTTTACTGCACCTCTTACGAGCTACGAGACCGCATAGCTTTTAAAATAGACCCACATATTACGACGCCAAGAACAACGAAAGATATTTACCTGATTTTTATGCTGTCAAATAAATGTTTTCAAAAATAAGAAACTACTGGATATTTTTGAAATTATGGGTTTTTGTGAAAAAAATTTGGGTTTTTTTAATGAATGTTATAGTATATAAAAAACGTCACATAGCGTTCAGCAATAAAAAAGTTGGTCAAACATGCAATAAATGAGTCTATATTTACATAACATTCCGGAAACACGAGTCACAAAAGATTGATATAATTCCATTGTTATAAAGCATAATCAGCTAGAAAATTCGCGGATTTGTTCTCAGAGTTGTGTATAGCATTATATACCGTGCTGTAAAAGTAGGAAGAATTGAGTTATAATGCCACCACGTAGACAAAAAAAATAATTGAAGCGGATAATTTTAAGCAAACTACGAAAAGCAATATACGATAAGCCGCAATACAGCTCAAGAGATTTATTTTGTCTAGTAGAAATTGGTGAAGCGTATCACATGAAACCATTCGAAATTGGATGCGAAAACACAAATGCTCCTCCACAGTGCACTATGTTTCAATAGACCGATTTTCCTGTCCAAAATTATTTAAATGAATGAAATAGCATTTTTTATATTATTAGTCTGTATTAAACGCTCATGTTCTGAAAAACGCATATCCCTTAAAATTCCCGCTTTCGATTTTAAAACGCCAAAGAGGTGTTCTGAGAGTTGAAAGCGCTACAAATTTGGTGTTTTCAAACCTCTAGAGTATACTAAAACGATTTGGTCTTTTTTATTTAAACAGCACTTTAAAGAGAAAATGAATTGACGTACAATTTAAATTTAATATGTTTTCTTTTTATTTGAGAAAAAGCTTTTAATATTTTTTTATGATTTTAATTCAAAAATTCGCTTTGAGTTTGTCAATTGTCTATCTCAATTGTTTGCTTATGAACTGGCAGTTTATGCAAACAGCTGACCAAATTAATCTTCGAAAAGAATTTAATTTAATGTTAATGTTTAAAATATATATTTGGTTATTTCTTTCTAAACTTTTGACATAAATATTTGGAATTTATTAAGTACACATTTATCTAAATATATGAAAGAGGACTATAAAATGCGTTGTAAATGATGTTCTTTGGAATGCGCCAACCGCATTAAAACTTTATTAAACCTTAGTTATTGACGTTAGAGTGAACTCCTTTCTGTTGCATAAGTTTTGCTTTAAAACGAAATTTGTTTTAAACTTTGTGTGAGTTGGAAAATATTTTTAACACTATGTACATATATAAAAAGCGTATGTAGAAAGCTTTCATTTGGTGTGTGGCTTCACTACTGTTCAACTGGGCGGTGCCACGCCCATATTAAATTTGTATGTATATGTATATATCTTTAAAACGGTAACAGTAAAGGTCTCTAAATTTGGCCCATATAACTTTGTGGTCAATACAAATTGGTCGAAAATTGGGTGGAATTGGACAAGTGGGAGTAGCACCTCCCATAAAATATTAAATAAATAAATATTGATTTTTGTATACCTTTGGAACGGTAATAGTGGAAGGAACTGAATTTTGTTTAAATGACTTCTTGATAGTTCAAACCATTAGTTAAAAAGTGGGCGGAATCTGTGCATGGTACCTCTCAAACAAATTAAATAATGATTTTTGTATATCTTGAGAAGGATAGAGAGAAAGATAGAGAGAAGTTACTAAACTTGGCAGGCAATACAAACCTTGGCAGGCAAAAAAATTATGGACGTTTGCATGTGTAGAGAATGATATCACTTAAAGTTTTCTTTAGTTCTCTACATCAGTCAAAAAGCAGGTACAACACAAAGGCTCCCAGCAACGCGTATTTATATAAAAACGTAAAAATAAACATATAATAAAAGTTCAAAAATAATTTAAAACGTATATAAGTGCATTCAAACATTTACGGAAGCTAAAAAACCATAAGAGATCCATTTTTAACCGGCTACCCGTGATGAAAACTACCAATGTTTTGTTATGAAAAACATATGTTTTCATTGTACGAACACAACTTCGAAAAGTAGTAAAACACCAGCAAATCGTACAGTTTTCAGAACATGCTGAAATGCGTTTTGCGTTTGAAATAAAGACGTGCACAGTTACAACTGTTTGTATAAGTTTCTGTGTGTTTACTGAAGTGAGTGCGTATTCAATAGTGGTTATATGTTTCTGTTATAAGTTGGTATTATTATTATTTGTAGCAGTTTGGGTGTGAGTGAATAAGGAGAGAATGAGAGTAAGATATTTGTTTTCCTATATTTTGCACAAGCAAATACTAGTAGACGACGATGAAATACAATAAATAACTTATTGTACGATTCAAATAAAAATTCATATGTATGATTTACAAAAATTGTACCAACACAATAAAACAATATATAAAGTGTTCTATCGTTGTATTTGCTAAAAATTTTATGAGTCTCATGAAAATCTTGTTTTATTTTTCATATTAAAATATTATATGGCTTTCGCATACTGTTTTAAATCATTATTTTTCTGTAATTATTTATTTATTCACGAAATTATAAAAAAATACTTTTTACATATATTTTTTTCCATATAATGTTGACGTTCGTACTAATTTTTCATATTATAATACAACAGACTCTTTACAACAGTGCTATTTAGTCTGAAATAGTACTTTAGAACACGTTGTAAATTGGGTAATAGAGAGCTGCATGAACGTGTTCATCAATGAACATATTCAGTATGTTCATTGACTAAACCCCTACTTGGAATAAATATCAGAACACCAAATAAACTAATGCCTTATTCATACCATGAGTGAGAATATTTTGTTTCACTTCGTTACAGTATTGCCGATTACTGTGTAATTACACAAAAATGGGTGAAACATTTATTTCTTGTACTATTTTTGAACCATAAAATATTTGTGCAATATTGTTTGAACAATATGTCATTGCAGTAAATTTTTAGTTAAGAGTTTTACTTTAAAATTCAAATTTTTAATGAATCAACTGTGTGGTTGATTGATCATACAAATAATGCTAAACAATTTGCATGTATGTACATATGTATAGCATAATTAGCTTAAAAATGTATTCCTTTTTGTTCTCAAAATGATTAAGGGCAAACGGACACCAATTTGAAAAACTTTAATATTGAAGTGGTTGGTCAAATCAGAAAAACGTTAAATTTTGATGATGAATTGTACACAATTTTACAAATTGTGCAGCTAAAGTACACACATTATTGTCAAATTAAATCAACAACGCATTTTAAAAAAGGTTTCTTATCATTGAAATTGAAAGTTAAAAACTGGAATTAATATATCTTTTTAGATTTTCAAAAGCAAAAACTTGATGACAATTTTGACAATGAAAGTTATAGGGAAAATTTTTTTAAAACGGCCTCGGTGGAACTCTGTTTCCTAACTTGAAAACTATAATAAATAGTGGAAATTATTTTTAGCGAATTAAAAATAACAAAAACTCAACCAAACCATTTCAAAGATATACAAAATGTATTTTGTGTAATTTATAAGATTTTGGGTAATTTTGATGCCTGGCAACAGTGCTTCGTTAACACAAAGAAATTGTTCATTTAAACGATTTTTATTTCGTAGTTCTCGCTCTGATCTCACATTTTCTTAATACGCAATAGCAGTGTTGCCAATTTGGTAAGATCATGTAATCAGTGTGTATGTTTTAAATATTTCTTAAATGCTTTTCCTTTTCCTATATTTGGCAACACTGATCTTTAAGAGCATACTGTTTTTGCATAAACTTTATCGATATTTGTTCAAAAATGTTCTGTTTCACATTTGTGAATATTGTATGCTCTTCAGTTTTTTTAGTTCTTTTTTTAAAATTCATGTAGGTTTTTTTAGCCTTTTCTGACATTTCAACAAAAGAGGACAATAGAGAAAAAATAATACAAACATTGAAAGTCAGACATCAAAAAACACTAAAATAGTAGCATCATAGAAACAATAGTTTCTGCATTGCTTCCATGCTTATATTAATTAGTAAATTCATATTCGTTTTCAGACAGAAAAGTTGAAAATATTGCTTTTTTGTTTTGTATGCATTAAAAAAAAATTAATAGATAGAAAGAGTTTTGTGTTTATCTCAGAAAAGAAACGGTTTTGTGTTTATCTCAGAAAATATTGCCTTTTTAAAAAACTTGATATTTCTTCATTTTAAACGACATTTAGTTACAAGGAATAGAAGAAGAAGAACATTTTTGGTCAGAAAAGAAAATGACATAAGAGTAAATAAGCAAGAAATTAGTTTGATTACAGATTTGTTTCTTTTAATGTCTCAGAAAGTGTTACTACCTTACTTATGAAATTTACTTTTTTCCTGGTTTTGTTTCTTTGCTATTGTGTTGTGTTTATTATTCATATACAATTTTTCCCATAAATCGGACAAAAATATTTCGATTGCGGAAATGGAGCACTTGTTTAAAAGATGACATTTCAATTTATATTTCCGGTCAATAGAGTTTTTTAAATCGTCGCTAGTGTAAAAAATTATACTTTTTAAATGAATCAGTACGGGGGATAAAAAAAAGGAAAAAAGAACGAGCATACTTTCAATTCATGCACCCTTGAGAGCTGACTCTACCTTTTTGCAGGTTCTGCACAAATCTCATAAATATAAGGTAAGATATTAACCAATGACTAATAATAAAATTGACTAAATAAAATCAAAATTTACCGAAAATTTTTTGTAAAACTTTATTTAAAACTATCTTTACTCATCTGTTGTTGCTCGAGTATCTATATACATAGATATGTTATAAATGAGGTTAACATTCCTCTTTATCCTGATCCTACCAGTTTTTTGGCCACCTATTTGTTTTTATAAGGAAAATGCAAAGGCGTTTGAAGTAGATGATGTTGGCAATAAAAAATTTCTTTTAAAAGAAAAAATACTTGTCATTTCAGACACAACTCTAACTGCATTTTTGTAAGTTGGATCTATGTATTTGTTTTTTTAATTTCAACAAAATCGGTTCAGTCCTTTTAGCGTGAAGCGAACTGAATAAACAAACCTATTTCTTAGTTTAATTCGCATACTTTTAGGTTTGCCAATTTAATAAATTTGTAACAACTCATGTGACTTGTTTGGCTCGTTTTCCCCCAGGTTGAATTTTGAAAAACAGCACAGTCTATTTCGTTAGCTTGATCTTCTGTTTTGAAAATTTCAGCTAAATCGGTTGTCATTTACTAGTGATTGCCAAACAAACAAACAAATTTATAATATACATATGTGGATTAAAAAAATGTACGAAACTGAAAATTATGTATATTTATGTACTATTTCATTTTAATTCTTATTAAAAATTGTTCAATTAATAGTTTCACTTTTATGCTGACCAAATAAATTTAAAAGAGATATCTAATTTATCAACTGAACAATTGTTTTGACTTTAGATTTACAGAAAACAATTTATATAGAATTTTTCAAAAATTTTACCAAAACCGTTCACAGCCTACCAAAAAGTTAAAAATACATTTTTTATATAAAATCGCAATTAATAACAAACTCCAGTTTTTAATAATAAACATAAAAATATACGTAAGGTAACAACAAACGTAAAAGCAAAATTTCATTTAAAAAAACAAAAGGATGTACATATGTATGTCTATTAGGGTGGGTAAAATTTTATGGAGGAAAAAAAAATACTCAAAAGCCGTATAGCAAAAATAAAATCTACGCGAAATTCTGAGAAACTTTTCAAAAGAAACCATAAGTGTAAAATCAAATCCTATTCTGTGTAAATCGACTGAAAGATTTTCTGTTTCCATTATTCTTTAACTGTATAGCTTTATTAAAAAACGCTATCACCAAATGATAATAAAATATTGTATTTTTCTTTCGAATTTAATAATATATGTCATCAATGCAAACAAAATAAGTTGCTGAATCCAACATTTAGACTACAATGTAAGAAAGACTGCTAGAAATGTAGAAAGAAACAAATAAAATAGAAGTGCTCTTTATTACTGAAAGAAAGTTAAATCAGTTTTTTAAATCTTTTTTACTCTCCATTCTAGGTAATCTGGTCCGGCTTTCTATAGTCACTGCCATAACATAATCTCTATAACTCGTCGTGAAACAGTGGTAAGCAGTTGCACACATTGTTCAGCAACAGTGGTAACATTATTGAAAGTTGTTGTTAAATCATTTCACAGTTACTTTTTTTAATCATGAGGAAAAATTTACCATGACTAAAAAAATTGTTACAGGAAGAAAAACTACCAAAAATGTAAAATATTGCAACAAACCAACCAAATTACCAAATTATTTAAAAAAAAAAAACAAAAACTACCAAGTTTGGTCCAATCGGACCAAAGCGACAACGCTGTTCATTATACTTGTCTCTTAACTATAAAGTGTTGATTGTTCTCTTTTCATAGTTATTGTATTGCTTTATTCTAGCGCATACGTATGTGTGTATTTATGTATTTCCATTAACAAAATAATAGAAATATATAAAAGTTTTATTTGCGCTGATATTACTGTAGGGTGAAAAATTTTTGTCTTATTGGTTGTATAAATAAAAATTGATCGGCTCACATCGAAGTGCTAATTCCTTATAAATATCATTAAAAATAATAAATTATGTAATTATATATTTTAAAGAGAATTTTTACAAATTTGGATATTTTTTTTTTTACATATTAAGACACTAAATAAATTAATTTTAACTTGTATAAAAATAAGGTAATCAATAATTATGGTCTTCTTGAAATAATTGTAAGGTAAAGATAACTACTTTTTTAACGTTATCTTTTTGCCTGAAAGAGCTTATTGCAGATATATTCTAAATAAAATAAATTTTTGCAGGAACATTTTGAAAAGCGTAAAAACAGAAATATTTTTTAACTTAAAAAAAATTATTTCGAATAATATAATAATTTCACACAATAATATTTTATTTTATTACCCTAATAATTATTATTTTTCACTGTGTTTTCCTTAATATTTTTTTCCCTGAATAAAACAATGTTACGTTTTTACCTTGTTAAAAACGTGTATTTATGAGTTCGTAGGTTAAAATAAAATAAATCTTGGGTTTAGAGTTCAATTAAAATCTTTTACTTACACAGTTTTGTGCGCCACTACGTGCAACCTTTTTACAAGTATTAACAATTTTTACTTTTAATTACTCTTTCCGTTTACAACTTTGTAAACAACAACAATTACGCGACAAATCTTTCTACTTAAAGAACGTCCAACTCGATCGCAGTTTCAACTTAGGCTCGATATAACTTAAGTTCTCTTCAACCAGAGTTTAACCACACTAAACTGTCTGCGCCAGAGTTGGCAAAAACCCGGGCTTAAAAAAATTTAACCCACCGGACCTTACTGAGTTTTTTGCCTTTTTTTCGGTTTTATTAGGTTTTATAAAAAATTTTTAAATTTTGTTCAAGTCGGCAATATTTTTTGTTTGTTTATGCAATCAAGTTGTTTTTGTATTTATAATGCAATTTTGCACTTTTGGTTGGTCAAGGCGTCATTGTGCTAAAATCAGTGATCGAAGCACACCGCAATTACTTCGATTGAATCATGCATATTGAGAAAAACGGCCGGAATATAAAGACATACATGATAACGTTATTCTTTTGCATGACCTCATGTTGCAAAAGTTTCAAAACAATTATTAGAAACGATGAAATGCCGCATCCGCCGTATTCTCCGAACATTGTTCCGTCGGCTGTTGCGACAGATACAATATACTCACACCTTTTTATACGGGATTTTTATATACATGGCATTTCTCTATAACGGCCTGTTTGTATTATGGAACAGATTCGCTTTAAGCTCAAATTATCTCGTTCTACGGGTAAACAAACGTGGATTCTCCGTTTTTTTTTTTAAGTATAAGGGAAGCAAGCACAACACATATTCATCCTGTTTAAAGTCTTTTCGATTTATCACCTACATTTTTAGAAACTGTCAAGGCCGTATAAAGAGTTATGAGTTTATCTTTTAACATGAACCAAATTATTTCCTTTGAAGAAATACAAAATCGGGTTCAAAGTTGGAGCGACGAGAAGTTTTTTGAAACGGGATTTCGAAATTAGATCAGAGGTTGAGAAAAGATGTAAGCAGTGATTTGATAAATTCGTTATTTCACTACCTTTTTTGAGCTCAAAAACTTAACAAATAAATTTGAGTCCCAATGCGTAAATTATACTTATTTTTGTTGTAAACTACGAAAACCTTTAAATAAAAAACGACCCGGGTTTCTGAATATGTTTTTCCTAATCTGGTCGCTGCTCGCTAACCACTTTTCGCAAAAATCCTTCTAGAGTTTAGTTGAATCGCTCTACAATTCTATCCGACTGCGGGCGTAGCGGCGTTGTTCTAGTTTTCTTTATGCTTCATCGCCATCCGCTCGAATGTGTCTCCGGAGTTGTACTGTTGGAGGTAACCTCTACTTCTTCGTACTGTTCGTTATACCAAGATGTCCTTCACTGGCTCCATTATGGAACTTTTCTAAAACTTCATTCATCTTGGAGGAAGACACTACTATTAGGTTGCAAGCAGTTTTGCCATCTGTATTTTCCCAGCCCATATATAAGCAACCATCAATCAACTGTCCCATTGAGCCCAATAAACCTTCATGAGAGCGCTTTCTGCTGATATTTCTTCGCGAGATGGCCGTCTGCTCTCTTCTTTAGCCGCTATTATCTTTGTCAATACTGGGTTACTTATTTGCGACTTGACCAGTCCTCTTCAGCCTCTATCTGCGTTAGCCAAATATCGATGATGAATTCTCTATTCTCAATCTTCACACAATGTTTGCATTCTAATAGGACTAGAGGCGCTCAACGCGCTAGCTGTTCTCCAGGGTCCTTAAATTATAATAGCCATCTGAGTGCGGAATAGCCAGTCCTCAGTAGAAAATTTTGGCCATAAAGATACTTGTGGTAATATTTTATGCATTTTATCACTGCTTATAGCTTCCTTCAAGTCAGGTTTGGACAGTGTTCGGCTGTAATAGCTTACGACCTTTTCTATCCCGTTGACTACTTGAGAAAGTACACCACCAATACCAAATTCATTGGCATCACTGTCTGATACAAATTCTTCTCATGGGACTGGATACGCCATAACCGGTGCTGCACACAGTAGATCCTTCAATTCCTGGAACGCTTCTTCATGCGGCTAATCCCAATGGTACGGCTTAGATTTCTTGGCAAGCATATGCAGGCATGCTGCAACATCCGCAAAATTAGGCACGAAGCGTCTGTAATAGGTGCAAAGTCCCAAAAAGCTGCGTATTTCAAACTGAACGTAACCAGTCCTTTACTGCTCGTACTAGGAAAATAGGTTATTGGAAGGAGGACAGAAGGAGTAGTGTTTATGGACGTTAGATTTAAATTTACTCATGTCGTAAGTGGCAGGAAATACTTTCGCTGGAAGATTACTCCACAACCGAACAGTGCGACCAAAGAACGAATACTCCCTATAATGCGTTGTGCGATATACTGGACAATCAACTACAAAGGGATGCGCTCTACGAGAAATACGAGTAATACGTAAAAATATATGATTTTTAGGAATTAATTCCTTAATTTCGTTAGAACATATTCCGTTATAGTACCGATAGAACAATGAAACACACGCTACATTGTGACGGTGCTCCAATGAATCGATAGAGTTGGCTACCCTACCGTTATTGATGAGCATTTTCGCCCTCTCCTGTACGCGGTCGAGAAGCTCCAAAATAGACTTTGAAGCACCAGCCCATACATGAGAGTTGTATTCCATTTTGGGTCGGATATAGGTCTTGTAAATTTTAAGGAGATCAGATGGAGTGAAGTATTTCTTGCACCGTCGCAAAAAACCAAGGCACTTGAATGCTTCTTTCGACACTTGAAATATGTGATCATTCCAACGAACGTCACAGTGAATTCTCATGCCCAGAACATCAAGAGCATCTGATTTCTCAATATCCAGAATACCCAGATGACAGTACACGAACACGCCTGTGTGTTAAAAAACAACATTGAGTCTTACGTGCATTAAAATCGACCCTGTTCGCTCGACCCCACTCAGAGACCTTCACCAGGTCACTTGTGAGTGTGACGTTCATATTCATCCTTCTTGCCCCAACCTCCAAAAGGCTCGGTCTACGATCAAAAGAATATGAGTGACAAATGTTGCTGTCATCCGCAAAAGAGTAGATAGGATTAGAAGTGAGAAGGAGAAAGTCGTTAAGAAATATTAGAAAAAGAGTAGGAGAAAGAACAGAGCCTTGCGGTACCCCTGAGTTTACCCTGAACTCGTCGGATGAGACCCCATCTATAACGACTCTTACAGAGCGATCTCTGAGAAAACTCGATATAAATCGAGAGAAGTGACTACCGACACCAAAAGCATTAAGTTTCGAAATGAGAGCCTCGTGCCAAACTCTATCAAACGCCTTTGAGATATCCAGAGCCACAACCTTACTCTCGCCTAAACCATGAATGGACTTGTTCCACTTCTCCGAGAGCAACGCCAGCAGGTCACCAGTAGAACGGCCCTTTCGGAAACCATACTGACGATCGCTAAGTAAATCGTTGGACTCCAGATATCCCACAAGGTGGTGAAAATCATACTCTCCATAACCTTGGAGAGTGCGGAACAAACTGCTATTGTACGGTAGTTCTGAGGGTTACTAGCCTCGCCCTTTTTGAGGATTGGCGTTACATTAGCAACCTTCCAGCAAGATGAAAAAATAACGGTGCGATATGACGCACTGAAAAGGTGAGTTAAGGAACGCGCAAGCGTCGAAGAGCACTGCTTCAGGACCAGTGCTGGTATGCCATCTGGCCCAGAAGACTTGTTAACGTTGAGATTTGCAAGGACCCTTTTTACAGGACGAGTTCGAAAGAATATACTAGGCAAGTTACTGATACTCTTTCAAGTTCGGGCAGTGGTTGAAAGCTCTCCGGCAAATGAGTATTACTGGCAAACATTTCGGCCAAAAGGTTTGCCTTTTCAACCAGGTTCGTTAATGTGTGGTCATTCTTTATAAGAGCAGGAACCGAACTAGCGTTGTTCCTCTCCATTCATACGTGCCCATATTACGGATTCAGTGTGAGGTAATTTCTGTCGACTAATAGCTACTAATCTTCGAGAGTCTGCTTGATTCTCGTATCCAACGTTAAGAGGTATATCTACATTACGCCAACTCATCACCAGTTGTCCCATGTTTAAATTGATGCCATGGGCTAGTATGAAATCAGCACCAATAATAACCTCATCCACAATATCGGCGACTATAAACACGTGGTTTACACTGATGTTAGCTATAGTCACCTTTACCTCTATTTTCCCCTGGACGATGGATTGCGTCGATCCCGTGTCTAGGGTAAAGATGTGTTGTCTGCCTTTGATGTACCCGCATACTGTGAGGTTGCTATTTTTCTGTTACATCACTGATATGGAGATTGTGGTCTAGTTTAACGAGGTCTCTTGTGATGACTGCTGGTAGTTTTTCCGCTTCTTATTTCTTGACTTTCGTGGCACCTTACACTTCCTCTGGAAATGTCACTTCTTCCACAGCTAAAACCTTTAAGCTTTGCCTTCTGTTCGCTTTCGGCCAGAAGTTGTTTAACCACCTCTTTAAAATCATTAGGCTTTCCTTTTCATCCGCTACCTCCATATCGCGCACTTTGTGTATTTGAGGCTTGGATCCCGTACGGGCGGTCTCCTGCTCCAGTGCGAAAGTAAAGTGGTGTCCGTAAAGGTTGTCTTCTGGGCAACACATACCGAAAGCTTAACATTAGGGTCTCGAGTGCCATTGACAAACGCTTCGGTCTTAAAATTATCTATCAGCGGGTGATTTTCTACAGGGAATGTAAGCTGGACTAACCTTTCAACTTCCATCGCAAAGGCTTGAAGTATCTCATCAGCTTTTGGCGTTCGGCACCTTAAGTCCATACGGTATAGGTCTCGTTTATGTTCATCGACGAATTTACACTGTAATGCTTTAAACAGGTTGTCATAGTTGTTCCTACAGCTGGCTGGCATGGTTTCTAGAACTTCTGCTGCTGGACCTTTAAGGGCCAAAATTAACTCTAGAGCCTTCTCTTCATCACCCCATCCATTTCTGCTGGCTACTGTATTCAATTTGAATCTGAAGATTTCCAGAGGAGTGCTATCATCAAAACAAGTTTTTATTTTTCCGGTACTTTCGGATAAGATTCACACTTTTCCGGCCGTTGACACTGGAGGCTGTTGACTTTCAGCTCTACAGGTCTTTCGGATTTCAGCTCTACGAGTTTCTAGTAGCTCCGTAGAAGATTCTGCAAATTTCTTTTCCATTTTTGCCATAAGCTTTTCCATCATAGCAGCAAGCAATTTTAATAACTCACGCATAAGGCGGTCCACATTAAATTCTTTGAACTTGATCTTTTTTTAATTTTATTTTAATGACTACAATCCTACTTCTAACACCAATTATTACGCGTTTACCTTTTTAAAAACGTGTATTAATGAGTTCATAGATTTTAGTTAAAATAAAATAAATCTTGTGTTTAGTTGTTAACTAAAAATCCTTTATTTACACAGTTTTATGCACCTTTTTACAAGCAATAACAATTTTTATTTATAAATACTTTTTCCGTTTACAACAACAATTACTCGACAAATCTTTCCGCTTAAAGATCTTCAAACTCGATCGTAGTTACAACTTATGCTCGATTACAACTTAAATTCTCTTCAACCAGAGTTTAACCACAATAAACTTGTTCGCTGACTTAACTTTACTTAAACTGCCTGCTGTCCGCATTGATATGCTTTTTATATGGCTGAATAAACAATACTTCGAAAGCTCTCGAACATCTCAATCTTTCAGGTAGATTCCTTTTCTTTCCTTTATTTTCTTCTTAGTTCTTATAAAGCCATGCGAATGTGAACATCTACGTTTTTTTAGTGCTTGTTATTCGTTATTGTTTGTTATTTATTTCGTTGTCTGTTCGCTTTGTTGTTGGAGTTTATTTTAATCGTAAATAAGCACTTAGTTGTTTTTGTACCTCTTGTTTACTTAGTTTACTGTGTGCATTTAGTGGACGATGGTTGTTGTTAGTGTAGAATATATTTATCTTTTTAACATCTAAATAAATTACAGGGTGCACAACTCAATTTCGCAACAATATGTACGTTTTTAAGCAGGGCTACCTAGCTCGGTTATTATCCCTTTTTGTATGTCCCCGTACACGTCACAATAAGTTGATCAATGTTGATTTTATTCAAACTTAAAGGCATTGGTTAATAGTAATGCAACATCGTTCATAAAAACATCGGTAATAAGACCGATACATCAATGTTTTATTTTCCTATAATTAAATAACTACATATAAAACCTTAAGCATTTTAAAACATTAAAAAACCCAATTAAGACAATTGATTACGATGCACAGTATCAAAATACATGTTACTGCAAAATTTTACACTCTTGCGATCAAAAATGACTGCGTTATGACAAAAATGTGGATTGATTCTTTATGTAAAAGAATTGCTTATTAAAAAGTTTTTTGCTTCTCCGATAACATATTTTTAGTGTAACATAGAGCTTTTATGAATTCATATGACGATTAATACTACAAAAATATTATTTAAAATAAAAATTACGTTTTTACCAAAAAATTATAAAAAGCAGAAAAAATTTAAAAAAATTTTAAAAAGCAGAATTATTCAAAGAACGTCTTAAACAAACAGAACACAAACACTTGTGGTCATGTAAACGATGTCGATGGTTTCTTAAATTTTAACGCCGTCAATAACAACTAGTGTGAAGTAAACAACGCTAAACTTCGAAACGAAGTTTTTCAATTTGAATCGTCGTCCATCATCGCCCATCAAACGCCAATGTATCACCGATGTATCGTCCATCAAAACAACGATGTTTATGAGCAAAACATCGATGTATCGTTTGCATCCCTATTGGTAACTCGTGTATTTTGTGGACTTTACCCAAGTATTAACAAGAAAAGGGTTAATTTTTTATGGTTCTTGTCTCCCTATTGGTAAAACGTGTATTTTGTGGACTTTACCCAAGCATTAACAAGAAAAAGATTAATTTTTTATGGTTCTTTGTATTAAAAAATATTCTATTAATAAGGGCATTTTTATGGTTGCGAAAATCCCACACAATAAATTGGCTATCTCTTTTGTATTGTATCACAAACAGGTAGCACACTTGCATTTTCCGGACTTTGGCAAAGGTTTTTCAATGGCTATGGGTGAAAATATTTTAATAATAAGAACATTTAGTATGTTATGTATTTTTTTATGGCTGGAAAATCCGTTCTAGTCGCTTTTTAATAAAAACATCAAAAAGATTTTTTTTCATTCAATACTTGGTTGAGAAACAGAAAAGATAAATTGGAAATAATATAAATTAGAAAAATGTGAAATTTTAGTTATACAAACTGTTTAATAAGTAAATTAACTGAAAATGAACACCTTAAGTACGAACAGTTGTAACTATGCACGTCTTAAATGTGAACACGAAGTTTTTGCTCTCTTTTTACTTACCCCCTCATCATAAAGAAGCTCAAAATGTTTGTGAATTTCATATGTACTGAACGCAACATCTTTGTATATTTATAGTCTTTGGTTGTATATTTGCTTCACTAATAACATTTAAAAATACTTATGGTTACAACAATTATTTGAGAGCAAAAAAAAAAAAAATCTGTTTATGTTTTTAAGAGTATAGTGTGTCTGCAATAGCAAAACATTACAATATTTGTTACACTCATTCTCTCATTTGTATCCATAGAAACAAAGCTGAATATGGTATATTTGTTTTTACAATACTTTAAGTTCCATTCTTACACGTCTATAATTTGAAAACACTGCGTTTTCCAGAACATGGACGACAGTAAATTATTGTAAATTGAGCAAATTTTTCTCTTTTCGGTAATTTTTTTCTATAAACCACTTACGGCAATTTTTTTTTGCATATCTGAAAATATCTTACAAAAATCGGGAATTTTTTAGGCTCCACTTTTTTCCACGACATAACGCAATATAATCTCATTTTTTGCTAAACTTTTGCCTGAAATTATCTTACAAAAATTATCGTTAATTTTTTTAGGACATAATGCTATATAACTTCATTTTCATGCTTAGTAGGCGTTTTGAGCCATATCTCGGAATTTTTTGAGGCTGTAAGTGTCTGTACCAAAAAGTAAATTATAAGAAAAAAAAAATCAAAAATTCGCAGAAAAAGACAAAAAGAATTTAATTTTCAGTGCTTCAATCTACTTATCGCCATTTTATGGTGGACCGAGGTATTCGTTTTTTAAAAGCTTACATAAACCTAGCAAAAACAATGATTTTCGGTGTATTTAAAATAAACAGAATTAAGGCATAACACCACATTTTTTCTAAATTTGTTTTTATAAAAAATATTGCACAAAAATATAAAAATCTCGTATTATGAAATGACGATTGCTTTTTCAATAAAGGTTTGGTAATTATAGACTTTCAACGCTTTAAGGACGGCAGGTTACACAACACGCTTTAGAGACGACACTTAAATAAGATAATTGTTTAAATTTCTATTGTGTATATAATTTTATATTTAAAAATTTGTGAAATATATTTAAGTTTTTTTATATTAATTGAAATAATTTGTTCTATTTTTTCATAAATTTTATTTGTACAAAATTAAGTTTTACAAGTAACAATTTGGTTCCAGCTCCAAGAAGGCATAATAGAGTTGGTAAAATTATCAATTAACAATAATATAAATAAAACATAAGTAATTAAAGAAATTTATATTATCATTATAACTGACATAAAAAGTTATATTATAAAACTGTTAGAAATGCTTCAATTTTGTTTAACCAGTATTTTTTTCAAGAACTCTTGAAAATAGATACCTAATCAATTACTTTCAAAGCCGCAATCAAATTATTAAATTTAATTCCACCAATATAATCTATTCGTATCTCGGAATTTTAAAATTTGTTCTATTTCTCGTATTGAAATTTTCCTGATTCTGCATGAATGGTATAGTATGGTGACCAATATTATTAATACATTTAAAAACAAACGTTATAACCTGTAAAATCGTTTTGCTTACGTCTCTTTATAATGAAATAGTTGAGTACAACAATGGTAAATTGCAAATAATTTTCATTGCTTTATTCTGCATGCATTGAAGCGATCTAAGGTGAATATTATTCCTTTTGGCCGAAATGCTTGCAAGTAATTCTCACTTGCCGGAGACCGTTTAACCACTACCCGAACTTGAAAGAGTATCAGTAATTATGCCTAGTATATTCTTTCGAGCTCGTGCTGTAAGAAGGGTCCTTGCAAATCTCAACGTTAACAAGTCTTCTGGGCCGGATGGCATACTAGCACTGGTCCTGAAGTAGTGCTCTTCGACGCTTGCGCGTCCATTAGCTCAACTTTTCAGTGGTTCTTATCGCGCCGGTATTTTCCCATCTTGCTGGAAGGATGCTAATGTAACGCCAATCCCAAAAAGTAACCCTGAGAACTACCGTCCAATAGCAGTTTGTTCCGCACTCTCCAAGGTTATGGAGAGTATGATTAATCACCACCTTGTGGGATATCTGGGGTCCAACGATTTACTTAGCGATCGTCAGTACGGTTTCCGAAAGGGCCGTTCTACTGGTGACCTGCTGGCGCTGCTCTCGGAGAAGTGGAACAAGTCCATTCATGGTTTTGGCGAGAGTAAGATTGTGGCTCTGGATATCTCAAAGGCATTTGATAGAGTTTGGCACGAGGCTCTCATTTCGAAACTTAATGCTTTTGGTGTCGGTAGTCACTTCTCTCGATTTTTATCGAGTTTTCTCAGAGATCGCTCTATAAGAGTGGTTATAGATGGTTTCTCATCCGACGAGTTCAGGGTAAACTCAGGAGTAACGCAAGGCTCTGTTCTTTCTCCTACTCTTTTTCTAATATTTCTTAACGACTTTCTTCTTCTCACTTCTAATCCTATCTACTCTTCTGCGGATGACAGCAACATTTGTCACTCATATTCTGTTGATCGTAAACCGAGCCTTTTGGAGGTTGGGGTAAGAAGGATGAATATGAACGTCATAATAAGTGACCTGGTGAAGGTCTCCGAGTGGGGTCGTGCGAACAGGGTCGATTTTAATGCACGTAAGACTCAATGTTGTTTTTTAACACACAGGCGTGCCCGTATACTGTCATCTGGGTATTCTGGATATTGAGGAATCAGATGCTCTTGATGTTCTGGGCTTAAGAATTCACTGTGATGTTTTTTGGAATTATCACATATTTCAAGTGTCGAAAGAAGCATTCAAGTGCCTTGGTTTTTTGAGACGGTGCAAGAAATACTTCACTCTATCTGATCTCCTTAATATTTACAAGACCTATATCCGATACTCGTATTTCTCATAGAGCGCATCCATTTGTAGTTGATTGTCCAGTAAATCGCACAACGCATTAGAGGGAGAACTCATTCTTTGGTCGCACTATTCGGTTGTGGAATAATTTTCCAGCGAAAGTTTTTCCTGCCACTTACGACATGAGTAAATTTAAATCTTACTAGTACCAGCACAATGCACTGCATGAAGAGGGGCCATCCCCTGGGTGCTGGTCTTATATAAAAAAAATTATAAGCAGTGGCTTAGTAATTCAAGTGAGATTGAATTAAGAATTGATAAATCATCAATTTTAACCGCTCTTTCAATTTTTTCTTCAATTTACCTATTACCGGGTCTATCTTCTTTTTAATATTACTAATATGTATATATCAACACAAATTGCTCTGGAGAGTAATTTCCAAATACTTTACCGAATGGATTTCCTGCACAACCTTCCCATCAACATATACATTTGAAATGGTATTTATACTTAAAGAATGTGGTCTAAAGCGAATTAGTTTGGTCTTAACTGTTTTTAGTAATAATCGATTTAATCTCGCAAATTCGAAGATCATAGAAG
>JAKWBJ010000252.1:205000-232500 GCA_023159175.1 Wohlfahrtia magnifica | reverse complement strand
AAGGCTTTGACAGCGTGCGGCTATCGTAGCCTACGACTTTTTCCGTCCCAACGACCACCTGTGAAAGTACACCACCAATACCATATTCACTGGAATCACTGTCAAGGATGAATTTTTCACCAGGGACTGGTGAAGCCGGTGCAGCACACAATAAGTCTTTTAGTGTCTAGGACGCCTTTTCTTGTGACTCACCCCAATGATAAGCCTTAGATTTCTTGGTGAGCTTATGTAAGCTTGCTGCCACGGTCGCAAAATTAGGCACGAAGCGTCTATAATATGTGCAGAGTCCCAAAAAGCTGCGTAATTCATGAAGATTTTAGGAGCGAAGCCAGTCCTTAACTGCTCGTATTTTATCTTCACCCATTGAAATGCCATCTGCTGTAACTAGATGCCCCAAATATTTTACCTGTTTTTTGAAAACTGCACATTTCTTCACGCTTAGTTTTAGTCCAGCCATAGATATTCGTTGCAGAACTTCTGTCAGGTTTTTTGAGGTGTTCGTCAAAAAATCTGCCCATCACTACTATATAGTCGAGGTAAACCGGACAAGTCTTCCAATGTAGTCCTTTTAGTACGTGCTACATAAGCCGCTCGAATGTGGCCGGCGCATTGCAGAACCCAAATGGCATAACTTTAAACTACCACAAACCACCGTTCGCACTGAAAGCAGTTTTCTCCTTATCCTTGTCTGCGATCTCCACCTGCCAATAGCTGCTTTGTAGATCCAATGTAGAGAACCACTTTGTTCCAGCTAGCGTGTCGAGCGTATCGTCAATTCTTGGTAGTGTGTAGCTGTCCTTTTTAGTGACATCATTTAGCTTCCTGTAGTCTACGCAGAATCTTGTACTACCATCTTTCTTTTTAACTAAGGCTACAGCTCCACGGACACGATGATGGTTCAATTACACCACTATTCTCCATTTCATTGTCCAGCTCCTTAACCTCATTACGCTTCGCCAGAAATATACTTCTGGGTGCCTGTTTTATCGGTCTCGCTTCGCCAGTATTAATTTCATGTTTAACTATAGCTGTTCTACCTTGAGTTCTATTTTTGGTGGCGAATATGCAGGCGTACTTCTTTAGCAACTTTTTGGCTTTATTTCTTTCTGAAACTGCTAGACCTGCTACCAATTTCTCTACATTTTCGTCAAAGATCTGTTGGTCCTTGGCTGATATATCGGCAGGTTCCGGCAATCGTTCGCTGTTTATTACCGCTTCTACTGGAGCACATTGGACTACCTTGTAAACTAATTTTTTGTGGCCTGTTAAATTGAGCACTCTCACTGGGACTACTCTTTTTTTGTCAGATTCGACAAGGGCCTTTGCTGACAACAAGTCCACCTTAATTTCTGCTGGTTCGACTACCCACAAGCGGTTGTCCTCACAATCTTCCTATATACGCGCCCATATCAATGACTCAGTCTGAGGTGGTAGTTTTTTTTGTTTGACAGCAACTAATCTTCTGGCATGCACTTGATGCTGGTATCCCACATCAAGAGGTATATCTACATTACACAAACTCATTATCTGTTGCCCCATATTCAAATTGATGCCATGGACTATCATAAAGTCGGCACCAATAATAGATAACTTCGTCTACAGTATCGGCGACAATAAAAATATGGCTTACGGTAATGTTCGCTATAGTCGCCTTTACCTCAGTTTGTCCGTAGACGGTGCCAGTCTCTCCAGTAGCTGTTCGTAGTCTGATATTATTGATTACCTCAAACTTTCCGGTGTATTGTCTGCCATTAATGTACCCGCACACTGTAAGGTTGCTGTTATTTTTCTGCATCATTAATATGGAGACCGTGGGGCCCTCGCTTGTGGGAGCTAGCTCTTGCCCCTCAGTGCTAGCTCGTTTTAGTTTAAAGGGGACTCTTTTGTTGTTTGATGGTAGTTGGCCCGTTTATTATTTCTCGGTGGTGAAATGGATCTGGACCAGATGATCTACTAGTGGGTGATATTCCCCTGGATAGGTTAGCTGCACCAACCTCTCGACTTCTATTGCAAAGGCTTGAAGCGGCTCATTAGCCTTCTGTGTTCGACACTTTAACTCCATGCAGTACAAATCGCGTTTGTGCTCATCGCCAAATTTACGCTGTAGCGCCACCATTAGGTTATTGTAGTTGTTTCTGCAGCTGGTTGGCATGGTTTCTAAAATTTCTGCTGTAGCACCTTTTAATGCCAAAATTAACTCTAGAGCCCTCTCTTGGTCGTCCCATCTATTTCTGTTGGCAACTGTCTCGAATTGGAATTTAAAAACGGATAGGGGTGAGCTACCATGAAAGCAAGGTGTTTTTATTCTGCTAGAAACTTCTGGTATAACACGCGGTGGTTCCGGTTGCTGGCACTGTAGATTATTGATTTTCTCTTCTATTACATTAAATTTTTCGTCAACAGTCTTTTCTAGATTAATCACTCTTGCATCGACGTCATCGACCATTTGGCTTACCGTCTCATAAATTTCTTGCAACTTATCAGTTGTTGCTTGAGAGGCAACATTTCTTTCTTTTAATTTCTTTTTAGTTCTTTTGTAGCCATACGTATGTAAACATCTACCTCTTTCAGCTCATAGTATTTGTTGTTGCTTGCTTATTGTCGGTACTTGTTTTCTTTGCTGTTAGTTTTTGTTGTTGCTGTGTTATTTTTATTTACGTTATCTTTGCTAATGTTTGTTGTTGTCGATTCTAACTATTTATAAACATCATGTATAATTGTTCTTGCAGCTTTTGATTATTTATTTTAGCGAAGTAATAAACGCAGAGGTTCCCAAATTTATTTTCGTAACAATATTTTCGTAACAATATATATATATATATATATATATATATATATATATATATATATATATATATATAAGATATACATACATATATAGGTTTTTGCTTTCAAATTAACGAAATTTTTTTAACAAAAATTGAATTTTATTCGTAACGAATTAAACTTTTTTCGGCACAAAAGAATTTTTTTCACTTAGAATTAAATCATTTTCACTTCAAATTGAATTTTTTCATTTCAAATAAAATTTTTTTATTTCAAATTAAATCTTTTTTAATTTAAATTTAATTTTTTTATATTATAAAATAAAACTAATATTTTCTTAACTTGCTATTTAAAATATTCACTACAGCTGCTCTCCACATTCAGCTAATGACGAATTCATAGTTCTATCAAGGTAATCAGAAGGTGTTACTGATTCTTCGATTGATTCAGCCGAAATAGCTGGAATAAATAGAAATACTGCCACCGGAATTATAAATGATGAGAGGTTCGCCATGCCGATCTTTCATATCGAAATCTTGGAAAAGAGCAGTTCCCAATGCTAATGCTACTCTATCAAGTACACCAAATCTGTCACACATCAAGGTTAAGTTAAAACATCTGTATCTTTCTGTGTATTGTGAACCATTGCTTTTATCCGTATGGCGTATGGTGGCGGTACGTATGTTGAATCATCGGGATGCATTGTTGGCATTCATGACATAACCGTTGCTCCTTGATCTTCGTTTTCCATCACAAATGTATCGACTGTTAGTCTTCTCTGATTATGTTGATCGTGCATAAACTCTTTGAGGCGTTTTGGAACCAATCCGCATGTACATACAGATGCCTTCAAATGGCATTTACATTTTCTAATGTAAAAATTTATTTTCAGTGGTTTTACAAACTCTGGAAATGGGTTATAGCATCTTTGCTTGCCTTCACCTTGATATTTGTTGAGCAATCTATTCAATTTAATCAATACACTATTTTTCGGTATTATTTCCATACCAAGTTTTTCCTAAATTCCAATCAACTTATTTGCTACTTGAATAGTGACTCATTAAGTTTTCGATAGTTGTTGATGTTGTTGTTGCTTGTCTTGCGGTGTAGAGGATGGTGGATCCATTTCGCTGAAAAAATAAAAAACAATACTTAAAATTAAACATGGCTTAAACGAAAAACCATAATAAAGAGTCTTAAGAATTTTTTAGTTGGCACTCACCTTGGAAAAATATTCAAAACAACAGCACAGCACGACAAAAGATATCACAAAATATATTGGATATATACTTTGAATGTGTTGGAATGTTTAAAAAACTTTTGAAATGTTTTCAACATTTTTTTAAACTTTCTTCTTTTAAAATGCTTTCTTTTTCTTTATTGTTTTTTGCACTTCACTTCTTTACATTTATGTTGAGTCTTTTGAAGTACTGAAAAAATCTCAACAACACAATATAACTACATTGGGTTTCCAACTCAAACGTTTTGATAAGGTTAAAACATAACAATATATACGTTTGAGTTCTTTCTAATTGCGTCAAAATAAAATAAACACAACTGTGTTGTTGTTTAACAGTTTCTATTTTCTCACTTTTTACAGTATACTGTTATAACTATAGTCTCCAACTTATTTATCTTGTACTTAATATTCGTTTATACAACACTTTTATTTATTGCCTAAGTACGACTCTACAGCTCTCACTAAACACATCTTTTATAGCAATCAGCGTTGCCGCTTTGGTCCGATTGGAGTAGTTTTTCGATTTTTAAAAGCAGTTTGTTAGTTTGGTTGGATTGTTGCAATTTTTTTTTACATTTTTGGTAGTTTTTCTTCTTGTAGCAATTTTTTTAGGGATGGAAAATTTTTCCTCTTAAAAACACAGTACATAACATAATTTTAAAAAAGTAACTTTGAATGGAAAAAACAAAAACTTTCAATAATGTTACCACTGTTACTGAACGGTGTGTGCAACTGCTTACCACTGTTTCACAACGAGTTATAATAGAATAGAGATTATGTTATGGCAGTGACTACAGAAAGTCGGAACAGATTACCGCGAATGGAGAGTATAAAAGATTTAAAAAAATGATTTAAGTTCATTTCAGTAAGATTACTTCTATTTTATTCGTTTAATTTGTTTTAAATACATTTATAGCAGTCTTTCTTACATTGTATTCTAAATGTTGAAATCAGCAAAATATTTTGTTTGCATTTGTGACATTAAATGTTAAATTCGAAAGAAAAATACAATATTTTATTATCATTTTGTATATTTTGAATGATGTGATAGTGTTTTTTAATACAGCTATACAGTAAATAGAATAATGGAAACAGAAAATATTTAAGTCGATTTGCGTAGAATAGGATTTGATTATAGACCTATGGTTTCTTCTGAAAAGTTTCTCAGAATTTTTCGTAGATTTTATTTTTACTATACGACTTTTCAGTTTTTTTTTTCATCCATAAAATTTGGCCTAACCTAATATACGTACATATGTACATCCTTCTGTTATTTTTAATGAAATTTTGCTTTTATGTTTGTTTTTACTTTATGTATATTTTTATTTTTATTATTTAAAACTGGAGTTTGTTATTATTATTACACCCAATTCACACTATGATTTTAAAGGCTTACCTTTTTTCAATTCTGTTTTAAATCTGCTTCTAAAACCCCTTGCATTTATGCCATGATTGTGATGTCATTATTTTTTTCTTGCAGGGTTTTTTTTAACTATAATTGCATTATTTTAGATTTCAGAACAAAGCAGAATAACAAAAACTAAAATAAAAGTAAAGGAGAATACACAAAAAATTATGATAAACAGAAATCGTGTCTTTTTTTCTGCCCCTCTTTCTCCACTACTCCTCTCGCCAACAAACACGAAAGACATGCCTGACGAACATGTTTCTAAAATAATAGTGAGAAACGCGTGTTACTATTACGATTTTATTTAAAAAGATATATATATATATATATATATATATATATATATATATATATATATATATATATACAGATACATATATATATTATATTATATATATATATATATATATATATAGATACATATATATATTATATATATATATATATATATATATATATATATATATATAGATACATATATATATTTTATTATATATATATATATATATATATATATATATATATAAACCGTATATATATATATATATATATATATATATATATATATATATATATATATATATATATATATATAAAACGTATATATATATATATATATATATATATATATATAAACCGTATATATATATATATATATATATATATATATATATATATATATATACATATACATATATACATATATATGTATATTATTCGGTTATTATTCGACCGGTTTTAACCAGTTTTTTGGTTTTGTCGAATACGGTTTTTTTAAAATGTCAATTTTTCGAATACCGAATAAACCGGTAATTTTATCACGAATAACCGGTTAAATTAAATATGTATAATTTTTATAAGTTTTTGTATTTTTTATTGCAAATATGCTTATTGTTTAGGTACTTTTCTGAATTTAATATATAACGTCTCACAAACAACGTGGAAACCATGTTAAATCGAAAAAGATACGCATTCTTGAACAACAATAACTTTTCGTTATTTTCTGTAAATAAATACTAATCTTTTATATATGAAAAATGATGATGAACTAGACTAATTGAAAGGGACCGACAAACGCCGGCTTCGAATGGCAGATGTATTAATTAGTGAAGTTTTTGACAGCGTAAGTGCTCATAACCAGTCGATAGTAATGTTGTTGAGTTGATACCGCTATTGAAAATCGTCAGATGGTGTGACCTGGGATTGAACCGATGAGTTCTCGATTGGTGCTTTACCTAACATACCACAGTAGCATACACTATTAAATACGTGGTGCATGGATAACATACCACAGGATCACATACTATTATATAGGTGGAACATGCATTTATATTTCTACTGATGTCTTCTGAAGTACGAAAATATTTGGAAATCGATGGAAATAAGTCTGGATATAGTGAGTGTCCTTAAATACTGAGCTGAAAAGGCTCTTCGCCACCAGAAATTATTATTAATCACCTTAAATATGCCTATAAGGTTGACGTTATTGTGAAGCAAGCAAAACTTGATTATATATACTAAGTAGTCTACAGGCTCTGCAAATAAAAACCTTAAAAAATACGCTGTAAAAAATGAATCTCTTGGTGAAATATTAGGACGTTGTGTTATCGAGGAAGAAATGTCCGTTAAGGCCATAAAAAAGCCGAACTTTGTTCTAGCATACTTACTTGCTACAAACTACAACATGGGATAATGATATATCAACCTAATTTATAAATCCAACAAGAATTGAGAAGAATTTTATTTTAATAAAAGAGCCGGTTAACCGGTTATTTTAAAAATTTTTAACCGAAAACCGGTTTATTAAAAATTCTAACTTTTCGAATTATTCGAAAACCGGATTTTGATAAAGTCGAATAATCGATCTCCCTAATATATGTTAGACAAGCTGTGACTTCTGAAAATAAAAGCAGTACGAAGTCAAAATCAAAAATATATAGTATATATATATATACTACCTTAATCAAAAAGTTTCCGAAATAACTCCCTTTTTTGTGAGGTTGGTACATCCGTTGTTGATATTTCTGATAATCTTAGCGTCATAGCTTGACATTTACAAAAGCTACGTAGCCAAGAGTACATCTATGTCTATGTGTGTTGGCGATTTTAGAAACGGCTGCAGAAACGCGTTCCCCGTGATGGGTTTTAACTTGATTGAACAGAAAGAAGTCACAGGGAGCCAAATCAGGTGATTTCAAAATCAATCTCTGGTCAACAACGTTGCCGTAGTTTATGCTCGTTTGGCAGTTCTCCAAATGATCAACACCAATATAGAGGAATGGTTTACAACAATGAACGTTTGATTCACCGCGTCCGGAATTGTTGCCGATATGCAAAAACCAGCAACTGTATTGGCGGCGCTCGAGCCTAACGGTAGCTGGCCAACGTTATCACCTCCATGCCATAAACCAACAGGTACGAGTATACGAAAACTAAAATCTTTGCGCATTGGGCGGATAGCGAGCGACGCCGCCTCAATCGTTTCCTTTCAGAACTCCCATTGGGTGACAGAAAACCATCTGATCTCTAATGCGAGATGAAGCGGGTAGCCGGCAACACGTTTAGAGGCGCGGCATTGAAAGGCTTATAAATAAAACGTCTACTGGAATTCGCCCAGCTCGTCATAGCTGCTTCTACTGGTACTGCATCTGAATTTCCGAAAATTGCCGACTCAGTTATAGACGCAATGGCTTCCAATCAAATCAACCGAATACAGCAGAAACCCGCAAACGCAATCAACGAGTTACGTAAAGCTATCATTGAACTGGGTAAACGATTTAAAAACGCTAGATTTGCTAAGAGTCGAAGTCACTGTAAACATAAAAAACATGTCTACTGGCACTACGCAATTTTCGAATTGACTGATTGGCACAGCGGAGGAGCCTGGCGAAGGCCTCCCTGGCGACTATCACATATTCGCCTCCAAATTAAGGATAAGTACTCACAAAAATATTTCCACGTAGATAGTGGCGCAGATGTTTCTGTATTGCCTTTATCCTCACCATCATAAGACGTACGACCAACTGCTATTGCGCTGTTTGCCGCTAACGGGTCCTCAATAAAGGTTATTGGTGAAAAATGAATAATATTAAATCTCGGCTTGCACCGCGACTTTCACTGGTCGTTCATTATCGCCAACGTTACGTTACCAATAATCGGATCCGACTTCTTTAAACCCTACGACATGCTATAGACCTACGGCGTAATTGGCTTATCGACAGTACCACCGGAATTAAGTCGAAACTTTCGTGCGTCACCTTTAACGAAACAGCTGCAATTAAAAAAGTCTAAATCGAGCACTCCTTTAACAGCAATATTAGACAAATTTTCCGAAATAACCAAATTATCGCTTTATGGTTCCACAACGAAGTCTACAATAGTGCACAGGATAGAAACGACGGGACAAACAGTCTTTTATCGACCATGATGTTTTAGTCCAGAAAAACTCGCTGCAGTTCAATATTTTATTAAATACCGGAAAATGCCAGCCGTTAAAAAGTAATCGCTCCAGCCCCCTGTATATGGTTAGAAAAAGAGACGGAACTTGGCGTCCATGTGGAAATTATAGTGCGCTCAACTTACAAACGCTACACGATCGTCACCCTCTGCATTTCTTAACCGACTTCACTACAAACTTACGAGATAAAATAATATTTTCGAAAATCGATTTGCAAAAGGCTTTCCATCAGGTGTCAATTCACCCGGACGATATACCTAAAACCTAAGCACCCAATTCGGCCTTTTCGAATTCAGATATATGACGTTTGAACTCTCCAACGCCGTCCAAATGTTCCAAAGGCTTATAAATGAGATGTTGCGTGGACTAGACTTTGTTTTCCCTTACATTGATGACATCTGTGTAGCCTCAAATTCTGTTGAGCAACACTACTCCAACCTTGCCTAAGGTTTTCGTCGCCAACGCGATAACCGTCTGGCAATTAATCTACAAAAGTGCGAATTTGGTACAACGGAAATTAAATTTTTGGGTCACCTCGTTAATGCTAAAAGTATTCGCCCATTACCAGAAAAGATTGCTGTCATAAAAGATTACCCGATGCCTAAGGTGGCTCAAAAACTTACAAGATTTATGTACCGCCATGGTAAACTTTTGCAGAAAGTTCTTGCTACACGCTATTTCGTACTGGATGTAGCTCCAGCAACTTATCGTCCACAATAAGAAAATTACTGCACGGTCTTACATGGCCTCCAGCTGTCGATGCCGCCTTCGAACTTTCCAAGAACGAGCTTGTGACTGCCATACTTATTTGCTCATCCTGCTGCCGAAACACAATTAACCTTATATATAGACGCATCTGATACGGCAGTAGGCGCTGCCTTACTCCAACAAGTCGACGGAAAACTGCAGCCTTTGGCATTTTCTTCAAAAAAACTGACGAAACCACAGTCAAATATTCAGCGTACGGTCGCGAGCTCACAGCTATATACCAGGCCGTTTACCATATCCGATATATGATGAAGGGACGTAATTGTTACATCGTGACCGACCACCATACTCTTCTATTCGCTTTAAAACAAAAATTAGAAAAAGCTTCACCTCGGCGAAAAAGACAGCTTGATTTCATAAATCAGTTTACCACTGATATTCGCCATATGCCTGTTCTAGTGAACGCAGCAGCAGATGCTCTTTCTCGTATCGATTCGATTAACCAAATCATAGACTATAAGCACATAGCTATAGCTCAAAAAAACGACGACGAGCTCCAACAAGCGTTTAAGGACCCCGACGGTAATACAAGTTCACTAATACTTAAGCAATTTCTGATACCAGGTTACATCAATCAGATAATACTTATGTGATACATCTACATCTCACGTCCGACCCTACATTCCGAAGGAGTTTCGCAACCATATTTTGGCCACGGTACACAATATGCCTCAGGTGCACGTGCTACTACAAAACTTGTTTCATGCAGAGTTTGCTTGTCTAATCTCAGTAAGGACTGTGCAAACTTTGTGCAAAATTTTTTGCAGGGTCAAAGATCGAAAATACAGAAGCACACCCGATCAGAAGTTGCTAAATACGAACCTACGTATCATGTCCGAGCAATTCTCACACATCAATATCGACATTGTTGGTCGCTTCCCGTTATGTGAAGGGCAGCATTTTTGCTTCACACGATAGCCTGAAGCTGTACCTATTCCTAACATGCCAGACGAAGCAGTCGTAAGAGTGTTGTTATCTAAATGGATTTCACAATTTAGTGTTCCGGCGCGAATGTCATCCGATCGAGGCAGACAGTTCAAGTCAGGTATTTTTGCGGAATTGATAAAAACTATTGGATCGACACATCTGCGTAGAACATCGCACCATCCACAATCCAACGGCATCATAGAAAGATTTCATCGCTCATTAAAGACGGCTATTTTCTGTCATAATCCAGCAAATTGGGTTAATCATCTACCAGTTATACTATTAGGATTATGGGTTGTCTTCAAACCCGATGCAAATGCTTCACCGGCGGAAATGGTTTATGGTACACATATACTACATCAGAAGAGTTTCTTCAACAAATCTGAATTCGTCTTACAATGCAGAAACTAAAACCAACCGACACAGCTTACCACACAACGCCACGAACCTTTATTTCAAATGCTCTACACAGCTCGTCGCACGTTTTCGTCCGCAAGGACTCTATTCGACCATCGCTCGTACAACCTTATGACGTCCCTTATACAGTTATTAAGCGTCATAAAATTTTTTTCACTGTTTCAATCAGAGGTCGTCCGAATAATATTAGTCTCGGCCGCCTGAAGCCTGCCTTCATTTCAAGTGATAACCTGACCGAGAGTATTGGAATATCAGAAGCAACAGCAGCAACAAACAACACACCTGATTTGTCTTCCCAAAATTTACCTAGCAATGACACAACGCAACAAATTCATGGACACAACAATCTCAACTCTAACACTACACCAAATGATCTCAACAACGACGCTACATCAACAGAACTTAATCCGGCAGTAAGCTTTTCGCCTGTGCTAGAACCCAGGACTACTACGTTTGGTAGACGAGTAGTTATTCCCTCAGGTTCAGGTGAATCTACTCCAGCCGGGCGGAATGATGTGGCATCCCTTGTATGGGTGTGGTCAGCTAAATACCAAATACCGACTTCCAAATAAAAAAAAAATTCAAAGGATCCCTTATAGAACTGCCATTTTCAACACGAGTATTCGTTGTAAAAACAATGGCCCCTTTCGCGGGTGGCGTATTTGTTGTCGAATTTCGACATTTTTGTCCTAAATTAAGGAAAATAATCAAAATTTTTCTTTAATCTACTACAAAAATGACGAAAAACGACTGCTACTCGCCAGCCACTATAAGGGTTCATATTTCTGAAAAAAATATAAAAATTTAACCGTATCTCGAAATGGCGAGAGGTAAAGCATTTTTTAAAGAAATCAGGGAGATTATGATCAAAAAGTGCAAAATTTGCAAAAATTATATGGATGTTTCTTCAGAGTTACATTTACCAAAGGCTACTTTACAATGCATTATAAAATATGATAAGAAAAATAAATCCATTATCCATAAGGTGCACGAATTTCCGCAACTTTCGCACTTTAGAGAATATAATAAAACAAAATAGAGAAACTACAATTAGAAAATTAGCAAATGAATGGTCATTGGCTATTGCAGATCCAATAAGACGAGAAACTACCAGAAAATGCGTGAAAAATCTAAATAACAGTTTTTACTTGGTAGTTAGTATAAGGAAAAAAAAAAACATATTTTCATTAGAAATCAATTCTGTCCTACGTAAAAGAAAAACATTCTTTACGCAAGTCCAAAAACGAAAAAGATTATTATGGGCGAAAGATCGACAAGAATGTACTCAACAACGATGGGACTCAATTATTTCTAGTGATAAATCCAGATATGAATTATCTATTGGTGAAAATTCACTTGTGAACATAAATCCAGAAGTGCTCGTGCCAATTGATACTTTCCTTCAGAATCGCGAATTAAAATTAATGCTGTTGCCAAAATTACTTTACTTTCTCCAGGTTTGCAAACTGGTTGAAATGTGCCATGAACTACAACTGAACTGGTTGAAGATTTTTCTTCATCATGTTTCTTATGTAGAAGCGAATGATGACGTTGTTTACAAACACGGCAGGAATATCGAGAAGGACACTGTATGTACACATGACCCATCGATAAACAGTTGAGGCACAAGTTTTGTTTTTTGGCCTGGTCAATGAGCTGATCTACAGACAGAACGAGAAAACGTTGACATGTATTAATATAATGTCCAGCTTTAGAGCACTGATTGCATGTAGGATTTTGGGCTAGCAACGAATGAATGGTGTTTTGTAAATGGCGTATTATGTAAAGAATTTTTTGAATTAGAAATTTATTGATCCTTGGTGAATCTTCTGCACTGCGCCTCCAATTGTTGATAACGTTTGCCCAACATTGAAGAGCAGTTAGACCAAGAGGGTGACTGATTGTAATCAATAAACTCGTCCCACTTTAGTTTAGTCTGTGGATAAACCTTACTTATAGCCAAATGAATGACAAATACATCACAAATTTGTTCATGCGTACCAAGTGATCTAAGTGAGCTATGAAGAGCTGATATTGTATCCACAATATTTTGCAGTTGATTGGGAACAGGTTTTGACGATTTTGGGATCTCAAACATAGCGGTAACGTTTTCCAAAAAAATTAATGTATCGTTGTCATATCTCTCTTTTAACCGATCAAGTGCCTTTGGGTAGTTCTCGTCCGTTACCTAAAAAGCTTTAACTGTAGCTAGCGCTTCTCCACTAAGACAGGATAATAAATGATTAAACTTTTCTGATATTAGTATATTTTGATCTCTGTGAACCAAATTAGTAAAAGAATTAAAGAAATTTTTGTATTCGAAATACTTCCCTTCAAATTTCGGTAATTTAAGGTTGGGCAAGCGGCTTGAAGCTGTTGAAGGTACAAAAAATGACTGTTCCTGAGTACTCGAACGTCTCCCTTGCCCTATAAGGGTTAGTATTCGACTTTTCACTAATATGTGTAATTCATCTATTTCAGCTCTACCAGTTTCCTGAGGTGACAATCGTTCAATTTGATTCTAGCAATACGAAGCTTGTCATACTACAAGACTCTATTATATCTAATCTACACTCCAGCTCGGTGTGGGATAAATTAGCATTTGATTCGACGATGTTCTTAACATGAGTCATACTTCCTTTGGATGAAGCTCGTAACTGCTTCAACTGCTGATGCTTTTTTATGATGAACCACTTTCTTCTGTCATCATAAATATAACCTTCTTTAGAGCGGTAAACAAAGTTTCCTTTAATGAAATCTGAAACTGTAATGATTTTAATATTTTTTCCTTAAGGTATATAAAAAATTTCTAATGCCTAGTTTTACAATCTGATATCAGACGTAAAATCTTAAAAAATTTTCTTAAGTACCGCCTGATTTGCCGTATAGACCAAATACAAAATTCCTTTTTTTCAATGTTCACTCCTCAAGTTCTTTTATCATACAAAAAATTATTTAACAAAATTTCAACTTAAGTTGATAATTCTTAGCGGTTAAATTCCAAAAGTAAAACAAGAATCAAAAATATAAAAAAATAATGTATTCATACTTACATACATCTGTATGTAGATATGTTTTAATATATAAACCTACCTATATACATATTCTTACATTTGCATACTATTATTACCATAACTACGAATATACAAATGTACTAACATACAAAAGCTCATACGCATGTACACATGCATAAGCTTATAAACAGGCGTACAGCTTGTTGGCAAGCAAGCGTACAGACATATATATGTATGTACATATTACGTATAATTATCAATAGTACTAAAATTGAAATATTAAGAAAAATAAGGAGTTCAAAATTAAACAATATAAAATATTAATGCAAAATTTGCAAATTATTATAATTAAATAGATGCGTTGACAAAAGGTATGTCATAAAGATTGCTTACAGAGTACAGTTAAATTTCCACTGAGCGTGATAATTTGGGGAAATATGATCGCTAAAGAGTTGTGTTTTATAGAAGACTCCAAATACAACAATTTTCAGGGAGAGTACTCTTCAACAAGTTGGTAGCTCACACTGCTAAATTAACAAAAAATGGTTTAATAAAAATAATATAAGTGTCCTCGATTGGTTCTCGTCCAGTCCCGGTATTAATCCGATTTAAACTTTATGGACAATAATGAAGCGACGGCTAATAAATGAACTCTAAAAAACAGTAGCCGTATTCTAGCATAAAATACGAGAAAGATGGAATTCCATTGCATCAAATTCCAAATGTTAATAAACTCTAAATGTTAATAAATTAAAGTATAAACGGATTAATTGGTCTAAAGGAAATGTCATACAGTATTGAAATAAATTTTATATCCAGTACGAAACTTTGATGGTCAAAATTATTATTTTTTATTTAAAAGTACCTACACTCTTCTTTTTTTTAACAGTACAGTTTTAACCTTTTAAATCGTTTGAGTTTGTTTAAATGGCGTTAAAATAAAATTAACACCACTTTGTTGTTCTCACAGTTTTGTTTCCTACATTATCGTTTTACAGTTTATTTTAATACATCAACTTATTAACTTGAATCCATTGACATACCACTTTTTATTTGAGCTTAAATACGACTTTACTTAATGAGAGCAAAACGATAACTAACTGAGGTGTAGGTAAAGCAGCCTCTTTATATGCCTACACTTTGGCAAGTTCCGGAAATGTCCCATATCCTCTATTTTATATCCGTTAATGTAACGTAAAGGTGGTCAAATTGATAGTGCTGCCAGACAACGCAAATAAGTACGGCATTGACAGGGTGACACATAATTACCTAATATACCAAAAGCCCACAATTCAGTTTTGAAGGCGCTGATGTGTGTGTTCTTTTAGGCATTTTTATTTTCGTAACATTGCCTCCCACTTAAGCCTGTTCGTCCCAAAATCCCACAATTCAGTTTTGAAGGCGCTGATGTGTGTGTTCTTTTAGGCATTTTTATTTTCGTAACATTGCCTCCCACTTAAGCCTGTTCGTCCCGAATAGGATCATTATCTTTCTTCCCATACCTCGCAAGTTGCTCTAGATGTGCCACTATAATTTTTGATAACGGGCTATTGTTTTTCTGTATTCTGTATATTACATCGTTTAACCTCTTGACTACCTTATAAGGTCCATCCCAGTTAGTTTGAAGCATGGGGGTTGTACAGTAGAACCAGTTGTCCCTCATGGAAGCCCTCCGTACTTCCTGCACGATCATATCTGGCTTTCATTCTATTGCTGACCATTTTAATTCGTGAGCGCACAAATTCGTGAAGTTCGTTGAGGCTTTCCTGTTCTTCAGCATATGAGCATTCCTCTCTGTGGTAAGCTTAACACCAAACTGTAAATTACCAGGTAATTTTAGCTTAGTCCCAAAAATAGGGCATAGGGCTTGACAAATCTATCGAAATTGCAAAAAACATGGCGACGGCTAAGCGTAATACGAAGATTTTGCAACCAATAGAGGAAGCAGAACCAGTTATAAATTACATTAAAAAATGACTACAAGTCAAAGCAGATAGTCAGGTAGAGCAGTTGTGTAAAGTGTGGCAAATCCATCCAAACAAGTGTCTGACAATGAAGGCTAAATGTCATAATTGTGGAAAAAGGGGGCATTTTGAAAAAATGTGTTTTTTAAAGAAAAAATATCTTAAGTATGTATATGCTGATAATGGAGAAAATAAGACAGAAGAAGAAGAATTATTTGCTGGCACAATATCCAGAAAAACAACAACCACGGGAGCTGAATGGAATATTGAGGTAATAATTAACAACAAAAAGTGGTTTGTCAAGTTAGACACAGGGGCACAGGCCAATACAATTTCTTTGGAAACTGTAAGACAGTTAAATGTTAAACACTTAATAAGGGCTACTAATGTCAAAATGTTTACACTTATTGGTGAACACATAAATGTTTTAGGTACCATCAATTTATTAGTAAGTTATAAAACCCAGATTTATAATATAAAATCTTATCTTGTTAATATTACATGTAAAAATATTGTTACTTTTTAACCTCCTTAAAATGTTCGCTTAAATTGCGTTAAAATAAAATAAACACCGCTTTATTTTGTTGTTTTACAATTTTTATTTATTCCACTATAACTTTTATACTATTTGTTTTAATACAACACTTAATATTAGTTTATACAACACTTTTATCTCCGTTTTAACACAACCTTATTTATTGATAGCCAAACGATAACTAACTCAGACTTTAGGTAAAGCAGCCCCTTTATATACCTAATTGCCTACAGTTTGGTCCTGGAAATATCGACCATCTTCTATTTTTATATCCTTTATATCCGTTAATTCAAATGTAAGTACGGCATTGGCAGGGTGACACATATCCACTATATATACAAAATTTAGGCATTTTTTATTTTCGTAAAACTGCCTCTTACTTAAGCCTGTTTGTTCCGAATAGGCTCATTATATTTCTTCCCATAGCTCATCAGTCGCTCTAGATGTACCACTTTCATTTTTGATTGCGGGGTATTGTTTTTCTGTATTCGGTATACCACATCGTTTGGCATTTTGACTACCTAATAAGGTCCATCCCAGTTACTTGGTAGCTTTGGAGACACTCCTTTCTTCCGCTGTGGGTTGTAGAGTCGAACAAGTTGTCCCACATGGAAGCCCTTAGCACTTGCTGCTCGATCACACCTGGCTTTCAACCTATCACGGGCCATTTCCAGTCGTATATATATAGATTCATTGAGTACTTTGGGACTTTAATTTTTCTTGGCCTTACCGACTGGAGCTATCGATTTGTATTTCTGCAAATGATTCTGACTTGTTCTGATTACAATTTTGGCCGCAATACATTCAATGCAGTTTTGCTATCCATCCAGCATCAGCTTGCTGGCATCCTACTCAGTAATAACGCTATTTTAATTTTTCTACTGTATTTGCCACGCTAAGATGCACTCCGCTAGTTTTCTTATGAGACTGATTTAAAATGTCATTCATTTTTGAGGAAGGAATCACTATTAAATTAGAAGTTGTATCTCCGTCTGCACTTTCCCAGCTTCGGTATAAACACCCATCTAGCTTTAAACTATTCCATTGAGCCCAATGGGCTTTATTAGAGGGCTATCTGCTAATATTTCTTTACTAATAGGCTGTCTGTCTTTTTCCTAAACCGCTATTATCCTTGCCAGTACTGGGTCTTCTCTCTGCGCCGTTGACCAATCTGCGTTAGCGTCCAGACGTTATTGTCGGATGTTGATAATGGCCTCGTTGGCCTTATCACCTTTATCAGTGGCTATCTTACATTCGTTTTCAAATTTTCCACTCCGGTAACTAGCTTCACTGTTATGTGGAAATCTTTTCATGTCACAGTCTTTATAATGCCCGTTACCATTATGACCAATCTCATTTACATTATGGCGTTCATAGATTTGTACTCTGTTACGTTTACCTAAGCCCATTTTATTCGGGTTTTTTCTATCGGCAAGGCGTTTGTTACCATTTTCCATATCTCCATGGTGACTCAAATCTTGCACTTCTGAGTGGCGCCCTACAATGCCTTTGAAAATGACCGCTCTTGCCACATTTTTGCTCTTCCTTTTTGCCCTTTGTTCTTTTCCGGCCAAAAGACGCTCTACCACCTCTTTGGTAGCTGTAATGAAATTTTCTTTGGTATTTACGGTTTTCATGCTATACACTTTATGTACCTGTGGCTTGGGTATCTCTCGAGCGGTATCCTGCGCTAGTACAAACACCACGGTCTCCTCAAAGGTTGCCTTATGAGCAGAAAACACCGCATACTTAATATCAGGGTCCCTTATACCATTGATGAATGCTTCGGTCTTAATTTGCTCTACTAATGGGTGGGTCTCCCCTGGATAACTAAGCTGCACCAATCTCTCGACTTCCATTGCAAAGGCTTGAAGAGACTAAAAGTTTTCGTCAACAGACTTTTCTAGATTTAATATTCTTGTGTCATCCGCCCTTTTGCTTATTGTCTCGTGTATTAGCTTTTCTGACGTTGCACTAGACGCTTCTTCAAATTTCTTTTCTATTTTTGCCAGAAAATTCTTGTTTTCCGCTCTACTGGTTTCCTTTATTTGAGTCAACAGCTTTTTATTATCAGCTATAGAAATTTCTTGTGCATTCGCCACAGCACTAATTTTTTTCATAAGCTTTTCATTATCAGCTCTAGATGTTTCTCGCTCCTCATTAGAAGTTTTTTCAAGTATCTTTTCAATACTGGCTAGAAAGTTCTAGTTCTGAATTTGCACCTGTTTCATCATGGCTGCAAGCATGGTATTGATGTCCAAACTGCCTGTGGTTGCAGCGGCACTTATCTCAGGATCATTTTTATCATCAAATTCGTAAGTATCTATGTCTATATTACGCCTCTAAAATTCCCGTAATAGATGTTTTTGTAGTTCGGTTTTATTACCGGTTGTTGACAGCTCTAATTTATTTAATTCCCGTTTGAGCCTGCCCACTTTTAATTCTTGGAATATCCTTTTTACTCCTTTTGATTTATTTATTTTATTTTTATATAGCAATACCACTTCTGACACCAATGTTACGTTTTAACCTTTTACATCGGTTGAGTACATTTAAATTGCATTAAAATGAAATTAACACCACTTGTGGTTTTACAGTTTTTATTTACTACACTTTAACTTTTATACAGTTTGTCTTAATACAGCAACTTAATATTCGTTTATACAAAATTTTATTTCGGCTTAAACTCGTTTTTATTTTATGACAGCAAAACGATAACTAACTAACGTATAGGTGAAGCAGCCCATTTATATACCTAATTTCGTACAGTTCGGAAGGTTCCGGAAATATCTACCATCTTCTATTTTATATCCGTTAATTCAAATGTAACGTAAAGATGGTCTATTTGGCAGTACTGCAAAATGGACAGGGTGACCCATATCTACCAAATATACAAAAATTGTGGCTTTTTTTTATTCTCGTAACAATATATTACCTTGATTAAAAAGATTCTGGAATAACCCCCATGTGGCGGTACCATCGTTCCGATTTAATTTTTTTTTTTTTTTTTTTTTTTTTTGTTAGGTTGGTACATCTGTTCTTGATATTTCCGCTAAATCTTATCGTCATAGCTTGACATTTGCAAAAGCTACATAGCCAAGAGTAAATCTATCTATATGTGTGTTGGCGATTTTTTACAATTTTTACCGTGTTGAGGCCGTAAAAGACATGATTTGCGAGGCTGAATCCGATTCCACATTCAACAAAAGGATCACTACTGGAGACGAGATGTGGGTTTGTGAGTATGACACGCAATCGAATAATCAGGCAAGTTAATGGCGTCCACCAAATGAGCCGAGATCATTTTTAGTCAAGAAAGAAGGCAATGCTTACGGTTGTCATGGCTTACAACGGTGTACTGCATCATGAATTTTTGACAGAAGGCCAGACAGTAAACAAAAAGTGTTACTTGGGCGTTATGAGGCGCAATTCGCAGAAAGAGAGCAGAATTGTGGGCAGAAAACTTGTTTGCTTTGAACCATGATAACGCACAGTCGCACAGTGCCATCATTATTCGATTTTTTTTTTTTAAACGAAAAATGCAACAAATACCATCCAACAGCCACCGAATTCACCTGATTTGGCTCCCTGTGAAAAATGAAAGGAACTATTTAAAAAAAGTAAGATACAAATTTTTTTTAACTCGATTCAACATACTCCCTGGCAACTTAGTGACAATTACAACCGCACCGTCGTCCAAAGATGACCCAATCAAATACTGATCGCCGAGTTTGTGGGAAGGTTTCATTAGGCAGAATCACTCTATTATATATTAGAGCCGTTAGCGTTTGTTCCCCCATTATGCCGTCTACTTCACGGCAAGTGGGAAACTGTGGATGTGCAAGGCAGTTGAGGCAATAATTCCATTTGTTGATATACGCTCTTCTGTTATTAATTGGTTTTTGTACGAAAATCTGTCAGTGCGAGAGTGCATGATTTTTTAAACATATGTTGCACCGTGGCATTTTAATAGATAAAAGGGAAGAAAAAAGGTTATATACAATGTAATTAGGAATTTTATTTTCCAACTTTTCTTTTGATAATAAATTATAAAATTGACTTTGTCTCAGATGGATCTTTGTAACCTTTGTCCTCAATAAGGGAAGGTAAAATACATAATATTGCAATAGAACGTATTAAATTTCTGTTTTGAGTTTTTATTTTGGTCACTCGTACTATGTTATCTATTCCACGAATAATTTTTTTTACTTGTTGTTCAGTTTTCTACCTTATTCATCTTTGAAGTTCAGTGTTGTATTCGTTTTTCCAACGTCGTGCGAAAATATAGTGAATAGCCTTTAGACGATTATGTAATTTAAACCGTCTAATGGGGGTTCTTAGCTACTTTCGGTAGGAGTTATTATTGGAGCACCTCTCAAGAAATGGCCTGGAGTTAAGGAGAGCAATTATGTGGGGTTTTTTGTTAACGAAGACATTGGTCTCGAGTTTACTACAGCATCAATTACGACTAGCATTGTAGTAAACTCTTCAAATACGCTACTTTTTTAAATAAGATTTCATACTTCTCACGACAGCCTCCCAGGCCTTTTCCATTGTAGTAAACTCTTCATATATGCTACTTTTTTTAAACCTTTTAACCTTTTCCGTGGTTTTAAGAAATTCATTGTGCGCTTTTAATAGAGCTAGACTAGCTCCAAGAAAATTTCGGTCATTATCAGAATACATCGTTTTCGGCAAACCTCTACGCCCTGTAAATCTGTAAAACAAGCCAAAAAGGCGTCTGTTGAAAGATCTGATGTCGCTTTCAAGTATACTGCTCTTGAAAAGCATTCAAATACGGCTGCGTAGGCTTTAATTGTCAGCATTTCTTAAACTAGATGATTTTATAGTGAATGGACCTGCAAAATCTACTCCTGTAGAAGTAAATGGTAACGAAAAATTAATTCTTTCCGCAGGAATTTCAGCCATTATTTGCTTTTGTAAACAGTACAACTCTTGCAATTTCGGATACTTTTTCTAGAACCATTGTCTAATTGCATGAAGCAAAATCTTGTGAGTATAAGCTACAAAAAGAGCAGAAAATTTAGATTTTTCCAAAATAATTACATGATGCCGTTCATCGTAACTTAATCCGGAGATATCAAGTCTACCCAAAACTCGTAAGAGCCCATCTTTATCAAGAAATTGACATAAGGTCAAAAGTATGCTTTTCTGATTAACTGGACGCTTATATTGAAGACACTCGTATTCCTGGAGAAGGTAATTTAGCTGAGCAATAGTTAATAAGCGAGTTTTTGTGAATTGTATCTCTTCTGCAGTTATGAGTTGGTCAGCTTTAAGTAGACGATTGCGGATACGATTGGAAAATCGGAAACAATTGCTAGTGACGCGTAGAGCTCGAGAAAAGGAGGAAAATGGCGAGTAGTATTTCCGTCGAATGTAGCGACCTTTAAATGAAAAGCTGAGATCTTTTTTGTCTCCAATTCAGTAGGCTCGAAAACTCTTGGTTCCGGCAAATGTTCATTGAGTTCTTGTGCTGTACAAGCACGGCTATCAAGATCCGCAGGGTTGCCCTCAAATTTCACATGCTTCTAAGTACTGGTGCTGGCAATACTAATAATCTTAGTCACATGATTTGCGACAAACGTTTTAAGATTGTTTGGTGATTTTTGCAACCACCCGTTCGTAAAAATTGTTTATATGGGAACTTTGCATTTTCTAATAGACTTTTTACGAGTTTTGACAACAATATTGCTCCGCATAGTTCGAGTCTTGGTACCGTGGATTTCTTTATTGGAGCTACTTTTGCCTTTGCTACAAGCAAATTACATGCGACTTCGCCATTCGAAACTAAGGATCGCATACAAATTGTGCCGCAGTAAGCTCGGAATTCTATCTAGGAATTCTTAGTGATGAAACTAGTGGTAGAGATTTCAAAAACAAATTCCATTTTACAAATACGCTTGTTGGAATACTTTCATCCCAATCCGTTTTTGCTTCCCATAACTCTTGCATTATAATTTTAGCAACTACCGCAATTGCACCAGCCAACCTAGTAGATCGAGTATTTTGCTATGACTGACAATATTTGTCTTTTTTATGGGGTGTGACACAATTTTACTCGGTTCTACCTTGTAGAAAAATAAATCTGATTTTACGTTCCAGCGTATGCCTAAAGTTTTCGTAGTGCTAGATTCTTCAAACTTCAAAATATATTCATCGAGAAGATTCTCCTAGGCCAAACCAATCAGTAGAAAATGGTCATTGACTGTGATTTTCTTCATTGGGAAGCCTGCTGAACTTAAAGCTTGTACTACTTGACTTTATTTCAATTTTGCTTCCTCAAGGCTATGGCTTCCTGACAAAATATCAACATATATTTAATTTTTTAATATTGTAGACGCTTCAGGAAATGAATTCGTGCAATCTTCACTTAACAGATGTAGAGTTCATATTGCCAAAAATGCTGCACAGTTGACCCCAAAAGTAACTGTTTTCATTTGGTATGATTTAATAAAACTATCAGTCTCATTACGGAATAAAACTGTCTGATACGGTCGATCATCTTCGTGAACGCGTATTTGGCGGAACATCTTCTCTATGTCGCCAGTAAACACGTGTCTGTAATAGCACCAAATAAGCACTATCTGTATTAAATCAGGCTGAAGAGCAGGGCCTTGGTGAAGAACATTATTTGATGAAAATCCACTACTTGTTTTCTTGGATGCATTGAAAACCGCCCTGACTTTTGTTGATTTAATTTCCAGTCGAATAACCGCGTGATGAGGAAGGAAATAGGAATATTGTTTTGTGTTGTTGTTTTTTTGATGAAAAACGGGTTCCATATGATCCATCTCTATATATTCTTGAAATACTTTTTCATATTTTTCCTTTAAACCTGAATATTTTTTAAGAGTTTTTTCCATTCGATGATGTTGAGCCATAGCGCTATTTCTTGATTAGCCTAAATATACCCCATTTGGAAAAGCTTCTTTAAATGACAAGCGCACAATATATCGACCGTCTGACTATCGCGTTGTAGTATTTTGAAAATAAGTTTGATAAAAGACGTCTGCTTCTGTGGTTTCAAAATCTTTTTTAACCTCTTCCAGTTCCCAGGATTTGTTTAACCGATCGTGGAGGAGCATATCTTCCGAGGAGGAGACGGTTGTAGAAATGTCTTTATTTCACTGAGTTTACTTGGTCCTGACAGATACTAACCGAATTGGGATTCTCTTGCCCTAAATTACCAGAAATATTTCGTCGTACACCTTCAAGATTAATAAGAGGCAAAACGTCACTGCATATTATCATATTGTTACGTTTTTACCTTTTTAAAAATGTGTTTTCATGAGTTCGTAGTTGTAGTTAAAATAAAATAAATTTTGTGTTTGGTTTTAATTAAAAAAATCCTTTATTCAACACAGTTTTGTGCACCACTGCTTGTAATCTTTTTACAGACAATAAAAATTTTTATTCCTAATTACTCTGTCTGTTTACAATCTTGTAAACAACAACAATTACTCATCTTTCTACTTAAAGATCTTCCAACCCGATCGTAATTATAACTTAGGTTCGATCACTACCTTTTCAACCAGAGGTTATCCATACTTAACTCTCTTTACTGAGTTAGCTCCAACTAAACTGGTTTTTTACTTCACGATTCACTTCACGAGTTTACTCCTTCTAAACTCTCTTCACATAAACTGCACTCGCTGAGTTTACTTTACTTAAACTGCACTCGCTGAGTTTACGACACATAAACTTGTTCACTGAGTTCACACCAAATAAACTGATTGCTGTTCGCATCGATGTGCTTTTTATATGGCTGAGTAAACAACACATAAAAAAGCTCTCGAACCTCTCGAACCTCTCGATATTTCAGGTAGATTCCATTTCTTTCTTTTAATTTCTTTTTAGTTCTTTTTTTAGCCATGCGTATGTAAACATCTACCTTTTTCAGCTCTTAGTGTTTGTTGTTGCTTGTTTATTGTCTGTTACTTGTTTTCTTTGCTACTTAATTATTGTTGTTGCCGTGTTATTTTTATTTACTTTATCTCTGCTAATGGATGTTATTGTAGATTTGATTATTTATAAACAGCACGTATAGTTGTTCTTGCAGCTTTTGTTTATTTATTTTAGCGACATCAATAGCCGCAGGTTGATAAAATTTTGGATCAGCAAGATTTAGGTTTCTAATAGATTGATAATTTTCGACTTGCATTGGACGTGAAGGTAAAAGATTCGCTATTTTGAAGAGAATTTGAGAAATAACTACCAGCACCAAAGGCAGTAAGTTTCGATACTAGCGCCTCATGCCAAACTCTATCAAACGCCTTGGAAATATCTAGAGCCACAACTTTGCTCTCACCAAAAACCATGAATGGATTTGTTCCACCTCTCGGAGAGTACCGCCAGCAGGTCGCCAGTTGAACGGCCCTAACGGAAGCCGTATTGACGATCGCTTACCAAATTTTTGGATTCTTAATATTTCACAAGGTGATGATTCACCATACTCTCCATAACCTTGGAAAGTGCCGAACAGACTGCTATTTGGCGGTAGTTTTCAGGGTTGGAAGCCTCACCCTTTTTAAGGATTGGCGTTACATTAGCAACCTTCCAAAAATATGGAAAAATACAGGCGCGATATGACACACTGAAAAGGTAGGCTAATGCGCGAGCAAGCGTCGAAGAGCACTACTTCAGGACCAATGCTGGTATGACATCCGGCCCAGAAGACTTGTTAACGTTGAGATTTGCAAGAACCGTTTTTACATTTTTTAATTTCCCCCAAGCTAACTTTAAATTACTATCTACCAAGTCAAAATTAATTTTATCTATAAGTAATATGAATATGTTTACTTTCTGTTTTTGTGATATTGCTCCTTTTTTGTTTCTGAACAATTCTTTGCGTTTTGTTGTGTGATTTGTAACTTTTATATGATTTTTTATTTGTTTAACTGATTGTATTGTTTTGTAATCGTACTTTTCGTAAATTTCTTTTAATTATTGTGTCTGATATCAGCTTTTGTTCAAAAATTTTCTTAATTTTATTTTCCTTATTTCTCTTTATTTTAAACTTTACTTATTAATTTGTTTCTCACACTATGCACTTCAACTCTTCTTCTTGTAATTATATTTATGCATATGTATGTACTTGTGTTTATAGCAGTTGAAACAAATTGGAACAATACATTCTCTGCTTCTTATTACGAAATATTGTTGTATCGTTCTTTCTTCCTGCTAATCCTTTAATTATCTCTTTTATATGTTTTTTTGTTAGTGATCGCAACTTTTAATAAGAAAAATTATGTCACGAAATTTTAGCGATGGTACAAATGTTACGGATGATACAATCGGTGAAGGCTTTCAATTGTATTTTTTTAGGTTATGTATTCAATTTAAATATTAATTTAAATCTTCTTTTACCTTTTTTGAGAATTTATAAACCTTTCCCTTATAGAACAAATGCCCTTCAGTATACTTTGTCTTATATTCTTTTTGTTTAGTTTGTTGTAGCCGGATGTTGACCTCTTCACTGTCATGGGATGCACAATGGAGTACCTTTTTGTCTGCCATGAGCATAAATAATATCCTTCTCCAGTCAAATAAACCTTACTGTGAACCTTTTTACTGTCCTTGAAGAACCTTTTTGTCTTATTTGGCGTAAGCACAATGAAAACTTGTTATAAAAGTTGCAGTTGCCGTCGGTAGAGACAACTGTTTTTTTTTTTAATTTAAGGATCAGTTCAATTCACTGATTCTTTTCTGTTCTAACCTACTCTAGGACTTATCGAAGAACCAAATGTTAGGGAGAGCTACCTACTCTTCCTAAGTCACAAGTGTGTTCATCATTTTTTCTTGTGAACAACTGGGAATGCCGCTAAGGGGTTCCAATAGAGCTACATTCCGACCAGGGTAGAAATTTCGAGTCTGCTGTATTTAAAGAAATGTGTTAGATATACGGGATTATAAAGACTCGACCATTCCATCAGACCCTTAGTCTGATCAGTCTGATCAGACTGATCAGTAGAATGGTAGAACTATATAATCGAACCCTGGAGGAATATTGCGAAAGGAAGTGAGCGAGGAACAAAAGGATTGGGACGAACACCTATCGGGGTTTTTACTGGCGTACCGATCAGCTGTCCATGACTCGAAATCTTAATCCCTGCCAAGATTATTTTTGGGACTGAGCTAAAACTACCTGGTGACTTAGAGTTTGGTGTTAAGCCTACCACAGATAGGAATACCACATATGCTGAAAAACAGGAAAGCCTTAATAAACTTCATGAATTTGTGCGCTCACGAATTAAAATGGTTAGCGATAGAATGAAAGCCAGATATGATCGTGCAGCAAATACTGAGGGCTTCCATGGGGGACAACTGGTTCTACTCTACAACCCACAGCGTAAGAAAGGATTATCTCCCAAGCTGCAAACTAACTGGGATGGACCTTACAAAGTAGTCAAACGGTTAAATGATGTGATATACAGAATACAGAAGAACAATAGCCCGCGATCAAAAATGAAAGTGGTACATTTAGAACGACTTGCAAGCTTTGGGAAGAACTATAATGAGCCTATTCGGGACGAACAGGCTTAAGAAGGAGGCAGTGTTACGAAAATAAAAATACAACACTGCATTGTGGGATTTTGGTATATGTCAATTTGGCAGCACTGTCACATCGACTATCTTTACGTTACATTTGAATTAGTGGATATGGAAATAGAAGTTGGTCGATATTTCCTGAACCTTCTAAAATGCAGGCAATTCGGTATATAAAGGGCTGTTTTACCTAAATGTCAGTTAGATATCGTTTTGCTGTCGTAAGATAAAGACGTGTTAATGCGGAAATTAAAGTGTTGTATAAACGAATATTAAGTTGTTGTAAACTGTATAAAAGTTATTGTGTAGTAAATGAATATATAAGTGTAAGTAAAATAAAAATAGTGATGTTTATTTTATTTTAACGCAATTTAAACGAACTCAAACGTTTTAAAAGGGTTAAAACGTAACAGTATATTAATAATTTATTTTGAA